>BQMF02000283.1:0-586999 GCA_027922465.2 Turritopsis dohrnii
TAGGGAAACTTTATGGGCCACTCCAGCAGTATTTGGCCACACAAAAGGGAATTGTAAACAACAAACATAATCAAACAATAAAACAGCAATTATCCATCAAATTTTGAAAGAAACGTACCGTTAGATAAATTCCAATATTGGATAAACCTACTGTCTATAATGAATTTCAACAAAATCCATAACTAACTGTGGCACTAGGAATACAAGACAATTTCTTTCTTTGTGGTGACGTCAATCCAAATAAAAATGGAAAACACCCGCATTTAGAGAACAAACTTGTTAAAGCAGAAGTATTATTCGGCATGTTCCATCTATATTTGGCCACAAAGTAAGGAACTGTGAACACCATGTAAAATAAAACACTTCGCTTAAACCATGCAAATTTAAAACAATTTCTTGTTGTGTGGTGACGCCAATCCAAATACCCTTGGAGAAGAGCCTTAAAAATGGACAAAGCAGGCATTAAGGAAACTTTATGGGCCACTCCAGCAGTATTTGGCCACACAAAAGGGATTTGTAAACAAGAAACATAAGTAAAGAATAACACAGTAATAGGCCATCTAACTTTCACAGAAACGAACCGTTAGATAAACCCCACAGTACTGTTTATAATGAATTTCAACAAAATTCATAACTTAACACTGGCAGTAGGAATACAAGACAATTTCTTTTTGTGTGGTGACGTCAATCCAAATACCCTTGGAGGAGAGCCTTAAAAATGGACAAAGCAGGCGTTAGGAAAACTTTTATTAGCCAATTCCAGCTGCATTTGGCCACACAAAAGGGAATTGTAAACAACAAACATAATCAAACAATAAAACAGCAATTATCCATCAAATTTTGAAAGAAACGTACCGTTAGATAAATTCCAATATTGGATAAACCTACTGTCTATAATGAATTTCAACAAAATCCATAACTAACTGTGGCACTAGGAATACACGACAATTTCTTTCTTTGTGGTGACGTCAATCCAAATAAAAATGGAAAACACCCGCATTTAGAGAACAAACTTCTTAAAGCAGAAGTATTATTCGGCATGTTCCATCTAAATTTGGCCACAAAGTAAGGAACTGTGAACACCATGTAAAATAAAACACTTCGCTTAAACCATGCAAATTTAAAACAATTTCTTATTGTGTGGTGACGCCAATCCAAATACCCTTGAAGAAGAGCTTACAAATGACAAAGCAGGCATTAGGGAAACTTTATGAGGCCACTCCAGCAGTATTTGGCCGCACAAAAGGGAATTGTAAACAACAAACATAATCAAACAATAAAACAGCAATTATCCATCAAATTTTGAAAGAAACGTACCGTTAGATAAATTCCAATATTGGATAAACCTACTGTCTATAATGAATTTCAACAAAATCCATAACTAACTGTGGCACTAGGAATACAAGACAATTTCTTTCTTTGTGGTGACGTCAATCCAAATAAAAATGGAAAACACCCGCATTTAGAGAACAAACTTCTTAGAGCAGAAGTATTATTCGGCATGTTCCATCTATATTTGGCCACAAAGTAAGGAACTGTGAACACCTTGTAAAAATAATAATTCGCTTTAACCATGCAAATTTAAAACAATTTCTTGTTGTGTGGTGACGCCAATCCAAATACCCTTGGAGAAGAGCCTTAAAAATGGACAAAGCAGGCATTAGGGAAACTTTATGGGCCACTCCAGCAGTATTTGGCCACACAAAAGGGATTTGTGAACAAGAAACATAAGTAAAGAATAACACAGTAATAGGCCATCTAACTTTCACAGAAACGAACTGTTAGATAAACCCCACAGTACTGTTTATAATGAATTTCAACAAAATTCATAACTTAACACTGGCAGTAGGAATACAAGACAATTTCTTTTTGTGTGGTGACGTCAATCCAAATACCCTTGGAGGAGAGCCTTAAAAATGGACAAAGCAGGCGTTAGGAAAACTTTTATTAGGCCACTCCAGCTGTATTTGGCCACACAAAAGGGAATTGTAAACAACAAACATAATCAAACAAGAAAACAGCAATTATCCATCAAATTTTGAAAGAAACGTACCGTTAGATAAATTCCAATATTGGATAAACCTACTGTCTATAATGAATTTCAACAAAATCCATAACTAACTGTGGCACTAGGAATACACGACAATTTCTTTCTTTGTGGTGACGTCAATCCAAATAAAAATGGAAAACACCCGCATTTAGAGAACAAACTTCTTAAAGCAGAAGTATTAGTCGGCATGTTCCATCTATAATTTGGCCACAAAGTAAGGAACTGTGAACACCATGTAAAATAAAACACTTCGCTTAAACCATGCAAATTTAAAACAATTTCTTATTGTGTGGTGACGCCAATCCAAATACCCTTGAAGAAGAGCTTACAAATGACAAAGCAGGCATTAGGGAAACTTTATGAGGCCACTCCAGCAGTATTTGGCCGCACAAAAGGGAATTGTAAACAACAAACATAATCAAACAATAAAACAGCAATTATCCATCAAATTTTGAAAGAAACGTACCGTTAGATAAATTCCAATATTGGATAAACCTACTGTCTATAATGAATTTCAACAAAATCCATAACTAACTGTGGCACTACGAATACAAGACAATTTCTTTCTTTGTGGTGACGTCAATCCAAATAAAAATGGAAAACACCCGCATTTAGAGAACAAACTTCTTAGAGCAGAAGTATTATTCGGCATGTTCCATCTATATTTGGCCACAAAGTAAGGAACTGTGAACACCTTGTAAAAATAATAATTCGCTTTAACCATGCAAATTTAAAACAATTTCTTGTTGTGTGGTGACGCCAATCCAAATACCCTTGGAGAAGAGCCTTAAAAATGGACAAAGCAGGCATTAGGGAAACTTTATGGGCCACTCCAGAAGTATTTGGCCACACAAAAGGGATTTGTAAACAAGAAACATAAGTAAAGAATAACACAGTAATAGGCCATCTAACTTTCACAGAAACGAACCGTTAGATAAACCTAACAGTACTGTTTATAATGAATTTCAACAAAATCCATAACTAACAATGGCACTAGGAATACAAGACAATTTCTTTCTTTGTGGTGACATCAATCCAAATAAAATTGGAAAATGCCTGCATTACTAGAACAAACTCCTTAAAACAGAAGTTTTATTGGGAATGTTCCATGTACGAAAAATACAAACAGTGTTGGGTATTCTTATCAATGTATGGTCGGAAATAGCAGAAGTGTTAGGAACATTTTCAGGAGGAAAACTTTTGGCTGCAGTTGAATCTGAATCAGTGGCTCATAGTATGAACTTTTGAAGTGTTAAATAGAAATATATAAAGATTAGAAATTACCTAATTTTCAGAAACAGGCAATGTGTTGAGTTTATTCCAAGGAATGTCTTTAAAGAAGTGATGATCTTGAAAGCAACAAAGACGTGAAAGACTCAGAATTCTTCTAAATTTTAGAAGTATGGCATAAAAGTTGTAGAGGAATCACACCTTAAATGTGCACGTATATGTTTCAAGATTACCAACAAAAATTTGCTGAAAAGCACTGTGAAAGAGTGCATTCCGTAGAAATATACACACTGTTTCAATCAAAATGATCTTATTACAAGTCACTCCTGCAGACTGGGTCACAAGATGAACAAAAGATAATGATAATGAATTATTCCAAAGCAATTTGCAGGTAAGAAGTAATTAGCATCTAAAAATGCAGGCAATCAAAACGAAGTGGGTTTGGATGAAAATTGGCATTTAAACTGAAACTAAAAGAAAAACACATTAAACGATACCTAATAACATGTACAGTGGAAATTTTCCTTGCAAATTATGAATACACAAATGCAAATATCACCGTGTAAGGAATGTCTGTTATGTTAAGCCTTGCAACTCCAATGAACTTGGCTTGAACATCTCTATGCAATGAAATAGCAAACATAGCAAAGTAGAGAAGACAGATGAAAATGTCTATCATTAACAGCAGACCATAAAATGATCAGCAGTGGAAGGTTCACCTCTTTAGTTCATCTGTTCATCAATATCGAGGTGCTCTTAGTCTCAATCACATAAATCTTCTGCAATGCTACTTGAATGTACGGTTATTTAGTTCTAACTTTTGAAGGTTAAAGAAAATGCTCTATAGTCCAAATTTGTGCTGACATCAATAAAACAAGCGTCACCACTGACAGCCAACACTCGATTCGAATTGTCATTCACTTGTAGAGAATACACAGTTCGCGCTGTGGCCGGAAATTTCGTTCGAAACTCACCATTAATAGACCATTTGTATATATATGGCTCACTGCCTGCACTCAATAAGAAGTCATCTTCAAACTTAAGGCATTGTGCGCATGAGGTAGGTGTTGATAATACTGCAGTTGCAGTTTTTGATCGAAGATGCCAGACGGTAGAATGTGCTGCCCCGCCAACAGCCTGAAATGAGAGTATTAACTCGAAATGGTAGCTTTTTTCAATACTTCATTTTGACAGTATATAGGGTTAAAACTTCACAGATTAAACGATTCTGTACAATCTTTCGCAAAAAAAATGCAAGAAACAAGACTCGTTAATCATTTCCCAATGAGATTTATTTCTGTATATAACAGTGTAAGGAAGACGAGTAATAGGAAATCATTCTTTATCCTTTAACTATGTATCTAATCAAATGGCAAAATGGCAACTAAGAAAAACAGTTTTGTGACTTGCACGCGGGTTAAGCAATCATTCCACTTTTATTCCACAAAGAGTAAATGTTAAAGAAAAGCCTAAGGAATGCTATCCCTATTGCTCTATATAAAAACAAATATGAAGTAATATAAGCTGCATAATGAATTTAAGACATACCAACCAATCTTCCATAGGATCTTTGGCTATACAACTAATCCAAGAGCCAACAGAAAGTCTGGAGGACATTTCTAATTTATTCGGTTCAAGCTGCTCTACAGAGGTGCCAGATCTCAGATCCCAAAATTTTACTACACCATCTTCACTTCCACTTACAATCTGTTTCGACTTTTTCAAATAGTCAACACAATGTATGTAGTCTTTGTGTCCTTTCAAATTGTTCTTTAATTCACCCGTAGTCAGGTCCCAAATGTAAATTAATGAATCACCGCAACCAGCCACTAACAAGTCATTCTCATCATCCAAAACAATCCCATTGGTTTCTGGACATTCAAATGGATTAGACATATGCGGAGTAAATGTCCATTGCGGTTGGGGGTTCTGCAATAAAAATTGAAATCTCATAATACCAACACAAATTATCATTAAAGAATTAATAACAAGTGAAGGGAAGATAAGCGAACAAAAGCCATTATCATCATTACATTACATAGGTCAGACAGATTCTGATGACTCCCTTCCATGCTACCCAATTCTTACTCACATCCCTGCTGACTTTTTTTTTCTTTTTCTTTTCTTATAACTTCACTCCAAGTCTGGTGAGGGGCACTTCTTCCTAAATTGCCATTATCTGAAATATCCCTGCATTTACTAGGCCAATTGTTAATTCCCATTATATCTACATGACCAAACCATTCCAGTAACCTATGCTATATACATTCTCTTAAGCTAATTAAACGCAAGATCCATTTCTCATCCTGCAATCATTTCTTTCTACCTTTCTAATTTTCTTTTACCCTCATAATGGTTTATGACAGTACTAAACTGCATCTGCAATCCCAATCTGCATATACCTTCTGTAATAACCTACTTAATCAAGTTTTTTATATGTGGATACTTTTTTTCTTTTGTTGCTTTTACCATTTCTGATACAATACCTTAATTTACCTAAAATTTATGGGGTAGATGGGGCTCCATTAAGCCGTGGTGAAGGCAGTCCATCTAGGAGAAGGAAAACTCTGATGTAACACCCTGAGAAAACTGTAAATCTTTATGGAGTAGGTAGGATCTTCCTACTGGCCAGCCTCGAACTCCATCTTTCTCAGTGGCTTAGTTAGAGGTAAACTCAAGTTAACCTTGTTTCTAAGCTAGGACACTGAACGCTGGTTTCTTTCACCTTTTTCTGTTTGTCTAGTTGTTGTATGTGCTCTTTGTCTGCTTGTGAACTGTCGCTGTTGTGTCGAAACTCTGGTAAGTCATCTCTTGGTGAGGGTACAACTCAAAAACTCAGTTACTGGTCTGAGGCCGGCTGATAGTTAGGAACCCGAACTTTTTTGGTAGCGCTTAAGAGAGGCTGTTCCATCAGCAGCTGTAAAATATCAGGACATTTGTTGTGCCATGTCGCGCATGGAGGGTTTCCCAGCAAATGTGTCTGGTGTGCTTTGTCGAGGCCACACCCTGAGCCTTCTGTTACGGCAGAAGGTTTATTGATGAACCAACACTATTGACACAATCAGACTTTTTGCAAGTACATGTTATGTTTGTTCCTTTTATTTAATTTCTCTATCTAAACTTCCCTTATGAAATGGTTAATCAAAGAAAAAACACAAAAAAACCAGCTTCAAAACCCAATTCGATTAACCCGGCCCCACTGAACATATCTTTCACAAATGTCTGTGGTTTTCGTACAAATTTCTCTCACATTCATGCTTTCATTTCTAACAACTCTCCCGACATCCTTGCAATTTCGGAGACTAATCTGAATTCCAATATTGACACAGAAAATGATTTTCTCTTTCAAGGTTATCTTCCTCTACGTCGTAAGGACTCTAAAACCCACATGCATGGCCTTGGTGTATACCTTCGAGACAATTTACCTATAACTCGTGTGAGTGATCTGGAGGATCCTGATTTGCCATAAATGTGCTTTCGTCTTTCGTTGCTCCATTCAACAAGCTATCTGTTCTTTCTTTATCGATCTCCATCATCCCAAGACTGTTCTGTTATAGACTCTATATCTGAAAGTATTGACAAGGCCCTATCAATTCATCACAGTGCCAACATATTTGTTTTTGGTGACTTCAATGTTCATCATGAAAAATGGCTCAAATTCTCAAAAGGAATCTCTCACTCAGGAATTCATACTCTAAATTTTGCTCTATCTCAATCTCTTCACCAAATCATTGACTTCCCTACTCGCTTTCCTGATCGTGATGATCAATCTCCATCTCTACTTGATCTCTTTTTAACATCAAATCCTGATATCTGTAAAGCATCTAGCCAAGCTCCTCTTGGCAACTCTGACCATGGCGTAGTTTCTGTCTTAACATCTCTTAATTGCAAAGCTGCTTCTGAATCTCCTTTTCATCGCACTCTCTTCAGTTATGAACGTGGTGAATGGGATAATTTTCGAGACTTTCTTCGGAATGTCCCCTGGTGCAATGTGTTTTCAAATCCAGCTGAAAAATGTGCAGAGGAAGTTACATCTTGGCTTACATCTGGTATTGAAGCATTTATCCCCAGTAGAAAATTTCGTGTTAAACCTCACTCCTCTCCCTGGTTCTCACCTGCTTGTGCTGCAGCAATTGCTCACAGAAATCTTTACTTTCATCAATATCAACGTGAGAAGTCTTCTCATAATAAGGTTCTTTTCAACCAAGCACGAAATCACTGCAAATCTGTCATTAATAATGCAAAGTCTACATATCAACAAGAAACTCGTAATCGTATCTCTTCACAAAAAATTGGCTCTCGAGATTTTTGGCGCATCATTAAAAGTGTCACCAACAATAAAAGGTCATCCATTCCTCCCATTTTCAATGGTCCAGAGGTTTTATCATCATCTAAGGATAAAGCTGAACTCTTCTCTAATATTTTCAGTACTAACTCTACTCTTGATGACTCTGACCATGCTGTTCCAGGAATTTCCCTTGAGGACTAATAAAGTACTGGATAGCTGCTTTATCACACCAGCTAAAATATCTTCCATCATTTCAAATCTTGATGCTTCTAAGGCTACTGGCCTTGATGGAATTCCTGCCATCCTATTTCAAAAGTGTGCACCTGAATTATCTCCTGTACTTTCTCGTCTATATAACAAGTGCATAGCTGAATCTTGCTTTCCTTCATCTTGGAAGTTTGCCTCTGTAATTCCAGTCTTTAAAAATTATGGTGATCGATCTAATCCACGAAATTACAGACCCATTAGTCTCCTACCAGTTATGAGTAAAATTTTTGAGGCCTTTATCAATAATGCTCTTGTTAATCACCTTGAATCTAATAACCTCTTCTCAGATTCTCAATATGGCTTTCGCTCCGAACTGCTCAACTGCTGACCTCCTTACAGTGATAACTGATAGAATTTACACTGCATTAGATAAATCTGGGGAGGCAAGAGCTGTTGCTCTTGACATATCCAAGGCATTTGATAAAGTATGGCATAGTGGTCTTTTGAAAAAGCTTGCTGCATATGGAGTTAAGGGTCTCTTTTATGAGATGATTCGTTCCTTCCTTGGTAATCGTAGGCTTAAGGTTGTTTTAGACGGGCAATCATCATCGACACATTCCATCAATGCAGGTGTTCCCCAAGGTTCTGTCCTTGGGCCAACCCTTTTTCTTCTTTTTATCAATGATCTGCCTGATGACATTATTTCCAAGCTTGCCATCTATGCTGATGATTCAACCATCTATTCCTGTACTCCAAAATCAGATTTGTTCAGCCAGGTAGAAATGGCAGGCGAAATTGAGTTTGATCTGCAATCTATAGTTGAGTGGGGAGAGAAATGGCTGGTCACATTCAATTCCACAAAAACGAAACTTCTATCTGTAAATCATACTAAAGATCCCTTTTTACCGTCAATTTCCATGAATGGCACCCAGTTGGAAGAAAACAACTCCTTTCGTCTCCTTGGCATCACTTTTTCACAGGACTTCTCCTGGCGTTCCTACATTGAGGCAATCGCTAAGTCAGCCTCGATGAAGGTGGGCTCCCTTCTTCGTGCAAGAGCATACCTCAGCCCTGATGCCATTCTTTACCTCTATAAATCTACTATTCGACCTTGTATTGAGTATTGTTGCCATATCTGGGGTGGTGCACCCTCTGATTCTCTAAATCTTTTAGATCGTATCCAGAAAAGAATCTGTAATGCTGTAGGTGATGAACTTGCAAGTAAACTTGACACACTCTCCCATCGCAGATTTGTGGCATCTCTTTGCCTCTTTTATAAATACTTTTACGGAAAATGTTCAACTGAGCTCTCTTCTCTCATCCCTGCATTAAAGACTTTCAAGCGAAACACAAGATATTCATCTAATTGCCATGATCACACTGTCAGCATCCCAAAATCATCAAAGAATTTTTACCAACAAAGTTTCATTCCTCGCTCCTCCACTCTCTGGAATTCTTTACCCCAGTCTGTTTTTCCTTCTCATTATAATCTTCAACACTTTAAATGTAATGTCCATCGTCACCTTTCCTCCTTGTACCTCAATACACATTAGTGGTTTTAAACCTTGTATTGAGCGACTAATTAAAAAAAAAAAAAAAAAAAAATAACACATGATCTAATTAGTGCGCACTGGCAATTTTCAGCAAAAATTATAATTTACTTTCGTCAAATTATTAACACGTAGTCAAAATTCAGAGTAATTAATTTTAATCTAATTATTTTGTGTAGCCGAAAAATAATAATAAGTATTTTCTGGGTGAAAAAGAAGAAAGACAAAGAAATTCCTTTCGTAAATTACATTTAACTTACATTGCAAATCAAGTGGTTAAATATCAAGGATAAAAGGATCGTCATCGTCGTTGTCCACGTCATTTTCAATGTTTCACAAATTTTCGCATTCCTCATACATTCCCTGTAAAAGTTTGCATTGCGAACTTTTTGGGGGTCCGAAGCGGTAATTCCACAAACAAAGGGCTGCTTAACCATGTCAACATTCTGGGCGATGTGATCAAATGCTTCTTTCACCCATTCCACCATTTTCTGACATGTAGGTGTGGGTATTTTAAAGGCGTTATTCATGAAATCTGGACCAGGGTGGATTGGAACTTCCCGGCACGTACATTTTTACAACATCTATTCCTATTGATATTCAAGTTATTCCAATTGAGTTGAGATGGGTGGGAGGAAATGGCTGTTACTGAGTGTTTATAGACCACCAAAACAATGCTCAAAATATTTTTTAAGTAAGTTACAAGAAGCTATCATGTTTTATAGCAAATTTGATTATATCATCAGTGGTGACCTTAATAAAGAACCAACAAACCCAGAACTATCTGAATTTCTTGAAATATTGTGTTATGAATACTGGGACTGTTGAGACTGGATTAAGCAATCACCACTTGCTTATTTATACTATGCTTAAAACTAGGTTTTAAAAACTCCCACCTAAAATTATTGACTACCGTCTATGGAAGAATTTTGACCATGACTTATTTAGAAATGATTTATCAAAGGCTCTTGATGGTATGATACATATTCAAATTTTGAAGAAGCATATACAACGCCAATAAATCTGGAGACCCTGAGGGACATGGCACATAACAGGAAACAGAGGAATTTAGTAGTGTATTTGAACAGACAAGCAAAGACATCTTACTTTAGGGATTCCATGCGTTCTAATGCCTCCTTTTGAAAATCTGTTAAGCCTTACTTTGAAACGAAGCATGGAATTACTGAAGAAAGAATTCTGTTATTCCGAAATTAATGATGTTGTTAGTGACGAAGGAGAAATTTCATCTGTACTTAATTCGTTTTTTAATAGAATCATTGAAAATCTTTCGATTCCAGATATTCTAGAAACTTCAGTGACAGAAAACCTTGACCCCATTTCTGCAGCTATTGCAAAATATGCTACACATCCATCTACAGTGGCCACTAAATTCAAAGTTGTAATCTCCTCACCTTTCGAGCTTTGTTTTATCACAGTAATCTGAAACGATCAAGGAAATTTTGTCTTTGAATTCTGGTAAATCTGTCAGTGGTTCTATCTCAACCAAAGCTCTAAAGTTGGGTGTTTTTGACGAATGCAAGGGCTTTGACTAAGATTTCCAATAGCACCATAGTTCAGGAATGGTCTTTCCCAGTCGAGCTAAAGTTTGCTGATATTATCCCTGCCCATAAAAAAGGCACTAAAACTAATAAGGCAAACTACAGACCCATCAATCTGCTTCCTGCAATGTCGAAGGTGTTTGAAAGATTGATTGAACCCTTTTGTTAACTCTTGGTTGTCAAAGTATCTCAGTGGCTTTCGTTAAGGCTACAGTTGTCAGTATGCTTTAATCAATATGCTTTTAAAATGGCAATCAATTTTAAATACAAACGGCATTGTGGGAGCAGTCTTGATGGATCTTTCCAAGGCCATTGACTGTTTGCCATATAACCTTTTAATAGCAAAACTTTCTGCTTATGGGTTTGGTATGTAATCACTCAAACTTTTGCACAATTAGCTAATTCGTCACAATCAACGAGTCCACATAAGTTCTCTATTTATTGAATTTCTGGGGATGATTATGGGCATTCCCCAAGGCTCAGTCCTTGGCCCAATGTTATTCAACATCTTCATTAACGACCTTTTATTTATGATACAAGAAGATATTTGAAACCTCGCTGACGATAATACCACGTACGTCTGTGGTAAGAACATAAGTTCTGTTCTTGAACGCTTAAATAATGACCTGGAAATTGCTTTGGATTGGGTCATGAATAATGGCATGGTTGCAAGCCCTGATAAATTTCAAGCAATCTTCTTAGGTACCAAAAGTGAAAGCATCACTGTTAATGTTCATTCTTGGAACATTGTCAATTCTAAGTCAGCTACACTTTTAGGTGTCACGATCCCATACACTTTTTTGATCAGTTTTTCGAGCTCTACAACATAGGTACACTTATGAGTTGCGATTCTATGATTTATTTTTCCGTCACGGGGTACGTACACGGGAATGGTGGATTTGACCTAATGTTTTCGAAGTTAAGTTCGGTAAAAAGTTTTTACCCGGGATACTAGTCTTCATAATAATGGAAGTCTGTAAGAAGGCTTCCAATAAATCATAAGAACTTATCTATCTCAAAAGCAAGCTGATCTTCTCTACTCTTTGTACATAATGTCTCCGTTTAACTACTGCCTCTTGGTGTGGATATTTTGCAGCAAAAGGGCACATAATTTAATCAATGTAACTCATCACAAGGCCCAGTGTGCAAAGCTAAATACTTTTGCATACTCATCAGATAAGCTACTATTGATGTCCAATAGCAGTCACATCCACACCAAGAACCTCCAGCTAATGGTCATTGAGGTATTCAAATCCCTTAACTAAATACTGAATTTATGAGAGATTATTTCATCTTAAAGGGAAACATGTACGATCTTAGACAAGGTTCTTCTATTTTTGTTCCTAAAGCAAAAACAACAAAAGCCCTGAAGTCCTTCATATTTCGTGCATCCTTAGCATGGAATCAATTACAGGACCTTTCTAAGTTCATGTATGCACTGAAGGGACAGAAAATATTGCCAAATGCAAAAATTGTAATTAATATGTTTTAGCTTTTAACCTTTTTCTTTTATTCTTTATTTGTTTTTTGTTTTATTTTTTCTATTGTTTTTATATAGTTTGTTGCATGTTGGACTTGATTAGTATTGTATGCTATAGTTTATATCCAACTAAAAATAAAAAATAAATAAAAAATAAATAAACATCTAATATTGACACATTTGAGAAACTTGAAACTCTTGTCAAAGAGGGAAAATTTGTTCTTATTTACCGCCTTTGAATTTATTTTCTCTTAGTCTCCACATCAAGTTCTCTTACCTTCAAAAATTAAAGTTTTCCTACTTTTCCTACCGTTCACTCCTTCAACAACTTAACACTTTCTCTAACAGTGCTATGCTGTTTCACCACCAACTCCCCCTTTGTCATGGCAGAGGTTCAGTCTGACCACTTTTTACTGCATCTAGCAAAGATACTTCCAAAACCTTCCAAATACTTTCAACAAACTCGTAATGTAGAAGCTGAAGTTGTTTTTCAAACTACCTTCATGCAGTTTCTAAATATTTGTCCTTGGGAAGAAATGAAAGTTTAATGGTTCTAACATTTTCTTGATCTTTACATTGTTTTATGTTGAATATGATATATTATGTTGAGTAGCCTTATCTGGTATCATTTAGAAGATTTCCCTTGCCACATACCGGGTGCACCAGAAAGAAGTTGAAATGTTTAAAGCGATATTTTGAGTGTTGGAAAATTATTTTAATTCTTCAATTTTCTAAATCATTTAGAAGAAAGTTTAACTTAGATTTTGGTATATTATTTATCAAATTTGGATGAATGGATCAAGAGTTACGAGCAAAAAACTAAATTTTTAATTTTCAAAAAAGCTAAAAAAATAGCTAAAAACAGTGAACAAAACCTTTCTTTAGTGACTCACTTTATCAAAACGTCTAAAAGTGTATTACCATTGTTAAAGCTTATCAAAATGCCGCACATTTTGAGCACTCTCAAGGGGAACAAAAAATCTAAAAAAATTTTTAAAAATCCCAAGCAATTTTAAAAAAGCTTTGATGATGTGTGATGTGTTTGAAATTTTAAAAATTCAACAAGATGCCTGGCATGACTATTCCGCAAAGAACTTGGGTTCCAAGGAATGGTGTACCGTGTTACAAAATGTTTAAATGTAAATGGACACACCTTCCCCAATGAATAGACAACAAAAAGAAGAAGAAAAAAATATTGTTATTATGATTTTTATTCCCATTATTATGTAAAACACAATAGCAAAGTTTTGTTCACTGTTTTTAACTATTTTTCGAGCTTTTTTGAAAATTAAAAATTTAGTTTTTTGCTCATAACTCTTGATACATTCATCCAAATTTAATAAATAATATACCAAAATCTAAGTTAGGTTTTCCTCTAAACGATAAAAAAAGAATTAGCATTAAAATAATTTTTATATCACTCAAAATATTGCTTTAAACGTATAAACTTCTTTCTGGTGCACCCGGTATTTTCCCATACGCAACACATTACTTTTTCTCTACAATTTTTTCTACAATTTCAAAAGATCCATATTAGAGTGTACCTCTATTCAAAATACATAATCTAAACTCCATAAAGTAATTTTGTCACTTGATAGCATTCTGACTATACTTTCACTCTTACAGCGCATAGCGCTTTCACTCAAGAGAGGTCTGATCTTGTTTACACGATGATAGATAACTTCTAAGTTTTCTTGTCATCACTACAATGCGACAAAAACTGTTGTGGTTGAATATCCTCGCTGACCCAACCCTTATATGGTAGCGTTTTTATCGAATCTCCATCTCCAGGTGATTGCCAAAAAAACTAAAGGGCAATTTACAAATGCATGAAGTAGACTTTACAAATGCATTAAGTAGATTTCACAAGTTTCAGGTTATATGTCCCTGGTGAACAGTTCATTTTATTCTGATTTCTCGTTTCAATTGAAAATAATTCAGAATATTTTTTACTGATAAAGTTTCCATACTAAATAGGAATTTTTATATATTAGAACATCACTTACTTTTAGGTTAATAATGTCTTTCCATAACCAGCCATGTATTTGTTTAGAACCACCACTGATGAGAAACCGCTCTGACGAAGTAAGACAATATATGCTTCCACTTGCATGAGCTTGAAATGTATTCAATGGTACTTTACACTCAACTGAAACATCAACTGTCAAAGCTTTCTTCATGTTAAAAACTGCAATTTCGCCATAATTATTACATGCAACCAAGTAATTGCCACATGGGGAAAACTGCTGATCAAATACAGTGGAATAAAAATTTTTTCTTGAAAGTGCTATATCCATTTTTGTAATCTATATAATCAATAAAATAAATTTCACAAAAAAATGAAATCATAACGTAAAATTGACAAATACTTTTGATTTAAAACAATGTTGAACAACAACAAATTCTTATCTTATCCATAACAATTATCAAAATCACCACACATAACTAAAAAGAAGAAGTTTTAGTTTGAGTTTGATTTCATTAACTTACAGTCATTATTGCACATTCCACTTTCAATGATTCATGTAAAAGTTTCAATATTCATAGTAATCATAAATATAAGCCCTGGGCTTATATTCAGGTGGGCTAAATTCGAGAGCGCTTTTGGGTTAAGATATTGGTGAGCTTATTTATAATGTTTAGATATTTTAAACGATGATTGTTAAAACATAAAAAAAACTTTTTTAAAAAAATTGTTAAAATATGCGATACATAAATCCTCACATTTTCTTGTTTTTTTAGTGAATGATTAATTCGGAGAGGACATCACTTTTAAGCCCATGTCTACCTGCTCTGTATCACCCCACCAGGGCTTTAGCCAGAACTTAATAAAATACCACGTATTACCAGAATTGGGAATTTTTGTTGGCAAATGACACCCACCGTGGTTGGGTGACAAAGAAAATTTTGGAATCTAGACTCTAGACGTCTTTAAAATCAACTTCTCTGTGATTTTTGAGCATATTAATAACAACCCAACATTAGTAACTACATCGTTTTTTCATTCATTTTTTTGTCAAATAGATTTTTTCTTTCCAGTCTTGTCATTATGAGGTGCACTCCTAGAGTTAGTTAAGACGCGCTTTTAATCGCACACGTAGATACGCTTTAAAAACATGCTTAACTTATTATATTAGTTTTGATGCTCGAGTGACAGTGAAGGATAACTTAGGTATATTAAGTGATTATTCACCAATTTGCTGTTGCTAGGGAGAATGGCCACCGTTGCTAAGGTAATTTTGAAATTTTCTTCGTTATATGAATTCATTTGTTCACCTAACGAAAGAATATGAAAACATTAGTGGTACCAGTAGGACTCGTTTTCGTGTTATCCAATGGAATTAAAAAGCATCTTAGTTTCCAGCTCCCTTTACAATCAGAGAAATGGAAGCTTAACCGAGGTTTCCACAAACAGAAATTTACGAAACTTATGCTCAAAATAATAACTAAAACATCGTTGATGGAACTCATTTAAAATGAAATGATGCAAACAAAAGAAGAAGTTGAATTGGAAGAAAAAGATTCAAAATAGAAAGTTAATCTCAGCCAGCTGACTTTCAGCTTTTAGTTGAATTGATTTCTTCATTCGTTAGTTCGGATATATTTTGCTTTGCGAAGTTGTTTACGTGCTCGATATCACGTTACGAAGGTATGGTAAATTCGGCCTGTAAAGTATTTATTAACACATTAGCTAAGTACTTTTTCCTACAATAACATAAAAAATTTTATCAAATGGGAAAACTTAATGTATACAAATTTGGGAATTTTCTGACAATTGGGAATACCACGTTATACGGGGTATGACAGGGCTGGCTAAAACCCTGCCCACAGACCCCATTAAACAACATATTTCCTTATCAACGGCTACAACTTGTGTTCAGCCACAGGCAGATTCGAAATCGCAACTTCAACAAATACGTTCCTTGTGTTTTCATGTTCTTGCGGTCGCAATTCGAAATGTCAGCAAACTTTTCGCTTTACACATTGCATTCCGAATGTGAACTTCATGTGGTTTTTATTTACAATTTTAAACCAATCAAATATCAGTTTAAACAATGCATCCGAAAAACTACATTCTTTGATGTGCTATTTATTTACTTTTTAGAACCAATCGATTATCAGTTTAACAATACACATGGAGAGAAAAAACTTCAACTTATTACTGGCTTCTGTTTTATAAAAGTTACGCGCTCTAACATGGGTGCTATCAAAAGTAGAGGGGGGATGGTTTCTCTTAAAAATTCACACAGGAGGAGAAAAAAAGACACATGCTAAATGAATAAAGTGAATAAAAGAACATGTTTGATCAGAAGCGCATAATAACCCTTAATATGTTTTTCAAAAGAAAAGCAAAAAAATATTTTGTTTCATGACACACTTTTTTCACCTGTTGGGCAAGGACAGCTTCGGTTTTTAAACATTTTGATTGCTCGAGAAAAAGGTTCACCCGTCTCACACAGTCACGCAAGCGTTAGGATACAACACTGGCAAACTGAACACACTATGCCACCGCTGCTTGTTGTCCAAAATGTTTAATCAGTTGGTTTCTTTATATCTAGTCCATGTATTGTTTTCAAAGCCAAGTCAACGGTGGTCCTTGGAATATAACAATAATAATAAAAAAACGTTATCCCTATTGGTTCACCAGCCAAAAAAAGTCACGTTCGATTGGGGATGCAATGTATTAGTTTCGCACTGACGTTGCACACACCAAAAGAAATAATTTCTCTCAAAACTCAATCTACCATTTTGCGTGACAGACAAACAAACAAACAGACAGACAGAGAATCGGCTATATAGACTAGCCGCCAAAGCCGCGTCGCTCACCGCCAATATTCAGCCTGCGTTGTGTCACCTCCCAAAGAGTTCGCAAAGACCCTCTTAGCAGCACATAATCTTTTACCAATGTGATAAAAAGGAACACTAGAATAAGCGATCGTTCCCAATCACCAATTGATCTTGCCATAACATCAGATTCATTGTCTACAAAGTCTATAAATCCAGAGTTTACCCAACTGCCATATCCGACCACGACCTTATCTTTGTTAACTTAAAAATCTACAGGAAAAAGCACCCTCCTAAGCTTATCTCTGTGAGATATTACAGGAACATAAACACTACGTTGATAAAACAAGATCTTGAATCAGTACCATGGCATATCATTGACATATTCGAAGACGTAGACGATTCACTGTGGTGTTGGAAATATTTTTTGAAGAATGATATCGATGAGCATGTATAAACCAGAAAGGTTTAAAGGTTTAAAGTTCAGGGAAACAAGCAACCGTGACTGACATGGGAAGTACAAAAGGCAGTGAACAAAAGATATATCAACTTCTAAGCAAGAAAAATACCATGAAACTCCAAGGTATGGTCTGACTACAGTAAAGCTTGAAATGCTTGTACAAATATAATCAGATTTACAATAGCAACATATTGGAAGGAAAAATTCACTACCACAACTTCTGCAAGGAAATTTAAAGGAGAAACAAAAAACCAACACATCGGTCCCCTGAAAAAAGGCAGGAATGTAGTAGTAACAAAAGACTTTGAAAAATCAAACCTAATGAACAATTTCTTTGCAACTATAGAAAAAAAATCAGTCAAAAACCATAGGAGATCAGAATGTCAATATCAACCTTGATCAAAATTCACACATCTATCGAGTTAGGGGCTGGTTATATGAAAGAAATTGTCCCGCTTAGCTGGGATGGGATGTTTTAACGATATCTCGTTGTTGCATTCATTTCTTTTGTTTTATCAGATTTGGATGATAAAAAATCATCCCGCTTAAACGGGATCTCGCTTGCAGAGAAGCGGGATTTCGCCTAGCGGCTAGTAGCCGGGACGTTTTTTGCTCATATAATACCGAGACGGGACAATTTTAGATTTTAACTGACATCAACTGTGTGCGTATGATAAATATAAATTTCAAAGCAAGCTTTCATAAGGGGGATAAAATTCTGTCCTGCTTTGCCGGGATGTTTTTTTTTCATGTAATCTCGGGACAAAGAACACCCATAAAGAATTTTTGTCCCGGCTAAGCGGGATAATTTCTTCCATATAACCAGCCCCTTACTCCCACTATCACTGACATCAAGCTTACCCCTGAAATGTTTCATCTTTCAAATCATCAGTTAAGGTGAGCAAGGCTTGCAGAATCAATAACATCACAGCAAGGGATTTAAAACTCCACAAAGATGTGTCTAGACTCTTTACCGTGTTGTTAAATGCAGTGTTACTCAAGTAAATTTCCCACTAAGTGGAATAAAGCTGAAGTGACTGCACTTTATAAAAAAGGAAGTATATTGGACTGCTCCAATTATTGTCCAATTTCCCTTCTTTCCATCCCAAGCAAAATTGTAGACCAACTTAAGGTAAGGTACCACATTCAATCTGCAAAATGAACACCAGTGGGGATTTCGACCACAACAGTCTACAGATGATGTTTTATTGTACATGACGATATGCATGATGTTGACAGTGATCTTGACTTGTTTGCAGATGACTTAACATCACACACCGCAGGAAAGACCACTGATGAAGTGCTGATTAATCTGTAGAAAAACATTTCGCTTTTAGAAGACTATGCCTATAGAAATGATCTCACCATTCATCCAGAATGAAAATACAAGGCAAAATTCTGAATACAGTCGAGTCTGATGTCTAGGAGTCACAATCGACAATAAGCTCTACTGGGAACCAGATATATACTCGGGGTGGAGGGGTGGAGGTCACTGGACTGGCTATACAAAAACCGTATAAGCTGCCTTACCTACAAAATAATGAGAAATCTGACTCCTGAGATACTAGCAATGTGGAAACCGAAAATGAAGACCAATCGCCACCTGAGGAACAACCACAGAGTGGAGTTACCACGATTTCGAAAAATGTCGTACAAGATATCTTTCGCTTACCGCTCATGTATGTTATGGAACCAATTACCTAACCAATGTACTGATAATGAAACATTGTCCTCCTTTAAGAAAGATTTGAGCAAAAATATGGATAAAATTGTTTTCGATCGGGTTCGTGAAGATGAAAATTTTATTTATTACTAGAAATTGAGATTTATATTCACATTTTATTTGATTTTGATTTTGTTAGGTTTTCACTTCGCTCTCTAATCCGATACATTTTGGTATTAATCCACAATCATCTCTTATTTTCTTCTCCTAAAATTCATACTAGCTAACTTGAAATTTTGACTTTCAAAAACCAAATTTTAGTTGTTTGGATATGGATTTAGAAATTTTAAGATTTTATTATCATTAACATTCTGTATATATAATTTTAATTCTTACTATTCACCTCTTCAGATTTTACTACATTTCTATCAATTAACTTATTTTATAACTAATTTTATATTCAATTTTTATGTAGGTCCACATCAGTTGAAAACTGTAACTTTTAACCTACGGAAAATAAATAATAAATAAATAAATAAAAATAATACTCGAAATGTAAGCAAAAACTTCACTTCAAAAATAAAAAAGCTTTATCAAATGAAAGACAACATTTTCAACCATCTACTTCCAAGGAATTCTACCCTCAGTACTGCATGGTATATATCAGTGTCTAATACAGGAATTTTTTTTGGGCGTCGGTCGGTTCAACTGAGCGAAGCAAAGGAGCAAACAGCTGGGGGTTTGGGGGGCGCTGTAAGCCCCCCGACGGGGTCAGAGGCGGAGCCCCGGAAATTTTTTGTATCTTTACCCTTAAATGCTCTCTAGGAGGCCTAGTTTCAACCATTTCTAACTACATTTTCAAGAACATATTACAGGGCACTTTTCTTTAGTTCATATCACCATCGTGAACTTAATCCATTAACGTTTGTAAAAACTTTTTTCTTCCTTTTCAAACTGTAGATAAAACATTATGAATAATTAATGAAAGCTTCCTTTTATCGTTCAATGAAAGGAAAAAAACTATTACGGCGTAATAAAACTTACTAAGAGAAAGATTTGGTTATAACGTATCTTTTAACTTAACGCGTAATTTTAGAATCATCATTACGCGTAATTTTACTCTATGAATAAGAAAGAAGCGTAAAGCGTGAGTTTTTAGATTATTCTTACGCCGTAAAATTACGCGCAATATGCTGATGGTTCCTTTTCGTCAACCAGTGAAAATAATCATAAAAAATATAGGTACTTCACGAAAGAAAATAAAATGCGAGTTAAGGAAAACTCTCGTAAAAAAGAATATTCACGCAATGAAATTGATTCATTCATTTCATTTAAACAGATTATTTCCTGTCTCGACATTAGTGATCAAGAACAGGTGGCATAATAAGACTTTCGATTAAGAAAAAACATAAAATTTTTTAAAACGAAGCTATCGTATCGAAACTGCAAATCGGAGAAATGTTTTTATTGAAAGAATATCAGACTGTTGAAAAATGAAAATAACAAAAAAAACAACATTTTTCGATCACACCATAGCAATTTCACGAGCGCTCTTTTAAGCGCGAGAGCGATTCGCTCGCGTCTCATTGAAAAGCCTGACTCTTATAATGAAACATTGGAATGTAAAGAACAGTTTGTAGTTTTTTTCAAATGCAAAACAAGGAACACGACAAGACATAAAAGTCAAAAAATTTAAACGGTTGAAAAGTCGTCACAAACGCTCTTAGATTTTCGAACAGCAGTTATATGCATAAAATAAACCAAACAAAAGAATTTTTACCTTGTCCGCTTGAGATTCAGATCGCTGTTCACTACTTGTTCTGATAAAAAAATTTGCAATATCCGTCGATGCCAAAGATGTCGATGGATTCTGTTGGGAACTTGAAGCAGTTTGCCTTTCAGTGGTTTTATAAGTTTTTGAATTCTTAATTGTGGCTAACGCCACTTGTCCTCTTTCGTCCCATAATAATGAGTTCGCAATAAGGACTGAACTTTTTATTTATACTTTACTCTTTTTTTTTCTCGCGCCAATGTTTTGCACGTGCACTCAATGGAATGATCTCCAGAAAGATTTCCAGCATTGCAGTGACTTCCCAATTAAAAACATAGCTCATTCTATTTTTATTCCCCACAAGTTGTATGAAGGAAATAAGTCTAGATTCTGAATATCACATAATTTTTTTTCAATTTTTAAAATTTTTTTTGGGCGCCGATTTTCGTGCGCCCAAAAGCGGTCACCGATGTGAAAATCGGCCTGTATTAGGGCCTGTATATACTTGTCTGGGGAAATCGCTCACTTCACTAATGTCAAATGTTGAAAAGATTCACATATGAACTGCAAAGTTTATTCACTGTGTCAGCAAAAAGATCCCAGACATACGAGTTATCCTACAAAAGGAACATAGCTTACAAAGCTAATAAAATTTATAACAGTTTAATTTCTCCTCTTCTGAACGACCTGTTAACAAAATCACAACTACGTTCCGCACAAAACAAGTAATAAGTTGATCTGCCTACTTTTCATTATGTCGAATATAATCGTTCCTTTAAATATAGAGCAGCCAATATTTGGAATATATGAAAATAGATAGGAAGTGCTAATGTGTATTGAAACTTTCTAATGTCGATTGTCTTTAAGGGGACTCCAGAGAACCAAATAAAGTGACAACATTTTGAAGTGTATAAAGAGACTTTTATTTCCTGCGAGGAAAATGACTTGATTAATGATATTCTGTTGCAATATACCGTAATTATCGAGCAAAGAACACTGGTGTTTATAAACATTACGTCACTAAGAAACTCATCTATACTTAATTTTCTTCTCAAACTCTAATCTCATTGTAACCTAAATTCTACTCATGTAGTTACATCAATCACCAAATTTTTATTTTTCCTAGTGGTAACCAGTTATTAATTTTTTGTTTGTTCAAATTTTTAGACCTTCTTTACCACATAAATTAATAATTATCACAATAATAACAACAATCATAATAATTTTATAAGGTTAATACTGTTAGGATCATTGGCTTTGTTAGTGTGTTGCATCCATCATCATCATCATCAGCCGCGGGAGTTATTATAGCTGAAGGAAGAATAGTATAGAGGAAGAATATGAATGAGAACATGGAAAAAGTAACTTCAAACACAGAAAAGTAAAATCACACTCCGATAAAGGAAAAAATGGAGTGTTTTAAAAGGGGTAAAAATATATCTTCGAGAATATCCTAATGATGGTGAGATAAACAAAGAAACGACCTTGCATGTGCTTCTGACATGAGAATGTGTGTCTTTACTGTTCCATTCTGATGTAAATTACAAGCGTGTTCGTTATCTGGTATAGCAAGACAAATTTCGGAAAAATTGTGTATATATTCGTAATCCGGCAAATCCGACTGAGTAAGCAAAGTCATTCGTGATAGAGAATCACGAAAGAGAAAGTAAAGTGAAGTATGTCTACTGTGGTTAATATCTGTTAATTAAATAGCTGTAAGGCTAACTTTTCCTGAGAATTATGTGCTATTATCCCCACCATTATTCTGTTGTTTTAGGTCGTCGAGGAAGAGTTTTTACATAGACTAACGAAATCTCCCCACAGTTGTATTTTCAGAAAATAACCAAATTACCATTTATTATATAAAACTTGCAAACTTCCAGATGACGTTTTTGTTTTTGTTTAACTTGAATAGAAAGATTTTCAACAATCTGTATTCACTGTAATCCAAGAGGAAATTAAGAAAAACCGACTGAAAGTTTTTACTGCCATTTTTTTTAACGTTTTAACCAGAGAAGAATCCATGTTTTAAATGTCTTAAAGATAATAGAAAAACGATAGCAGTTATTTATAATTCTGGGAACCAAGGGTATATAAGTCTCAAAACTATAATTTAGATAAGACCTTTAAGATCATAATAGACATTTGAAAGTCTATATATACTGCTGCTGGAAATATTTTATATTTCCAAGTGTTGTGATGTTTTTAAAGGAGAATTAACGTCAGAAAAAAATGTCAGTAATTTTTTTAAAAATCAATTTTATATATAAAAATTAGACATTATGAAAATTTTTAGTTTATTTTCGTTAATCATTACAAAGTAATAAGAGTTTAAACTTTTTTGAATGCCTGATTTTATGACGTCATAAGGTGACGGCTGTATTTTCAGTTCATTTCGTGTTTGTTCTGAATAAACTATTAACATATGTACTATACAGTTTTTTGTTGTCGAAAATTTTATTATTAATACAGCGTTCTCTACTGTAACAACATGGCTTATGTCAAGCATTCATACTTGTTCCAATAAAAGCAATAGGACAAGGCTTAAGTTAGACTTCACAGATGACGTATAACGTCATTTTCCCAGTCAAGTAAATCACATTCAATTTCCTAATTACATCTAGATTTTTGACTTTGCCCCCTGTAACCCTACATCGGGTCTTACACAATGTCCCCTAAAACCAATTTCCCAATACAGTGAAAAACATCATGTTCCCAAAATATCTGGCTAACAGTCTGTAGGACTAAGTGACCTGTAGAGACAATTTCGTATTTTTCCTTTCCCAATCCTGTGAAAGAGAAATGTCATGCTCATCAAAGGCTAATATTGGGACTGGCTTTATTATAAAAACTTATTTTAAAAGGCACAAATAAATATACAGTTTATAGAAACCATACATTTTCCACTTTTGAATAATCTTTGAGCATCATATAAAAATATTTCATATCACAAAAGAAGATTTTTATGATATATATACGTACTTTGTTATTTATTTATTTCATCACAGAAAATTTGTTCCTAAATCTGCAATAACAAATGAAAGCTATTTCGAGGACAGATTTTTTCAACATCAAGACCTCAAAGTCTTTATCAGATGTTATGCAGTTTATATTTTCAAGTTGAAATATTTTTAACTTTCTGTATTGTGCGTTCACAAACAGAAAACAGTAGTCACCTTGTGACGCCAATAAAAGAGTCACGTGATATTTTAAAAACTTATTTTAACGCTATTAGAAGATTCAATATTCAATATTCAAAATTTTTATGGTCTCCGCCAAAAATTGCAAAAAAGTGATGTCAGAAAATGGTTCAGTTGGTTAAATTTTTCTTAAATGTTTTGAAAACTACTTAGCAATGTTTTAGAGAAATATTGGTAAAATTATGTGAGAGGACGATGGTAAACTTCCTTTAGCCAGAACTTGCAATTAACTTTGAAAATTCATCTACAGTTAGGAAGTTATGTCACATCTGTTAATGAAGGTCTTTTTGGTTTTACTGTAGTTTAAAGAATTGACAAATCACTGTTTTGATACTTCCATCAAGTTTACCAAACTTTAGATGTTTTTTTTTTTTCTGTCACAAAAGATGTATAATAAATAACAAATAAATCAGATCATGACATTTCTTAGTTATCAAAACTTTCACTGTTGAAGGTTTTTCATATTTTGAGCATGTAAACAACTTTGCGAAAGAAAATATATGTTTCAGTTTTCGTTTATATCCGTGCACCTAGACTTCATGAATAAATTAATGAAAAAGTAAGAATTTCTGGTGTCTGTATTTTAAATAATAGCAACGTAACATGTGGCTTTTAATTGTAAGTTTTGCTTTTATTAATGTAATAATTAAAGTGAAAGTAAACGAAACAATAAAGTATTGAGAAACTTTAGGTACATTATATTTCGGTATTATTATCATCACCACTATAATACATATGCACACATAACGCCTTTTATGGCTTCCTGGAATCTTTTATCACCCACCCATTGATAAATAAAAAGTCAATTTTTCACATACACAAGTATATTTTGCCTATGTAATGGTGCGCGCGAACGCAATCGCGAAGGTCAAAATGAGAAGCCTGAAGAAGTGAGGTTTGAATTTGGGCTTCGAGATTTCGACGCCCAAAGTTGAACATGTTCAGTAGTATCATATTTTTTCTATTGTTTTGAATCGATGTTTTCGCACAAGTTTTTGTTGCACGTGATCGGATTAACGTGTTAACATAAACGAAAACAACAATTTCAACAAAACTAATGAAGATGCAAGAGAAGCAACTGAGAATTTCATTGAAATTTGGAGGAATCAGCCAAGTTCACAGGATGTTAAATTCCCATTCTATAAGGATAGGAATGAGAAAGCGAGGAGATACCAAGTTCATTTCATCTATTTTAGCCATGGCTTCCCCCATGCACTTCTTTGTTTTCATTTTGTACGTTTGACTCTCATTTTTAACAAAATATGAACAACAACAGCAGCTGTTTCTTCCTCAGAGTCCATGTTTGTAATTTTTAATGATAGTGTATTTGCGCCAAAATTTTAAATTTTCAATGAAATCATTGAAAAGTTATCATTGGATGTAATTTATCAACAAAAGTTCCCAATTCTGGTAATACACTGTATTTTGTTTAGTTCTGGCTAAAGCCCTGTGTGAGTGTTCTCTTTGATGTGTTTAAGTGGTGGAGTGTTTGTCAGAGGGCAGCATTTAATTGAAAAACACAGTATTCCTTAAGGAGAATTCACATCAATATTAGATGGTGCTTTTTTTAGGTTATTGGTTAAATTGAAAACTTTTGGAAAATATCTTTTCATCTTACAAAAAATTTTGGAAGTTTAGATTACGAAAATGGATATAACACTTTCTAGAAACATTTTTCATTCCACTGTATTGATCAGCAGTTTTCCCCATGTGGCAATTATTTGGTTGCATGTAATAATTATGGAGAAATTGCAGCTTTTAACATGAAGAAAGCTTTGACAGTTGATGTTTCAGTTGAATGTAAAGTACCATTGAATGCAGGCCTGGCTGTAAGTAAAATGATGCTGGAAAATTTTCGTGAGTGATCACACTCCATTAAGTACCGTGGCTGATTTGGACAATTTACTTTTACTTTTTAATAAAAGACGCGGCCGCGTGTTTCAAATACGCGGCCGCGCTCTTTAATATGCGGCCGCGCCTTTAAACACGCGGCCGCGCCCTTTTTGCTAAACACGCGGCCGTGCATTTTGAAGCAAACACGCGGCCGCGCTCTTTACAATATCTGGTCTGTAAAACAACCATTTTGGCAAGATACCCTGAACTGGTATCTTTTACTGGTCCTCACAATATTAGTTGAAAATATGCGCCTTTGGGATGTAAAGTACAGTCTACAGTCTACAGTCTACAGCAATATAAAGTCGTTAAATCAAATAAACGTGTTCAAGACGATTTAATATTATGATAAAAAGAAACTTCATTAATATATATAGTATATTACAAACTATACAAACTGTTTACCTTGGTAAATTTACTCAAGTCAGGAAGGATCACGTTGTTGCCAGCCATGTTGTTTATTGCTCGTTTGTTTTGAATCTGTGCTAACATATCATGAAACTAACGTGAACTCAAAATGCGTGGCCGCACAATTGAAACACGCGGCCGCGTCCTTCAAATATGCGGCCGCATACTTTAATTGTGCGGCCGCGTACTTAACATTTCAAGGCACACAATTGCAGCTAATATTGTGAGGACCAGTAAAAGATACCAGTTCAGCGTATCCTGCCAAAATGGTTGTTTTACAGACCAGATATTGTAAAGAGCGCAGCCGCGTGTTTGCTTCAAAATGCGCGGCCGCGTGTTTAGCGAAAAGGGCGCGGCCGCGTGTTTAAAGGCGCGGCCGCATATTAAAGAGCGCGGCCATACGCGGCTGCGTCTTTTATTAAAAAGTAAAAGTAAATTGTCCAAATCAGCCACGGTAATTAAGTCCTCCATTAAGTCCTGTATCTGTAAATGTATTACAAAGTTATTATTGTTGTTGTCACTGTTTCGTGTTATGGGACATTTAAAAGGTTATAAAGAAGTCGTCAGTATTGAAATTCGTTCTCAAAACCAGCATCACCATTTTCAGATAGGTTAGGTACCCATGCCAACGTTTTTATGTGAACGCGAGCAATCGTTCACAACTTAGAGCCAGGCCTGAAATACAGGCTCATGCAGGTGGAAGAGTATACATCGTCTTACTTCATGAGAACTTTTTCTCATCAGTGATGGTTCTAAAGAAGTATGGCTGGTTTTTAGTTTTCAGTTCAAAGCTAAATCAAACCTCAAACTCAATGTAGCTGCAAGTAGACAAATAGATAGTGTAATGCATGCTTAAAAGTATCACCACTGGGTTCAGTGTTAAACAGTTTCAGAAAGAGAGTATTATGCAGTCTACAGTGATGATGAAAGCTGTTTTTTTAGGTTGAACAAAGGGAAACATGGTGCTGTGGTGGATAATCCATTAAAGTGATAAAATTAGAAGTGTATAATTAATATTATAAGTGTTTTTAAAATTTTGATATATTACGCTTTCTTTGTGTATTGTGTTATGCACAAGGCAATGGTTTGCTTGTTTTTGAATTGACCTTAGTTTCTGTTTAAAACACAGTTGGCAATGGCTAGTAATTTCTAGAAAAAGATCCCATCATATCTTCTTAACCACTTATGATTATTATGACTATACGCAGTCTTCAAATTTATCTGTACAGAAAGAAAAAAATTACACTTATAAAATTGAAAACATTTTGTGGACATAAAAACTCTTGCTAATGTGTCAAATCAGAAATTTTCTTACCAAAATTTGCAGCATTCGCAAGGTTTCTTCTCCTAAAGAAATAAATCTTATTTAGACATACATAAAGAACCACTGTAACAGTAACATTGTTGTTGTTCTTTTAGGAGTATGTAATCAAGGGAACTGCCAGTCGAACCAAAACTAAAAAACGTCTTGTTTGATTCCAACTCATGAATACAATAGTATCATTAACTGCAGCAGATTCTTGCTTGAACATATTAAATCTGTCCCTTTGCTTCATTATAATATCGCACACTTATAAATGCCAACAAAAAATGAACTGAGATGTTTCCTAGATTACTTATCACATTTTTGGTGACTTGTAACTGGCTCGCAACATTTGTGGAGATGACTGCAAATAAATACCCATGTTCACGTTGTCCTGGCTCCTATTGTGGCAGAACACTTATTACAAATGAATCTGATTGCAACCTGGATTGTGATGGTTGTGAAAGAGGTTTTCGAAGTGATGGTTATTTTTGTCTGAAATGTGATCAAATATTGGGGCTATATGATTGGTTATTCTTGGGCTTCATGGTGCTATGCGTTACCGTCCTGAATTTCTATGCAATTGACACATTTCACTCCAATCATCGCAAAGTGTGGTTTTTACATTTGTCAGCACTTTGTGAATCAGTCTTCTCTTTTATTGGTATGGTCTTGGTGTTTGAACCAGCAGGAACATTTACGATCCACTCATGTGGAGTCACTTCCATAAATGATTGGTACACAAAGTTTTTCAATCCCGATCTAGAACATTTATTAAGTATTCACTGCACTCAAGAAGCTGTATACCCACTGTTTACAGCTGCATTTGTTTATCTTATATTTTCTTTGCTCTCCTTGCTAATATTTCGTGGAGTTATTTTAAGAATGGCTGTTAAGAATAACGTTGGACGGTCACCACTGTATGTTGGCTTATATATCATACCGATAGTTGGTGTTATACACACATGCTTGGCTGGTGTCATATATTACGTTTACCCATATTTGACTATATTCCTATCGGCCATCGGTGTAGCTGTTTTTCTGAGTACTTTAGATTGCCACTTTACCAAATTAAAACCACGTCACATAGGTGTCCTTGTCTGTTATGGCTTTGCCCATGGTTATGGTATTATCTCCATCACAAGGATGGAAGTTCCAATTCGAGATGGACCTGTTTTGCTGTTGATATTTCTACCGTTTAGTTTTTACATGATCACTAGACCCTTTACAGATGCAGGAAATTTCAAAAATTAATGTTTTTTTGTTTATAGGTATTATTTTTTTTTTTAATTTTGTACATTCACAAAATTTATAGATGTGCTACAATCTAGACTCCATATTGTGAGACGTCAACAGTCCTTTGATGCATTTAGTCAGATCTACCGTTGTATTCGAGGAAAGCGAAAAGTTGTTTTCAAAGTGTTTGGAAAAATTATTCTGAAACTATCCAGAGGCATCTACTTAACTGTTGGGCCAATCTGTTGTTGTTTTTTCTTTGAAATTGTACTACTTAATTGAAACAATTGTTACCCATAGAAAAGATGACGACTTTATTTTTGTAAGTTACGTTCGATTTGGTGTTTTTAAAAACTGAGCAATATTATTGTGTTTTCCTCTTCCTTTGTCAATACAGTTTTTCTTTTATAAGCAACACTTTTATAAGCAACACTACTTTAAAGGAACTAAATTTTGCGGATGACTGGAATAATTTCTTAATTTTTGGAGCAGCACATTTTCATGATTTCGGTTTTCCTTAAGCCATTCGTAAGCAAACCACCGGGCTATTGCACTAAAATACTTTTTTTGTCGACGAGATATTTCTCTACTACCATAGCTGTCTGTCAGAAAGATCAGCCTATGTATGAAAACAAGAAAATATTGATGTCAGACTTTTTTCCCCACCCAAAAAAGTTCGCGGATTAATTGAGAAATTAAAAGTTTCGCGGGAATTAAATTTCGCGGGTGCTAAAATTTCTTCGTTTCGAGATTTAGTTCCTTTAAAGTAGTAAATTTTTTCAAAACGTTGAGCAACAGTACTGCCGGAATCTCAGATAAATTAGCAACATGAAATTTTGAAATGATGCAGTAGTGCTGCACATTTCTTGAAATTGCTACACTAGGTTGCAGTACTATGTCCTAGACTTTGTGCTTAGATACTTAAACTTACATAAAGGTTTTCAAGACTGGAAATATATTTTTTTCAATTAATGCTTAGCAGCAAATTAAGCAAAATTACTATTACAAAATGGTCATTTTTTAAGCAACATGACTACCAATGTCTGACCTTGGCTGCTTATTAAAAAACGTGGAAGCCCTTTCAAATATAACGTTATCAACTATCAAGGTTTGAGTGAAACCACATCTCTACTGCTTAGTTTTCCAGGTCTATCAGAAGTAAAAAAGGCCATTTTCCGTTATGGTCAGACCTTGAAGTTGATACGAATTTAAATGACATCAAAGGACTATGCTGGTACTGAAATTTAAAACACCTTCCCGTCTTTGTCTGAGATATTGTCGCGTCTCAGTAGGCAAATGTGTTGAAAAACTACTGCGAGGGAGTGCATTTCTACAGAAATATATGCTATTTCAATAAAAATTGCTCTTCGTCGCAGTGACTTTGACGATTTTGCACACTGGGATTAGGTCAAAATTTCATGTGGACTCTTACACGAGCGCTGGTCCTGTTAATTTGGGATCAAAATCATGACGTCAGCATTTCTCTTGTCGACAGTTTTTTTTTAAATGTCTGACAACCTCGTTCCCAGGGATTCTTGGCTTCTTGATGTACGACTGTTAATTTTCAAAGGCAAATAACACCCAGAGATGTAGTAGAAAGTAGAATTTGTTGAGAAACCATATCCTGAGATATTTTACTTTTAAAGTTGTACAAAATTATATTAAGACCATACTGATCAGGTCTGGGATATGTTCAAGCGTAGCTACGTAGATTACTTTTTTCATCCGTTTAATATAAGTCCTAGTTTGAGATTTATTGTTAGAATTCAATCTAATCTCACATTCATCATCACTAACATGGTTGACGATGTGCGTCATCACATGAAATCCAACTAACACCGCTTTGTCTCGTATTAAACAAAAGTTGAACGCCAGTATTTGAACCTTTAAAGACTAAATTCGAACAGGGCAGAAGGGACTGGAATGTTATCTTTCATGATAGGAAAAAATCTGTCCCCTTTGTCCTCCCCATCCATAATCAGGATGGCCGGGCAAATTATCAAGAGATAAGTGCAATCATAATGGTGCGATCTGCGAAGCACGATGTTGGTAAAAGGTGACAGCGGAATAACTTGTATTTAAGTGATACTGCTGTAGGTGGAAGTTCCTCCATAGCCATAGCCATAACATTCAAGCAATCCATATCTGTTGATATCTCGAATGTCGATTTCGTTAATATCTTACAAGATTCTTGGCATCATTTTTGATCACGACTTACCATGGAACCTCCACACCAGCCAAGTCTTGTGGACGTCACATGCAGCTCTGCGAACACTAGCGAGAATAAAACGTTTTACACCATTAAAACAGCTAGCTGAAACATTAATTCTCAGTCGAGTTGACTATGGTAATGCGGTGTTTCACAGTGTTCCATCCTACATGCAAAAACATCTCCAGAAACTGGTCAATGCTAGTGCTGGTTACGTATGTGGAAGGTACATGAAAACCGTTGAGGTTGGCTACCTGCTGTTGAACACTCCTCATGGTCAATTGCCAAACTGGCATGGAAATCGATTAACTGCGCAGATTCGCCTAAATTTCTACCTATGGAATTGACCAAGGAAACTTGTACAAGAAGAGGCCAAATGGGCAATATGATCAAGTGCTCAACAAATGTTCAAACGACGTTGGAATATACAGCAGCCAAAATATTCAATGATTTGCCAACTGAATGTCGATCTTGTCATAGTTATGGAATGTTCTGCAAACTAACCAAAAAATATTTTTTCGATAAAGCACTTGTCAGATGTCTTTCTGTCTCTTTGTTTTTGTCATACGTCTGTCTTCATTTTTCATTTTTGACCCTTTGTCTTCTCAACCTTCTTGTTCTTGTTTCTGAAGAATATGTTTATTAGCAAATGTTACTTTTCTAATATTATGATCGTGCACATGCACTAGTCTTTCACTATTTCAGTAGAATTAGCCAAATGTAAAACTTTGGAACATATGAAATATAAACCGTTATTATTATTATTATATCACGGCGCTGTAATGTAGTGGTTATTCTCCTTGGCGGCAGTTCACCATGCTCGAGTGAACGTGCCACCGGGTCGATCCATGCCATCTGAGGGAGATTGGATCTCATCCCCAGGGGAGCACAGGCCCTTTATTAGGTTGGTGTCACTCATGAGGGTGTCAAATATTTTGGAGCCTCCAACCAAAGCCGTGGCCCCTCCTGGAAAGCAGATGTAACGTAAAACAATACCTAACCAAAAATGCCCTGGATAACGGCAACACATAAATCAACCTACTGCGAACTTTTGTTTTTGCCAGTTAGAAACCGTGCTTTCAAGTGCTTCAAAACCCAAAACTTTCAGAGTTTTCCAATATGTTCATCCGTGTCATAATTCAAAAGTAGTGTTCTATAACTAGCAACAGAGTACAAACCTGCGGGTATATTCGATGAGGTTTTTCTGGAAGTTAGCTAAGGAAACACTCATAGAACACAAAACTTTCGGAACATGAGTTACAAGAAATATTCATATTGGTTTCTCGATCAGTTGACGATGCATACGTAAAAATAATGGAAAATACGTGATGTAGTCGAAAAAATCTAGCTTTTTATGTTCCTTTTGAAGGATCTCACTAATCCATTTCTTATCTTCTTGTGAAGTGTTCATTCCTACTAACAAGTCTTCCATGAACAACGAGGTCTCGTTACTACGTAATAAGATCTTATAGAGGTCCTGGACTTTCGATAAACTTGTTAAAAGATGATTGAAATCCAACTTGTCGACGTGTAGTTTGAAGAACGATCTAAAATTTAAAAATGCTACAATGAAATGCTACAACCCAATGGGCAAAATCGTCAAAAAGACACTACGACGAAGTGCATTTTCATTGAAATTGTGTGTATATTTCTTTAGAAATGCACTCCTTCACAGTGATTTTTCAACAAATGTGCCGCCTGTGAATGGTGTTTAAGCAAGCTATTAGTCCCTATACATTTCGTGGAAAATTTAACAAACTCTCATGAATCTTTTAGCCAACTTAACTCAAGCCCTGGGAACAAAAGTTGATCGAAAACTTGGTTAGTATTTGAATTCTTTTCTTATGAAAAAACAATATCACGCTCGATTTTAGGTATTCAATTAGAAAAATGATCTATAATACCTCATCTTCATAATTTTTTCTGAAAAAGCTGCAACAATCATGAATGTTTTTTCATCAACATGATCTGTGGCTTTCAAACCAAGTACATCAAACACCTAAAACATTAATTTCTACGTGAAACAGCGAATCAATCATCTATTTGACTACTAACGCCTATAAAAAGTTTTTTTTAAATCCAATCGTATTTGTAACTATCTTTTCGAAGCTCATCTCGTTCTCAAAAATCAATCATTAAATGAAAACTAAGAAACTAGGAGAAAGGTATGTCCTGTCTTCGTATCTGTATGCAGTCATGTGAATCAAGCGCTGAAGTTACCATTAAAACGTATTGAAGTTGTACATCTGGCTGCAGTGTCTTATTAACGATGTTGAAGCAGTCAATGGCATCGTGCAAGGATATCTCGGAGTTTTTGTCCGCTTGTGAGGCCTGGAACTGAAATTATTAATTACAAATTATTAGAAATTACAAATTGCTTTGTGATCTTCATGAAATAACTCAAATGATGAAAAAAATCCAATTGTTTCCTCTGATACACTCAACGAAACGAATGAAATCTTTACATTTGAGAAAAAAACTGAAGATACATTCCCACATTATACACAACATATCACGTGGGATTCCATTGCACCGGGAGGGTGTATTTCGCATTGATAATGCGCAATTATTTGTACCCCTTTTTATCTTTCTGATAAATTGCATGAAATTAAAAACTTTGAAAACAATGATAATATTTTCATGTTGAAATTTGCTTAATTTTGCTCCAACACACTGACAAAAACTTCGATCAATAAAAAATCCTGGATTTTGGAACACATACCTGAAGAATTTCTGAATAATATTTAAATGAACTACGAGGCTTACATCTTTATACACAGCTTTGTACCAATCCTTCTGTTCGTCACTAATTATGCAATACTTTTCAAAGAAAGCTTTCCCTAAAAAGACAGACGTGTGAGATACACTGTGAACAACTTCTGACTGTACACTGACTGCACACTGGCCTTTGGGCAAGTTAAAGCAATGCTATACGTATCTCTGGCGGTAAGTCAAGTAATAGTTGCAAGTCGGCGGGCGGAAGAACCAACCATTACGGATGGAAGCCCAAGGACTAAAAACTCCCGTTACTTACTTACGTTACTTCGATCACCTTATACAGGATGTTAGACGCAACATCAATTCTGGTCTGTAAACTATGTAGAGGGTACGCGAGAGACTATGCATGTTTCATTTTGAAAGAAACAGTTGATAAGAAACAGATCTAACCCAGGCCTATATCTAACGGAGTCACTGAGTATTTTTGTCAAGTTTTATTTTTGACATAACAAAAGACTACATTTATTCTAACAAGATAGGGATTAAGTTTATATCCCTACAAACCTGCTAGATGATGGACAAAAGCTTATAAACAAACATATGGCTCACCAGGCATCAAAATTTTCTACTTGTAAATAAACTTAAATAATCTTATCTTTTCAGATGTCAGTAGTTCATTAAGCAATTTAAACAATTATCAAACAACAATTATCTATATTACCGTATTATTTCTTCATTTTTAATAGTGGGCAAACTTGTTGAAAAACCAATGCGAAAGAGTGCATTTCTATTGAAATATACACACTATTTCAATAAAAATGCTCTCCTTCACAGCTACTTTTTGAGAATTTTGTCCGCTGGGTAAATGACTGGAACTTACTTTCATCTATGCTGGTCCGTCGACACTTATCTTTAACAACAAATTTTTCAGATTGACGCCTGATTTTTAGCGCCACTTCTTGTTTTACTTTCAACTTTCTTCTTCTATCTGCTAAAAGTTTTTGCTTCAATAGAAACTCTTTCCTTGCAAGATCTGGTCCAGGTTTTTCATCTTGTTCATCGATTTTACTTGGCTCTTTCGTTATTGATGTTATACTGAATAATCGAGACCTTGGTAACGATGGCGTTCGATATCTTTTCACGCAGGGCGTTTCTTCTTGAATATTCACTATGTAAAAATGTTTATGCGCATGAAAAAACAAGACACGATTTTTATGAATATTTTAGAGCAGGGATATATCCCTGTTTAGAGCAACAATCAATCTGCACCCAGTGGGAAAAATCTTCAAAAGTAACTGCGAAGGAGAGCATTTTTGTTGAAATAGTGTGTATATTTCTATAGAATAGCACTCCTTCGCAGTGGTTTCTCCACAAATTAGACCACTGGGTTCACTCAATCGAACTGTTTAAGCCCCATGTTCATTAACTAAAAAACTCTCGATAACTCCAAATACCTGGTAACCCGAACAATTTTCGTCGGTCTCCCAGATGTTCGAGTTATCGAGACTAAATTGAAACTCACCAATCAAGTCATCTTCAAAATGCCTGCAGTCCAGTTCTGGGAATGTTCGATTGTTTATTTCTTCAATCTTATCTTTACGTTCATCTTTAACTACAGGAGGTTGAATCGGCGGTAATGTGTCTGAGTTACTGTTTTGCGTCTCCAGTTTCACTTTTACTTGTGGCGCGCAATTCTGTTAAAGAACGATGTCGATATATTAATGATGACAGTTATTGCTTGAGATGGATTCTCACCAGTCAAAAATTTGATGTCTAACTGAACAATATCACTTTCTCATTAATTCTCTTTTTTGTTTCTGGTTGAAATATTTATCACTGAAAATTCACTCACAGAGAAATTCGATTTTTTTCGCAGATGAAAGCTGACAAACTTTTCAGAAAATGTTCGTATATTGCAGGTAATAAAGAAAAAGGATCAAAATAAAAAAAAAATACATGATGAGCTGTTAAAGTAGAGCTTCAAACAGACGAAAGGTACGTTTTTTGACTGACAAAAAAAGACATTAAATCACTATATCTGCTTCCGGGTGAAATACTTCCAAACTCAAAATGACTTATGCAAGATAAACACATTGATGGTAGTTTTTTAACTGAAGCTATTATCCTTTAAAAGTTTTTTTTTTCATTGATTTGAATTTACAGTATAAAACACAGTTTAAGAACGTCCTCTTCGCACCGTTGTCTCCCTTCTTACTCAATGATGAAAGAAGGTGCTCTCAAAACGTAAGCCTTCAGATCCATGGCAATCTCTTCATTTAAAATTCATTGCACATCTGTGTTTCCAATAACATCCTTACATGACATCCTTACGTAATATTAATATGGGTTTAATATTTAAACATATTCCAAAAAAGTTGTAAACATGATTTTATAAATCTGGGATAACTTATGCTTATGTAATCGTTCCAGAAGAGGAAGCACAAGGATTCTTAGAGCCTCTCTGTGACCGTTTTCGGTAAATTATAACCAAAAATAACCATTATCGATTAGAAGATTATAACTAATAATGGAGATTGATCACCTTATAAATTTCTGTTTCGGTGAAGAGATTGAAAACCAATATGAAACAAAGTATATGTAATAATTAATTGAGAAAGACAAGTAGCACAGATAAACTGGCTGTAGTTACCTTTTATATTTGAATTGTTTTGTTTTATGAGAAAAGCTGTTTATCTCAAATCAATCCATTCTCATAAAGCGGGCAAAAACATATTCAAATAGTCCTTGACGTCAATTTGGGTCGAAATTGAAAGTCTGTTTTCTTTTGATTATGTAAACAATAGTGAACTGAGACACGCTTTTGCACTACATGCAGTGTATATTTGAGATGAACACGAGTTTGTGGAGATAATACTTACGGGAGATGCTTTTGTATGTCGCTTACGTGGTTCATGCCAACTTTCTGAAAGAACAAGAGGGATAACTATTTATAATACACTTCCAGTCACTTCTTTCGTTACATATTATCACATATATTTTCATCAGCAAACAGCTCACCAAATACAGGACAAATTGAAGATATTGAAATTCAATGGGAAAAGATACATGAATTAACATGAGAAATTTTCCACACAATATTATGAAAAATGCTCATGCATTTCACTCCATTTCCAAATTAAGCATGAGAATCTACCATTTTAATAATAAGAGAAGCTTAAACATTAATTTTTAACTGGGATCGAAAATTTGATTTTTATTCCACTATATTTCAACCTAGACATTCAATAACGCGTATGTTTCTTCTGAAATGAACTCCTTCGCAGAGAGTTTTCGACAAATCTTCCTACTGGGAAAGATACATCCAGAACAACATGTAAGGTTTGGGAAAATCGCACCAGTCAACAGAAACGCTCGAAAGGAAACATTACCTTTTTTTATTGCAAGAAGGGAGTTTTCTCTCGTTACATAATTATGTTTGACGTCTTTTGGATAGAGTCGGATACATCTTGTTATAATTCCACCGTCACATAACGGAATGGAAACGTCGGGAACATGATTGTAATCATACACCTACAGATTAATAACATGAAAATTAAAAACGCAGTTGATTACGGCAGTAAGTCAGCGACATTTGTTAATGTTATGATTCGCACAAAGTCTTCCTTTTACTAGAAGACTGTTGAACAAGAAATAAAAAATAAAAAATTATATAGACGACGGCGATGACGACGACGACGACTTTTTTTTAAAAAAAGTGAAACTTTGAAGTGTGGATTTTCTTCCACTACCAACCGTGATAACTTCATCAGGTATACATGGCAGCCATGTTTCGTTGTCAATGGAGTGGAAAACGCTCAAAATGATTGGCTTTGCCTTTTTCTTTTTGTTTTTCTGTATGCTTTTCAAATGTGGAATGTCTTCATGCTTCTGAACGTGTGAAAAATAATACAAGAGGTTAAAAACATAACAGTCACAGAAATGGAAATTATCAAGGAAGTGATAAATAAGTCTAAAAAGTTTTTCGCCATGATCTATATGTTAATGACCATTCCTCTCATTATTTCGTAGTTTACTTAACACCAAAAATATACTTGACATTTTATCTAACCTAGTATGGAGTTTGGCGATGGGTTCTAATGGACTGAGACGATGTAATTAAATAGCAATGTCGAAATCAGAAGGTACTAAAAATCACACGTTTGCTGTCAACTATCATTCAAATAGATTATGTTTCGCTTTAGTCCCACCACCTAGCCACCTCCTAGCCACCACCTAGCCACCACTTACTAACGAAACCCTGACGAAAGAAGAAACCAAACATAAATAAATAAATGTTGCACCTTCAGTATCAGCTGCTCGATATACCGAAGCTTATCAAAGGTGCATTCTAAATATTCCAGTTGTTCTATCGAGTCTTTTTCGTCTGATTCCTCTATCTTTCCTATATCCTTTCGTCCTTTTTTTCTTTTAATATTTCTTTGTTTGTCTTTCAGCACATCCTTGGTGACCTTCTTCTTCAGGTTTTTCTTTTTCTTTAATTTCGGAAGTCTTGTTTCGTTTGCGTTATTCTTCTCTTTGATGTTTGATATTTTTTGTTGATATTTTTCAACCGCAATCTCGGAGATTTTGGGCAAAACTATTTTCGATTTACGCCTGATGATGTTCGTTTCTTCGCTTTGTTTTTCCAATATTTCGTTTTTTTCTAATCTGATTTCGTTTATTTTCAACACATGTTGTATCACCTCCTTTTCAAATTTCTCCTCCATGTTTTCATCTCCTTCAACCTTTCTCTGTTTATTTTCTATTTCTTCGATAAAATTATCTTTCACATCAAGTAAAGTTTTCGAAAAATCGTTTGATTTTGAAAACTCGTCCACTTTAGATAACTCGTCCACTTTTGATAACTCGTCCGCTTCTGAAAACTCGCCGGATGGTTCTCTCTGTACTATCCTAGTCGCAGATTTTTTACTTTCTTCTTCAATGAGAAATGCAACAGTTTTTCTTGCTGGCTCTTTGCTTAGAATGTCAGTGTTGGTGAAATTTGTTTCTAGTACACTTCCTTCGATCAAATTCTTGTCGAAATCGTTGTTTCGTCTGCCGTCAATTCCAATTTTGTCATCGTCTTTATTTGTCTTGTCGCTTTTATTCTCGTTGCGGTTATTTTTCAGATGTTTCCGTGTTTTCTGTTTTCTGTTTTCTCTCTTTTGATTATCAGCAACAAATTTCTTTTCCGTATTCTTCCTTTTCTGTCCGTGTATAGGGAAGCGATCTCTCCACAAATTAAAAGCCTCTGAAACATGAAATCGGATTATCCATGAGTTTTGATTCTTTTCGGAATATTATTGTCGACGTTCGAGCATGCGCATTTTTTATAATCATATCAAAAAATATTCTTTGAATTTTGGAGAGATTTATTCTTATGACATTATAATCAATGAATCAAAAAAATCACTGCGAAGGAGTGCATTTCTATAGAAATTTACACACTATTTTAGTAAAAATGCTCTTCACCCCAGTGTCTTTTTTACTATATTGCCCACTGGGTGAAATGTGATTTTCATATTTCTCTTAAACAAGGTTGGTGCCCCGTGGTTGCTTGATGTTTCCATGGTTTCCATGTTTTCCATAGTATAGAGTTTAGATAATTACCCCCCGGAAAATTACCCCCATCCAATTTAGGTTAATGGTTGGGGTAAGGATTAGGCTAAAGGGTACCTACATGGTGGGAAATTTTCCGGGGGTAATGACTCGGGGGCAATTTACTGAGTGAGCAATCATCCAGGTGGGTGGGGATCGGGGGCAATTTTCCAGGGTGGAATTGTCCTAGAAGCATGAGTTAGTAAACGAGCCTATGCAGTTTTTTCTCTTAACGGTTTTAGCTTGTCGAATACAAAAATTGAAACCTTATTTTACGGCGCGGCAATCCTCTTTGAACTATTTGTTGTTAGTGGTTTTCTTTAAAGGAGAATCTTTAGTTTTTCTGTTTAAAATAAATGCATCTTCAATGATTAAAACTCCAAATTGTTAATAGTTAATAGTGGACAGATTTGTTGAAAAATCACTGTGAAGGAGTGCATTTCAATCAAAATACACACACTATTTCTTGGCCGCAGTGACTTTTTGATGATTTTGCTCAGTGGAGCAGAATTCTCAGTTTTTTTAGTCTCTTATGAGAAAACAGGAACGAAAATCAGCTCAATATACTTCCAGAGACCGAATTCTAATGTACTCCCATTAATAATGTACCAACAAAGGAATCGAACAAATCGAACCTACTCGTTTGTTGTTTGAGCCTATGCAGTCTTTCTTCAGGATGTGTGGATGGCATTGTTTTCAGAACAGCTTTCATGCTTCTAATACGTTCCAAAGACTCCTTCAAAAGCTGAAAGAGAAGACTATTACCTGTTGTTACACCGACAAATGTAGTAACTCCGACAAATGTAGTAACTCCGACAAATATAGTAAACCTACATCAAATGTGGTAAACGCCTTGAACATTGAAATGAACCATAATTAGCCCAAACACATGAAGGTCTTCACCAGTTAACTTTGAGCTAAATGAGGCACAATTGGGAAAACACATTAAGGCCCCCGTGAAGCAATTTTTCAAGGGCGATCAGGTGGCTGCAAAATAAGCTTGAAATTCGCACATGCGCAGTAAGAGACTGTCAATACAAGTAAAATGGGTCGTAATTAGGCAACGTCTTCCTCAAGCAGCTTTGTAAGGGCTGTCAAGTGGCCATAAAATGAAACACAAAATCGCGCATACGCAATACTAAATGCAAGCTAAATGAGCCGTACTTATGTAAATGCTCGAAGGTCTTCACCAGGTAACTTTTAAAGGCCTATAAAGTCAGGCTTTTATTTTCCATTATGGTGTTGTGTTATATTTTTTTTGAATAGAAGATCTTACTATAAAGCATATGTCAGTTCTTTGTAACATTTACAAGGAAGTTTTCTCTTATACTGGAACTTTCCTTACTGGCACTTTTCTTTAACTGATTTGAATTTTTTTTCTCGTCCTTACATACACGGGAGAAAAAGTTTACGAAAGCTGAACTGTATGTTTCACTAAAGCATAAGAAATGGGACTGGTTTAATCCCACGTTTGGCATACCAGTAATAGTTTATTATTGCCGCCAATTCTAAAAATAAGTTATTCACACTGTCAGTGTAATAACATAAGATACCAATTATGCGTACCTATGGAAGTAAAAATATCTTCAAAAAAAATGAAAATTACAAATATTGACCAGCATAATACGTAAGCTAATTTGCATAAGATCAGTCGTCACCTCCAACATGCTTCAATGCAGGATATCTTAAAAATGCACCATATATCTGTTTATTTCTTCGGTTATGATCGTTGAACTTCATTGTTTTTGCATACTTCATCTTTATAAAAACGTGGAAATGTTCAAATGTGGGAATGCTGAAGCAGCTTAAGTACCCCTTGTTCGTTATTGTTAAAGGTATCTCGAATTCATTGATTTAACTGGGATATACATAAATATAGCCTTTAGTGAAGCACACGATTAGCCTATGTTCACAGTCATTTTTTTAATTAAGTACTATGCATCTGCCAGTTTGACTTTTAATCATCTGATAGCCCTCGAAAAGTGACTTGGTAAAGACCTTGATGCGTTTTGCCTAATTATGGCTCGTTTAGCTCATATTAGCATATTAGCATACGCGATTTTGAGTTTTATTATATGGCCACCTGATAGCCCTTACAAAGTTACCCGGTGAAAACCTTCATGTGTTTTGCCTTTTTATGGCTCATTTCAACGTTAAAGGCGTTTTCTACATTTGTTAGAGTTACTACATTTCAAAAAATAAAAGTAAAGAAACACAAACAAGAAAATTTTGTGAGCGAAGCTTTTCGTCTTCATCATGGCTCTATAAACTGATTTTTTTGATTTACTATCGCGAATGATTTTCAACACTTTGACCTGACTACATTTGTCGTTGAAAATTTACTACGCCTGTCTGTTATTGTTCCCATACAAACCATCGACGTTAAATTTTATAATTAAAAACTTTCTGTTTTAGTTTTACTTGTTCTGCTCTGTAGAATTGTGTGATATTATTTCTTAAAATGGATAGGTGTAGCTCACTCTGTTCTTACCATACTCTACTCTGGTTGGATGAATTTGACACCAACATAAATGAACAAAACACAGACCATCATGTTTCCTTAAGTACCATACATATAAAGAAATAGGCACTATGATAGAGATTTGATTTTTGCCTTGTGCAATCAACTTACCTGAGCTTTCTTATCACTTACTTCTTCATGTGTAAGCAATTTCCGCGGTATGGATAGACGAGATTGTTTGAACTTTTCTTCTGGAGACAACAGTATGATAAGTTGTGTTATTTTTTCGAAAATGATTCGACTGCTGATCTACAGAATTAGAAAGAACCAGCTCAAAGATATACCGGGAAACCATTGGGGTTGTCTGTAAGATTCTAGGGCAATATCCCGACCGGCCATTTACCCGACGATCAACAAACCCCAACTCTAACACCTAACCTCAACCCTTACCCTAACCTTCCTCCTTTGTGGTTGTCGGGAAAGTTTCCGGTCGGGGATTTCCCGTCGGGTTACTTATCGGATAGCGACTGTAAAACATAGATACGTGTTTTTACTTCACGGCCAATGTATGAACTTTGGTTTTGATGAATCTCCAGTATTTCATAAGTAAGAATGGAGAAGTGGGTATGTTTACTTGAGATGTGGCGCAAAATTTAGAATTTATACGGTATTTACACCAACATGGGTTTGGGTAAGAAACGTGCCTTTTTGTATTATAATGATTCAATACCAACAAAGCTTATTCCATTCATTATTCTTAAATCGACGTTATTAATTCTAGAAGCATAGTAAAACTTACCGCCATGTCTCGTTCTATATCATTTCTTAGACATATTAAATACTTTAAAACATCACTTCTGTGGTCTGTGTGATAACCAAGTAGAAAATACTGGTCTATTGTTCGACCCTTTCTTCCTTCGTCAGATGAAAGGAATAATTCATAATTGCTTTCTTCTTCGCTCGACCAAATGAAGTCTTTGAATTTTGAATACCATTCGTCATGTTCAAAATCTGTCAAAACCTAGATTTAATAATCAACAATCTTTTTAATCATTTTTGTTCAGAGAGGTCTTGATATCCATAAGGTTTGAGCTGTTAAAACTGTAAATACAGTTTGGCTTACTGAGTTTAAGGTCAGTTCATAAAACACCATTCTTGCAAACCGTATTAAATGATTCAAGGCTTTTCAGCCGGCACATTTATCGAAAAATATCTGCGAAGGAGTGCATTTCTATAGAAATCTACACACAATTTCACTGAAAATGTTCTCCGTCACAGTGGCTTTTTGAAGATTTTGCCCACTGTGTTAATGAGGAAACATAAACAGAAAAATGTAGCATTTTGAAATATATTTTGTAGCCATATATTCTCTCTCTGCATGCATTTAATATACTTGGCTCTTTTTAAAGACCAGAGTATGTGATATACGCGCGTTTGTACCACGTGCGTGTGCCACGTTTATTCACCTTCTGTAGGTTGGCGATAATGAGATCACCTGGAGTGAGTTTACGCGAATTGCTGTAATCATTGGAAACTGTAACGTTCTTATCAGTGAAACAATATAGAAACAGTAAAATAGTTGGATGTAACCCTCTACAAAACATATTGGGAAAACTAAAAAATAAACAAACAAACAAACAAACAAACAAGAGGGGTAAAGGGGGGATTTCCTAAATATTAAGTGGAGGCTTGTAGATAAAATCGTGAAAGGTTTATTCAACTACAAAGCCGATACAGAATCTGAAAACTTTGGGAGATACTGGTAGAAAAGGATCTGCGATGACGTGTGATAGAAAGATGGTCACATGTACACGATTTCAAATGTAACATGGCAGACGAATAAATGATGACGTGTATGTAAACTGAAATGATTGGTTGGGTGAACAAGGATTCTGATTTGTTTTAAGGTTTGTTAAAAACTAGGTTAAGTGCAACCAGGGTTACATTCGCGCCAAGAAGAACATAAGTGAATAGACGGTCCATTTCGTACGTGTACAGTTATTTCCTGTGTCTTTGCCACTGTTGAACGACTGAAGGTCATCGTCATAGTTTTAAACATTATTCAACAAAAACTTCGGTAATTCGAAAAATTATTCGCCGACTTAATCGATCAAAAAATACTATGACAACCGTGTGTAAACAAATATTAAAAATGTCGTCTTACCGAACATTCAGTGGGTTCGTTTTCTATAGGTTTTCTTTGTAATCTATACTGGAAAAAACTTTCTTTGTTATTGTTTGTCTTCTCCAAAACGAACATCTTAGCTTTCCTTTCGTATATACACAGTGTATATTTGTGATTTGAACATATCACAGCAAGAATAATTATTGATTGTTAAAGCGATTTCGGAAAAGTAATTTGTCAAACACTTGAGAATTGAAATGATCGTATTTGAAATAGCTTCGTGATGTGAACCAGGTATTAAGTGAAAATATCTTACAACGCCGGAATTCCACTAGGTGAAAAATAAATCACTTTCTCTTTTTTTTGTCTGCAACATTTTCCACCTCGTGAACATCTGGCTTAAAGGAAAGCGAAAAAAACTAAAAGCTAAAAAATGATGAGACAACATAGTACTTTTCATGAAATATTAAATAAAACTTTTCTAAGTTTGTTCGGTTTACTGATAACAGTAATGCTGTTTTCACTTCTACATTTAATAATACTCTACACACACACTAATACGACCTGCTTAAACTCTGCAAATCCGTTGAATCTTTTTGCGCTGCTTTTCAAACTTTCATGCTGCAAGTTATTTTAAACTTCATTTTTTATGTTAAAAATATGACTAGCATGTGGCTGTAGCTAAAAGTGCCCCCGCGCTCAAGCATTCCAATTTGTACACACAGCAAGCTATACATTAAAAAAGAACATTTTCCGCCAAAACATTTTGTAATTTAAGGATTTTAGTAAAAATATTTTTGGTTGATTTGGGGCCTGATAAGTGGCATACTTTAAATATTTCGACAAAGCCAGTCTTTTATGTATGACAAGATACACAATATTTCAAATACAAATCGTGATCAAAGTGTCTGTATGCAGTAACCCTTTTTAACCAAGTTTTTAATTGTTATTTATATAATAATATATTTGTAATAATGTTTTAATAATGTATATATATTTTAAAATTTTGGACGAATAGCCATGTAATGTGGAAATGCCAAATATATTTCATTAATAATAATAATAATAATAACAATAATAACTGTGCCGAAAATCACATATTTAAGTGTAAATATTTATGTTTTACAATACAACGAATTGTTTAATGAGTCGTGTAACCATGTGGCATTGTGTAGCCGTGGCCACACTAACTTGGAATATGCACACCAAATAGATTTACTTACGCAGTTGAAAATCTTCATGAAACTTTAAAAAACTTAAACCCTTACTTTTTGCTATCTCTTAGGCCTAAGTCACACTAATGCTAATGCTACCGACTGGTAGCCCTGTGGTAGAGTGCTCGCTTCCTGTTCGGGAGGTCGCGGGTTCAATCCCCGACCGAGTCATGCCAGCGACTATAACAGTGTGAATCAATCCTCTCTGCTTAGTACTCAGCAAGAGAGTAGGAATGATGTCTAGGGTGGTTGTCTAGTTGAGTGGTTCCTGTCATTACAGCTTCCGTAGCCCAAATGGGGGCTTTAAATGCTCTAAGACCTCCTTCGCAGGACCCTCATTGATAACAGTACCTTAAGGAACTGAAGAGGCTATCCTGGGTAAACATTCGTAAATAATAATAATAATAATAATAATAATAATATACCTTTTAAAAAGTAAAAACATGGCTGAACAAGTAATATCAGAAAGTATTGCTACAAACAAAAGAAATGTGTGATATGCAACCATGGAAACGTATTTTATAATAATTTCAAAATTTCAAAATAAGATTTGTTAAAGAAATTATTGCCCCCGCAGCGAGCGTAAGCGAGCGAGGAGGCATAGTAGTTTCACGAAATAGGCGAATGTCAGTTTCCGATTTTGTTCATCATCATCATCATCATCTTCATCCTCCAACTTTTCGTGTTGACGTTACACGGTGGTATAGAATTATTAGCTGACTTTGCTTTTTTCCCGTTTCAAAGCATGGTACTGTAAGTGGAATGTTTTTTCGTATCTCTTTCCTAATTTATTATTATTTATACTATCTTATTTAGGAAGTTCGTATCATAAAATTGCTTAGACATTTTTCATATTACTTTTGTGTTGTTTTAGTGCAGTGAACGACTAGGATTTTGAAGCACAGCTTGAAATCTGAAATTTTACCAACAACAATTTATTTTTGTATATATGTTTTAGCTCTAAATCTTTCATTCGATAAATTTTATTCAATGCACTGATTTTTGGCGGATCTTGCCTTAAAAAGATTTTAATTGGATTTCTGTGTATGCAAGAAAGCCTACAAATTGTCGTTCTTCGTGTTTTTCTTCTTTTTTCTGTCCTCCAAACCTGGTGTGATCATGATCAATAAAACCTTCTTAGATTTTTTTCTTGTTTTTTATGTAAACTTTGGCTATTTCTTGTTTCGAATCAAAGTTTGAAACGCAGTTTTCTAATGGAATTTTCGCTTTAATTTTTTTTTGAAAAAGTTTTTTTTCTTTCTTTTGGTTCTTACAGAATTTCTTTAACAAAAGTTTATCTTATTTTGATTATAAAATACGTATCCATGGTTTCAGTTCACACATTTCTTTTGTTTGTAGCCAATACTTTCTGATATTACTTGTTAAGCCTTAATTACACTTTTTGAAAGGTATAAATTAGCATCAGTGTGACATAGGACTAAGACATAACAAAAAGTAACAAAGTTTTTCTTTGTTTTTGTTTCCGTTGTATAGGCTTGCAATGTATAGCTTGCTGTGTGTACAAATTGGAATGCTTGAGCGCGGGGGCATTTTTAGCTAAAGCTACATGCTAGTCTATAGTTTGTTCACTACATTCATGTACAAACACGGCAGAATGCTTCGGTGACCTTTCAAATTTTAATGATCGCTATCATAAATAAAGCTAACTCTTATGTCGGAACTTTTAGAATTTTCAGGAGGTTGGATAAACACATCGTAGATAATTTATGAATACTAAAACATCGTGCGTATTAGTTATTTTGATGAAAATATAAGAACAAATAGGCTTTCGTTGAAATGTGAGTAATACAGTTTAAATTACAGTGTGCATAGTGCTTTACGCCGTCCTTCCACAATGATCGTTTTTAACATTTTGAAAATAGAGGCCTTCCTTAAAATTTATATAAAAATTTTTTATTCAACTTTATGGATTGGTTGTTTAATAAAATGATCCTAGGCTAGGTTGGATATTGCTTTGTATAAAAATTATAATCACAGCCTAAGCTATTCTTGAGATATACTCACTTGAACTTATGTTGCGTTTTTGTTTGGCCCACCCGGTAGTTGATAAATGCATCAAATTTATGAACCCCCGTTTTAGAACATACTATGGTCGTACTTTTTATGTTTTATATTTTTTTAATTTATGGGCTAATGAGAAAGCTTATTAGACTGCAGGACCTTCCTAAATAACATAATATAATAAAATAATAAATGAGGAAAAAGATACGAAAAAAAATTTTACCTTTAGTCAGTCTTTCACCTGTAGGAGAATACCATGTTTTGCAACGGGAGAAAAGCAAAATCAGCTAATAATTGCATACCACCGTGTAACAGCAACACGAAAGTTGAATGATGATGAAGATGATGATGATGATGATGAATAAAATCGGAAACTGACATTTGCCTATCTCGTGAAACTACTATGCCTCCTCGCTCGCTTACACTCGCTGCGGAGGCAATTGAATTTTATCGATTCTAGGTCTATAAAAGGCAACGCTTTCAAAAAAACGCGTATCATGTTTATATTGCACAATTTGCCGGGAGTTATCTAGAACAAAGATTTTGAGTCAATAAGTCTTTTTCATGAATTACGTCATTACAAACAACGTCTCGTTTTCAAACCGAATATTAATGACGTTTGCGCTGTTTGAAAAGAAAAACGATACCTCAGGGAGAAGGTTTTCACGAAACTCTTTTATCATAAGGTTAAGCACGTAACAATCCATAAACTTAGAAATGAGGTGATGTTTGTAGTGATTTGAGAAAAGGTCTTTTTTAAAATGACTTTGAAATTGTTATGAAAACTTGTATGTGGAAAAATTTGATAGCGCCGATTTCAAATTTAAGGGTAAATTTCATAATTCAGTCAAATGGGTCAGTTCTGTTGAAAATTTGCACATAGTACAAACTGATAGTAGTAGTTCAGAATTTGGACAATCGAATAAAAGATTTGAAAAAGAAGGTTTTGAGAATACTACATATATAGTGTATAGCTGCTTTACCGTTTTATGCCACGTTCACAATTCAAAACCTGAAATTTAAATTCAAAAATTCATTCAATAAATTCAAAATTGTCAATCAGCAAAAGCTTCTGCTATTGGTCGTAAAACGGCGAAAACGAATGTTTAGTGTTTCATCCTTTATTGTAACGATGTATTCAATCATTTGTTTTCTCCGAGGATCCCTTTGGTGGAGAAATTGACCAACATGACAATTAGTCACCTTTGTATCAGACATTTTCTCATTGCATTTGAAAGAAGAGTTGGTTAGGGTTTATCTTTCCTCCAACGAGCTTCAAAAATGAGAAGAAAAATTCATGATGTTTTTATTTGTACAAAGAAAACGATTTTTTGGAATGTTAGAAAAAAATTGTCCAGGAGTTAGGACACACAACTGCCACACAGGACAGCCAGTACGCAGATTACAGCACAACTGAATTCATGGATCTGGGAATAACAGGAGATTGTCAGGGGAGGAAACGTTTCATAATCGATTCAGTGCTCCCATAAACAAGTTCCAACCATAAAGCCCGGTGGCGCCGAAAACTCAGTCAACTTAAGAGACAGACAAAAGATAGAAAACTCAATTCAGTTCTGAACGATTTAACCTCAGGCTATACCTGGTGGTTTCCGTCAATGCCTCAACTTTATTCTTATCAGTTGAGCGTCTTCATTTCTTGATCAGTCTTACCCTTAGAGCATGTAATTCCAATCTACACCAACCAACGATCCTTACTGTGATCTTGCTTAAGCCCCGCCACCCGACAACCATAGCGATTCCTTTGACAGTCACTCCTCATCCCATGCGCTGTTATGCCATGCAAACTCCATTGGACGGTATCGGATACAATTTTGAGTGAGATGAAGAAGAAAAGCAGCGATTCCACCATTCCTTGATGTATTGTTCCAGTATGACCAACTGAAGAAGCGTGCATTCTTATCAGTATCAGTGTTTTTCTTTTGTCTGTTGTCACTTACGTTATATTGCGAGAGACGTTCAGCTATTGTTATTAGGGAACTTACGAAAATACGACGGCAACGTGGACGACGACGTACAAGATATTCAGCTTCAATGAATCACAAAAGAGCAGAAATGATACATTGGGTTAAGAAGTTTATTTATAATGCCTTTGAAGTTTGTTTTTTGAACTTTGAGAGACAGAATCATGAAGGAACCAAGAAAAATTTATCGGAAGTACTGCCATTCTCACGTCTTCGTTTTCAGTACGACTTCAAAGTGTTACTTTTCACGTTGTCTGTAGAACGTGCAAATCTAATAATGATATTAGTAAAATTAAAAACATTTATATACTGTGAAATAAGTTCCATTCTAAAGCAAATCTATGGAGTAAAGTGAATCTTTTGTTTGCCTCACGTCGTCGTCCACGTTGCCGTCGTAGTTTCGTAAGGTCCCTATTAAATCATTTCAGAAACATTAGTCGAAAGCTAAAGTCTAAGTGATCAAAAGATAACCCTTCATAATTCTTTTCTAATCTCTTTTAAATCAACTGCAAAGTTGTGAAAAACAAATCAGAAATTTTAGTCGATTAAACTTTGTTAAAGGGTTACTAAACTTAAGAAATCAAATTAGTATTTTTGTACCATTTGAAAGAATTTCAAAAATTATGTCGGTTTTTGAATTTTCAAAAAATCATTTTTCGTTCCTGAGATACTATTGCCATTTAAAGTTTTTGCTTAAAACTTGGTCTCCATGGCAACATGACATAAAAAGTTTTTTTTTTTATAAATAAAAACAAAATGAGGCTGAAATCTGAAATTGTGTTATTAATGCTAAGAACAAAATATGAACAATACACACTGAAAAAGGCTCAAAAAATAAGATTTCTTATCAGGTCAAATTTCTTATAAAGTGCTGGTTCTTATACAAAAAGTGCTTGTATGAAATGATTGCTGGTAAATCTTTATAATCAACATTTAAGTTACCAGAAACCAACAAACAAGCGACTGCTATGTAGATTAAAGTACAGTAGACTCTCTATAATTCGACTTTCCATTACTCGAACTCTCCATAATTCGAACCGCATCATTGGGCCCCTTCAAGCTAAAACCTAACAGTACCACTCCCTATAACTCGAACACTAGCATGAATTTATTTTGATCATATCTCGATATAAACTTCCATTGATACTGTGAAACTAAACAAGTTTAAACAACAAAGCTACACCCGTCCTCACACCACTATCGAAAGCACGCTAGAGCAAACACAAGGAAAATCTATTTTCAATTTCAAGGTAGGCTTAAGCCTTCTTCGCCTATAGCAATATTTGACCCTGCTATTTCATGGACCTTGCATTGGGCTACGTTTCGAAAGAACCTTCTTTCATCATTGGGTCGTTGGTAATAGAGGACAGTGTATTTCCGTTCAGGAAAGTCTTGTGTTGCTAGACTTTTGGCCGTACTGTGCTTTGCATATTTTCACCACGACACTTTGCGCGATTAGTATTATTCTCGTTCAGGGTTTAGTCTAAGCTGGAGTCCACATTTCTTGAAGTTCGTAGAATACAATATAAAACAATTCTGGACTCTATTATGTAAAATATTGTTTCCATTTAACTGTCTAAGCATTTCCATTTCTTGGCAAACTTGATGAATCATTGAAAGAAATTTTAATAACATTTTCTTTGTTGTTTGCGTTTTGGTGAAGTTATGGTTGGCATTAGATCCATTGATTGACTTCGCTAACTAGCCAACTTCGGAAAACGGATTTGGCTAGTTATGAATTTTTTACCCTTATCCCTCTTCGCTGCGTTGTAAGCACAATTTAATTTGAAAACAACTTTGCTATCCCTTCTCTGAAATTTCTTTAACAGATAGTAACAAGAAAAATAATACGTTGTAATTTTCAGTGCACCCAGGATAAAAGTATTAAAAAAATGATAAAAAGGATGATCGTTCATTGATGTCATTTCTTGCTCACCGTAAATGATGTTAACTTTTCATTTAATAGGTGCAATCCCTTCATTTTTACATTCAGAGACAGTGAGCACATTCTGGTGATAAAAGCATTATCGATTGTCAAACATTCAAACATGCGATTGTGACAGTTCACTTGCATTAACGTGTAAGGCCACTTCACAGTAAAACGTAGAAGGAGATTTTGAAGAGGATGTCATCAGGTTTGTCACTATACAATCCAGTATGGACAGTCTGAAGAAACTGATTAACCGGAAGCGGTAAATTCGTCAAAATTAGAGAGTTCTGGCAATTCTGTGACATCATTTATCTGTCTTGTCTGGTATGGTGTCACTTCTGATTCTGATAAACATTTATCTGAAAAACAAATTAGGGTTAAAGAATACGAGGAAGATTCAAATGCATTCAGTGCGTAAATACATTTAAAAAATACACACAGTAAAAAATACACTTATAACTGCTGAAATGTTTTGTATAATATCCTAGACCACAGACAGTGGTTACACCATGGACGTATAAAAAGAGAAGGACTCACAACTAATACCAAAGCCTTTCATTTCTATTATTAAAATCTATTCTGTCGGCATTTCTTTGATGTAATCGTCGCCTCGCATTTCACTGGATTTCGGTTCACATGGGCGGGTTTATACGATGCTTTAGGTTTAATCCGATGTGGAAAACCAACGAATTGAGAGAAAATATGATTTGCAGATGCATCAGCAATATTCTTGAGTATCACAAAACTTCTACTCAACCTTTTTTAAAAATGTTGGGTTGGAATCAAGATAAATTTCTCGGAGTTAGAAAGTATTTTGTGTATATACTTATATCCAAAGATTCGGTACTTTAAAAGACGCCTGGGTGATGCCTGAGAATACACAGAAAGAAGAATGCTTTTTCATTCAATTCTGAAAATTTCATGTTTGAGACATCAGAGTTTAAAACCTGGCTTCAATATAATCATAAAATCTTTAAATTCATTTCTGGTTGGTTGTTACGATCATGGAAGCCAATGGAAACATTTTTAACAGCACTTGAGGGAGTTTCAAAACTGCTTTTGTCAAAATTTCAATAAACCGAGGCGAGGTTTGTTTGAATAGATTTATAAAAGTTGTAAGTCCTTCTCTTTTTATACGTCCATGGTTACACATCGTCATCATCAACAAAAGTAATGATAGGAACGTTTTACTCCCCATTGGGTACAGTTGTTAAAAATCACTGCGTAGGAGTTCTTCTCCATAGAAATATACACACTATTTTAACAGAACTGCCCTTCATCATAGTGACTTTTTGATGATTTTACCCAATGGATCAGTAAACAAATATCAACCTTGAAAAGACTTTTCAATTCACATATATGCCAACATTTGTAAATCCTACCAACAACCCTGAACCTCAATAATCAGCAAATGTATTACCTTAGACCGACTTTTTTTTGCGTCGCCTTATTTTAGGGATTTTAGCAAATGAGCGTATTTTCGCTAAATTAAAACTTTTTTTTTACCTTCTGACAATTCTCCGTAATTAAGGGGTCATTCGCTAAAATTAGGTTGCGTTAAATCCGTGTTCATCCATTTTCGCAAAATTTTACTGACGCAAAAAATAAGTCGGCCTAAGGTATTAATTTCTGTAGCTATTTTTATGCTAACTTACACTAGTTCTTGTTCATCACTTGGAATGCATGGCAGTAAATGAATATTATGGATTACAGTGGAACCTCCTTAAAGCGGACATCCTCTAAAGCGGACACCACCTTTAGACGGACAAAAAATTTTGTCTCGGACGAATCCTTAATAAACTCTTACAAAGAAACCTCACCAAAGTAGACAGTCTAAAGCGGTCACCTCTTTAAAACACGACAATTCCTCCTAAAATTGACCTCTACAAAGCGGACACCGAAAACTTTCGACAAGAATATCAAAATTCAGTATTTTATTTCTTTTCTTGTTTATTTGTTTCTCAACATCTGTTTACAATATTTTCTTGTTATTTATTATAATGTTTGTTTTATTTGCTTGCCAAGTTACAGCCCTTTCTTGACCACTAAGCTAAATATCTTCTAATTGTTTATTTTCAGGTCAAATTTCCTTTTATGAATGTTTCCTTGCATAACGGGGCAATAGCAAAGGGTAATATGGGCATGTTTATTACAGTACTTTTTTTATAAATGTGTCAGCTTACGAGCATGCAGTAAATCGTCTTTGAGCGAGTCGTGTTAACGTTATATAAATGGTCTCCATTGCCAGAATTATGACTGTACCATAACACTTCTGAACGAAGTTGCTTTTTACTTGCACACTTGACACACATTTTTTTGTATTTTAAGCTAGCGGTATACCTGTTTTAAGCTCTACTCAGAGGCGTAGTTAGGGTCAGTCAAAAAAACCTGGAGGAGTTCAACATTATGATATTTCTTTTCAGTCTTAAGTGTCGATTAGGTTACTTGCACGCTTTCCTTTTCTATCCTAAATGACTTAACTCCCCTCCACAAATTTTGACTGACCTCTGGCTACGCCTCTGCTACTGAGTTTTACTACTTAACCAAATTTTGTCACATTCCTTTTTATTATATTCAATGAACCTAAGAAGTTTGCGAGATAAGCAAGATTCTCCTAAACAATTTGCGTTTTTCATAACATTTCACTCTCAGTAAAATGAAAATTTCTAGTGAGAATTATTCTCAGTAATCGATTTATATGCCATTCTAGAAACCAAAATTTCTTCGTCGCTCAACCATGGTGGGCGACATTTTTAGGCAAATTATTATCTTTTTAGCACCCAATTTCCCCACGCCCTCACTTTGAAATCCATGGTGGGGCACCTACTTTTAAAATCAGATTAAATTTGAGTGGAAATTAATAACTATCATCAAATCATACGACGATAGTCTTTTTGCAGTGTGCATCGCTAATGTTTGTTTATAGTATAACACATCTGCCAAAATTCTCAGGAAAGTCGGAGACAACCATAGAGCCATTCCGACAAATGATGCTAATAGGTTACTTTTCTTCTTTAATATCTGCGGACTTTGATTTGAGTGAAAAAATGATCTTACTTAATAACTCCAATCAGCTTCTTGAGGTCAGAATTCTCATCAGTTTTTCCCCGGAAGTTGAACGCTTCCTGATAAGATTTACCGGAATCACCAGCTTTATAAAATAAAGCGCGGCAGTTTTTAAAATGATCATTTTTGACTTGCTAGACACAGAACACCTCACTCACTTATCCCTATTTTGAACGCAGTTCTTCTGATGTCTGAATTAATTTTTGAAACATGAAACAAATGCAAAGAAAAATCTTTCCAACACCCTCCATCACCCTTTCTACAACATATAAGTAACTATAGTTGCTATTGAATTGGGTAGAAGAACAGCTATTTTAGCAGACATAAAAAGTTCTTTTTGACGCGACAACAAAAAAATAGAATAAAAGCATTCGAAATATTACGCCACAACAATGTTGATAACTCACCCCACTATTAAAAATATCGACAATATATCGTGATCACGTGCATATGACAAACTATCCCATACCGAAATACCGATTTTTTTGTACATAAATACCGAAATACCGGCACAAAAACGGGCGATTTACCGTTTCCGGCAGAAGATGAAATACCGTAATCCCGTCAATTTTTTCGCCAAATACCGGACAAAAAAGGCCCCACCTCCCCCCCCCCCCTATGATTGCTGAAAATTTGACCAAACGCTAATCTGAACTTTCTTTCTTGATCTGACAATTCTCACCTTTAGTTTTACGAAAAACAAATATTATTATTATGAGAAACAGCAAACCAGCGCCAGTAGATAACATCACCATGACAACACTATGATCGTTGGAACCAGTTTCTAGGAAGGAAAGTGGGAATCGTTTAGAATCTATGTGTGGATGAATTAAAACCAACTAAGTTGAATGATGGTGAATGAAGGTGAGGTGAGCCGGGCGGATACAGGAATAAGAGTTGTGAAGGTATTTCAGTTGAGACAACCTGTTATATTTGTTATTTATGATGGCAGGGTTATATCTATGCCACTAGGCGTACCATCTTTGTGTAAACATATATGAAAGATCAGCTAGTCTGGCTCTAGTATAAACAAGCCAGGATGGCTACCTGAGATCTGTAGCACGTTATGTCAGAAGATAATATTCATCCATATAAAACAAAGTCATCGCGTTCTAAATAACAAATATAACACTGGCGACGAGTCCGTAAACGAACCCAGGTATCATATTACAGTATATTTCAGCATTTTCACGTGAATCAAGACGTTAAAACACTTCGTATACAAAACATGCCACTGCAAATGCCCACCATCGCACAATTCGATCCTGCAGGGGACCCAAACACAACAGCACAGCGTTGGGAAAAGTGGATCAAGTCATTAAATTATTTCATCGTCGCTTCAGGCATCGGAGATGACACAAAAAAATGAGAACTCCTCCTACACTTAGCAGGACAACCCACACAAGAAATTTTTGAAACTCTGCCAAATACTGGTGAAACATATGAGGAAGCATCGGATTCCCTGAATAATTACTTCAAGGTGCAGAAAAATATACCTTACGGACGATCAGTATTTCGAAATGCAAGGCAGAAAAATTACGAAAGTATTTGACCAGTTCGTCACCAGGCTTCGAAAACTGTCCATGTACTGTGAATACGGACAAAGCACAAATGAGCACATAGGGAATCAAGTCATCGCTTCCTGCCGCTCTTCAAGATTCAGAACCAAGTTATTGGAAAAGAAAGATCTCACCCTTGACGATGTTCTGGAATTAGGCAAATCACGCGAAGCTGCTACACATCAGGCCAAACAAATGGAAGCAACATCGTCACAAGCACCACTGACCGCTCAAGTCAACACAATCTTCTCACCATCGAACTGCAAAGGCCGGGGAAAATTTCGATTTCAGGTCGGACACCGAACACCAAACCATCAAGCACATCACCCTCAACCAAAACAACAAAATCGAACACAAAATGCACACAACCGACATCACCATCCACGGTCGAAAGCAGCAGTTTCAACGCAAGGCAATAACACATGTAGCCGTTGTGGTGCAACAGGACACAGAGGACATGAGTGTCGTCGCATTCAAGGTGTCCACTGTAGTGTGTGCGGCAAAACAGGACATTTTCGGAAAATGTGTTTTCAAAACAAACGAAAAACTGTAAACAGCATCAAACAAGACGAAACCACACATCCTGAAAGCGGATCAGAAAGTAGTGAGGAAGAAATAAATAACTTTTACGTGTTCGCTATTAACGACGGTCTTACATTTCCGATCTTGATCAATAACACTAAAGTGGATGCACTGATCGACTCAGGCTCCTCTATCAACATCATCAACAATTCTGTTTGGACCAAAATGAGTCCACAACCAAATCTTTCACCAACAACCACAAAAATTTACCCATATCAAGCCACAAAGCCGTTACCTGTTGCAGGAAAATTCACCGCTGTCGTCCAGGCCAAAGACAAATTTGTGAACACCACAATCTTCGTCATCAAAGGAAAGGGAAAAACAATACTCAGCAAAGCCACTGCAGAAACATTAGAGCTACTTCGTGTCGGGCCACCAATTTCACCATCCATCATCAACACGATTCAGTCCACCTCAAGCCTACAAGCGATACTGGAAGACAAGAAAAATGTTTTTGAAGGACATGGGCACCTCAAGGACACTGAAATTAAATTACACCTTGATGAAACAGTACCGCCCAAACAGCAGCCTATACGAAGGTTACCATGGCACACTCGACAAAAAGTTTCTGAAGAATTAGTCCGTCTAGAAAAATTGGACATCATTGAACGTTATCATGGTCCCACCACCTGGTTAAACCCTTTTGTCTTTGTTCCACGTCGAACCCCATACTCAAATATCAAGCGCAGCTCTCGATTGGTTCACAAGGTATCTTACTGAAAGGCAATGTCATTGTCATACCGCAGAATTTACGAAAAGATTTACTTAACATCGCACACCGGCAACACCAAGGAATGACACGAACAAAATCCTTACTCCGAGAGAAAGTTTGGTGGCCAGGAATCGCCTCCGACGTCGAAAGATTAATCGCAAGGTGTTCAACCTGTCAATTAACCACACCATCGGCTAAACGCGAGCCACTACAACCGACCGTATTGCTAGCAGAGCCATGGAACCCTGTCGAGGCCGATTTGAAGGGACAAAATTTAACATAAACACTTGGATTCAAACTATTGAATCCAAATGTACTAACGCATCATCATCTTCTATTTTAAACATTTTGAAAAGGAAAAGGCATTATCAAATACTTGCTTTTAATGGCTTACCATCAATACACTGACGAAGAGGACAATATTCCCAGTTGAACCGTTCGTCAACGTAGCACCAAGGTTTAACACCGATACCTTGTGGGTTACGGCAGTATGTTTCATTTAAATTACCGTAAATGCGATCAGATAGAAAGGGATTTATGCTCCAGGATAGACATGGTTTTCCTGATACTGTTTTTGCTTCTTTTCCTGTGTAATACTGACCAGAATTCGTGTAGCATATATCTTCTTTCACTATACTCTTGTGGTCTATAAACGAAAATGAACTGAAGAAAATGAAACATGAAGAAGAATGGAAGAAATGAAATTGTGCATGTTGTCATTCTTGGAATGTACTTCCGTCGTTTTAGGCATGTAAATTGTCATGATAATGAGCTTTCCGCTTGATATGTCTCCCCTATCTGGCAAAGAAGGTGCATTTAAGATTGAAGTACGCAAAGATCATAGGTGATTTTGAAAACAAAACACAAAGGTTTGCTATCAAAATCCCCTACATCATCACATATGCCAAATTGGGGAGAACTATTAAACGAAAAGGTATATTCGGTGAAATTGATGTTCATACCTTTTACCCTCATTTGACATTGTTCGGGATGACTTTGGTTAATACTAGGGAAATTATTGAAGTTCTGTAATTTCCAATATGGAGCAGAAAAGTCACTATCTTTAATCTGTTCCGGACATTTTGAAGCCATCTCCACGAATGTTTTATTAAATTGCTCCAGGTAGTATTGACATTTCTTTGTAAAGTTCAAAGTTTCTCTACATATTGGTGAAAGGATAGTGACATTGCCAAGACCGATTAGACATACCGGATGCATTATCTGACACAGATGCCATTTTATGTCCAACAGGCATTGTTTGACTTCACGAACTTTAAACGTTGAAAATACCTTCAAACCGAGCTTTCGCATTTCCGAATCATATTGGCAACCATCTAAAATAATGAAGAACAAATTCCCCCCTAATTCTACGTCCTTGATACAAATGAAACAGGAATCACACAGGAATCTCAAAAATGTAACGACTCCGAGTTTCATGTTTATCATCAGGTAATTCAAATTTGTAAAACAGACCTTTTTATAGCAATTCATGTGTAAGAACTAATTTATATGAGTCATGTGCACAGAAACTGATTTGTTAGAAAAGTGAATTTCGAGAAAAGTTTACGATTTATTTGTTTATTTGAGTGTGACGTTGAATCCCTTGAAAATAACCAGAGACAAAACTATCCTGAATAGCATGATTTGCCTACCAAGAATAATCTTTAGGAAAATATCCAGTGTCTGCTTTTTCCTCGTCGCCAAAGAGAATGCATCCACGTACGAAAAGATTTCGACATAAAATCGACCGATTGCGTTTCTGTCAAATTGAATGGCTTTTTCACGTGTTTGTAAAATATGGTGTTCCTTCATGTATTCCACACAATGTCCATTTGGGAGCAGGTTTGAATAGAGCTGACAATCACTAGAAAACGAATGGCAGTAAAGTGAGATTCTTTTCTTCCATGTTCAACTTATAGTAATTGAGAAGGTTTGTGTAAAGATGCTTTCCTTGACGAAAAAGCTTTTGGACAGATTTTCTCGAAATTTCGGTCAAGAATGTCAGTGTAATGTTTTAAATAAAATTAATCCTTTTTTATACAGCGATGATACGTTAGTACTTTCGAGTGTGATCGCTGCGGCCCGCGTTCGAGTTCAGTCTGTCTTATCTCGATACTATACTCTGATGCGCTATAAAAGCAGCCCATGAGGAGCCATCCCCTGACTTCACACTGGAAGCTAAAGCAATGCTGTTGTAAGCCGGCGGGCAGAATAGCCAACTATTGCGGATGAAAGCGCATGGACTAAAAACTCCCAGTTACTTACTTACTTCCTTTTTAGCAAATTCAAAAGCTGCTATTTCAATAGACTACCCCAAATCAAAGCAGTTATAAATAGATAGCAGATATGTATTTGCACGTTTGTGAAATATCAACTGCGACAAATACTTTTTTAAGGTACCACTAACAGTTTGTTTAAAGTTGTTGAAGGTTGTTCTGCTACCTCGGATACATACGCAGACTGATTGCATCAATGAAAAGACGATTTTTCTCTTGATCCATGATGCTATGAGGTCATAATGGGTTTTCCTTTTCTCGGGCAGCCGCTTATAAAATTTGCTGCATTCTCGGACCATACCTCCAGTTGCAGAAACAATCAGTGGGGTGAACGTACCATGTTCAACTTCGAGGATACGTTTATTATAGAGCTTTTTCTTTTCCCGTTCATTTACTTCATATGTCCTTGGTAATATTTTGGTTAAAATATCGTGCGGCGTTTGGGTTGAACACCCTTATGTCAAAAATTGCCACTTGACCATTACACTAAAAACCGCAAGAACTGATGCCACTTCTAGCTTCCACGTTCGTATTCACCCCTTGGAACCAGGTTTCTTCCCCTGTGAGTTGTTGTAATGCAGGCTCTATTTTCACATCTTTGCAAACCTCGCTTAAGAGTGAAGCTGTTATGTTTCGGAGCTGATTATGTCGTAATGATGTGAAACCACCTTTCTTGCAGGACAGTACATGTAACGGGAGTTTAACGGGATAGTAAAGGTTGTTCCACACTCACACCTTTCAGGTAAACGAGTTAGTGACCATCCACATCTGATACGGATCAAACCCCAAAATTGTTGCTTGTTTAGAATGTAGTCTTCGTCTTTTAATGGCAACGCATTTAGCCACAGGGATGCACCATTTTCTTGGTTTAGTTTGATCAGCCGTTTTCGGTTTTCCTGTAGATGTAAATTTAAGTGCAACAACTAAACTGGTTTCTTTGAAGTTTATCTTTACGAATTTTGTTCTTTAAATTTACGGTACCGATAGATATTGTATCATATTGGACTACTTGGTTGACAATGTTGGATTGAAGTTTCTCAGTTAACTTTAACGAATATTCGATTTCTGCTAATTCAGCGAAGATCGGAATACCAAGGCCACCAAGCTTTGTTGGGAGTGACAGCAACTGACGATCAATATGAGAACATTTTATGCCATTCGTGATCGCTGGACAACAAAAGTTTGTTCTTGTAACCTCTAGCAAAGCAGCTATATGCAGCTTGAGGCTCAATTTTTGCGACCTTTGATAACATTGGTAACTCCTCTAACCAAGTGTTTACTTTGTATTTCATCGGCATACGCAGCTGTTTTAGTATCAGCATTGGCTTGAACTATCATCAACATGTAGAAATACTTCACGGTCAGTTGAATTGAATGCGTTCGATGTGTCAACTAACAATACGGCTTCGGTTTCATTTTTCTGAAAAATAGTATTCATTGCGTGAACTAAAGGTTCACAGCTAGCATTATGACCGGCAAATACTTGAAGTGAACCAACAGAAGATATAGTACCATTCTTTAATGCTCCAATGACAACTTTGCCAGCGATCAGTCTAAGAATTTCACCTACGCCGATTGGTCGTAATCCAGGATTATTGTCCAAGGGGATCAGATAACATGCGAGAAGAGGCTCTAAAGACGAAGATTCTTTTTTGATCGAACACATTTTCTTAACAACTTTGGAGAGAGCTTTGCATAGATTAGCAGAACTATCCCCAAAACTGTTTGATGTTTATATTCTCCGCCAGCCATCAGCATCCATTCCTGAAGGTCTGAAGCCACGTTTGATCTACAACACTGCTTTCGGACAGCTTCGGATGTTATACTAATACTCATATCTGATTGAATGTATTATGTCACTATCACTAAGCAGTACCTCAGGATCAGCATGAAGTAATAGTTGTGGCATAACCATTATAGCCTTAAAAGCTACGTTCTTTAAGGCAGTATTATCGACCCAAGATTGCATCAGTCTGATGATCTCATCAATATACCGCTTTTCAGCCCGACCAGTTGGTAACAAAAACAGATTATTTCGCCAATAGACTATTTTATCGAAAAATTTATCATTTACTTGACCCCATTTATACAAAACGTTTGTAACTCTTTCATTTCGATTTGATGTTTCACCGTTGGAATCAGGATCATCCATGGTCATCAGGTGGTTTTTCCTTCAGACGTTCCTTGCAAGGTCTTTGATGAATCTTTAAACCAACGGTTTTCTTAAATGATTTACCGCCGTCGCGACATGAAGTAATAACGGGTAGTGTATTTGCGTAACTGTACTGTATATTGAAGGCTTTGACTCAATATCTGTCTCCAAAAATGCACTTGTTTCAGCTTCAATCTTCATCTAGAAAAACTCTTTAAGGTATACGGAATTAATGTGTATTATACAAATTTTTTTGCAACAATTAAAAGCGCAATTAAAATCACGTTACGGGGAAAAAGCATCCGCCATCTTGAAGCTCCTGCATCTGCGTCAAATTTCGCGCTGTATTTACAAGTACAGTTGCCGCTCGGTATGTGGAACCCCGGATAAGTTTCATCAATGAACCATTTTCCCCAGTCCCTTATCACACTCTTAATTTCTCCGGATAAGGAATCACGGAGAAGTGGAGCAGTTGCTAAATGGAACCATTTTTCTGGTACCTTGAGCCAAACTACACCCTAGTAACTGGAACTTTTGCTCGATTTTCAATATTAAGCCTATTTGTCAACCTCGAACCCAGGGTTTCTTGCCTTTTCGATATACGGATGGCGGCGAAGACCCTGGTCCCGGCTGCTCAAAATCAACAGTATAAGTGTTGATTTTAATTTATGCAATATTTGCCTCAGTAAGCCCCACATTTTCATAGTTGCTTTTTCAAGTAAGCAAGTTCTGCTTAAATTATGTGAAAAATACTAGGAAGACGGTGAACCTTAGTATTTCAAACAGAAAGATCAGAAGAGAAGGGTTCACGATTAATAAACATGGAAAATGTTGTGAAGCTTTTTGAAAGGCTGCAACTTGCTTTGTTATCGTGCAACCTTGATAATATTTGCTTCAAACCTAAACAAATTGTTTGTTTTGAACAGAGATGTTAAAGAGATGTTATTGCTGTTTTACCAACTGGTTATGGGAAATCTTGATTTATCAGTTGCTTCTTAGCTTTTTACAAAGTTGAAAAATTTCAAACATAGTTATCTTTATTAGTCCCCTAAATTCGATCATTGAAAACCAGATGAATTTTTTAAACAATATTGGTATTCCTAAGAGCTATTTCGGAGCCAAGTATAGCAAGATAATGTCGCGGCTGTGGTTATTGATGAAGCACATTGCATCGAGTTCGTGGTAAGAAATATATTGTTATTTGAAAATTTCTACTGCATTGGTTTTTATCATAAAAAACATGGTCTTTGCTGGGGGCTATGAAACGTTTACTATACACAAACATTAGCGATGTACACCGCAAAAAGACTATCGTCGTATAATTTGATGATAGTTATTAATTTCCACTCAAATTTAATGTGATTTTAAAAGCAGGTCCCCCGTCATGGATTTCAAAGTGAGAGGGTGGGGGGATTGGGGGCTAAAAAAATACTAATTTGGCTAAAAATGTCGCCCACCATGGTTGGGTGACGAGGAAAATTTTGGTTTCCAGAGTCCCTAGAATGGCCTCTAAATTGATACTGGGGAAATAATTCTCACTAGAAATTTCCCCCATTGTGTAAAATGTTGTGAAAAATGCTAATTGTTTAGGAGAATCTTGCTTATCTCGCAAACTTCTTAGGTTCATAGAATATAAAAAGCAATGTGACAAAATTTGGTTAAGTAGTAAAACTCAGTACAGCTTAAAACAGGTATCGTTAGCTTGAAATACAAAAAAATGTGTGTCAAGTGTTCAAGTAAAAAGAAACTTCGTTCAGAAGTGTTATGGTACAATCAGAATCATGACAATGGAAACTATTTCTATAACGTTAACACGACTCGCTCAAAGAAGATTTACTGCATGCTCGTAAGTTGACACATTTATAATCTGGCAAAATGCTAAGGAAAGTCGGAAACGACATAGAGCCATTCCGACAAATGATGCTAATACCTTATCGGACAAAATTTAGTCGGACAAAATTTTAGTCGGACGAAAATATTAGTCGGACAAAAGTTTAGTCACCTCCAAATATTTTAGTCACTTTTGTACGACTAATAATTTTGTCCGACTAAAATTTTGGTCCTTTTCTAAAATTTCATAACTTACTTAATTTTGGGAGGCAATTAAAAAAAATGCAATACTTTATTTACTTGATAGTATAATTTTATTTTTCAACTTCAATGTCATATTCCTGATCAGTATAAAAATCTATTTTGATTCCTGTATTGGTTTCAGACGTTTCTTCTATTATGGCTGTCTTCTTCTTTTTCTTTTGAACTACCCTGCTATCACTTTCATCGGAAGTTTCTGTTATTACCGGTACCTTTCTCTTTTCCCGTGGATTCCTCATGACTTCACTGTCACTCTCATCTGAAGATTTTTGGATAAACACGTTATTTTCCTCATCTCAATCCGATTCTGATTTACTGCTGCCTTCTTTTCCATCATATTCATATCGTTAGTTGAGAATTATTTTGTTTTATCTCCATTTTTGAAAAAAACGAGCCTCGATTGTTTTCAAGCTTTTCAGAGTTATTTTGTTTTTTCTTCGTGAGCTTTCTCCGAAACAAAAGCGTTGAATACCCTTCAAATTGGCAGTCTTATCTTGTTTTATCTCCTTATTCGTTATCACCCGGTAAATTTATGTGCTATCTCCAAAAGCCATGCAAATACGGGTTATTCTATGTACAGGTTGATACGAAGTTGTTGATTTGGCCTAAAACGATTATTAGATTATCTTGTAAATAGTAGAGATCGTTTGTTTTTATTGTAATTTTAAAATGGCGACTGTAGAAGAACATAAGATGCTGATAAAGTCTTAAAAGTGCATTAAAATTCTGCAGTTTAAATAAAATCTCAAAAATTAGGTCATGTAAATAATAATATGTCCTATGAGCCAAAAAAACAATTGACAAAATAGCTCACCTTAACCCTAAAAAATGTAACACAATCTATGAATATATGGTTTAAAAATATAAATTGCATAAAATGGTACCAAAGTTAAATAGGGTCTTTAAAGCAACATCAACAGGAGGAATATAAGCAAACATACTTTCAAGATCGTCCTCTTTGCTTTTGAAATCAATCTGTCAGCTTTCAAAACTTTCGCAAACAGGATTTCCGGAGATGCTTTGGCAGATTTTCTTGTTTTTTATCTTGATTAGTTTAACCTGTTTGGAAGGATCGGGAAATTTTCCTTTATAGAAGACATGTTTTGGGATGAAAACCAATAAGAAGAAGAATTCTGAAAAAAATGATTTGGACCAAATATTTAGTCGGAAAAAATTTTAGTCACTTCCAAAAAAATTAGTCACTTTTGTCCGACTAAGTTTTGTCCGATAAGGTAGGTTACTTTTCTTCTTTAATATCCGCGGACTTGGTTTTGAGTGTCATTGAACCATTGAAAAAATGACCTTACTTGATAACTCCAATCAGCTCTTTGAGGTCTTTTTCAGAATCCTGTTCAATTTTTACCCGGAAGTTGAACGCTTCCTGATAAGATTTGCCCGAATCACCAGCTTTATAAAATAAAGTGCGGCAGTTTATAAAATGGTCATTTTTAACTTGTTAGACAGAACACCTCACTCACTTATCCCTGTTTTGAATGCAGTTCTTCTGATGTCTGAATTAATTTTTGAAACATGAAATAAATGCAAAGAAAAATCTTTCCAACACCCTCCATCACCCTATCTACAACATATAACTAACTAGTTGCTATTGAATTGCGTAGAAGAGCTATTTTAGCTGACGTAACAAAAAAATAGAATAAAAACATTCGAAATATTATGCCACAACAATGTTGATAACTCACGCACTATTAAAAATATAATATTTTTGGATTTCTGCGAAAGCAAGAAATACCTTAAAACCGGCTCTGTTCTTCTTCTTCTTACTGTCCAAACCTAGCGGTTTTTTGAAATCTCGTGCGAATGTTTACACGAAGCCAAAGTTACGCATTTCAGTCAAAGAAACTCACAACAAAGAACCAACCAAAAGGATCCCAAAGCAGCTTTAGTCAGTATGATTAAAGAAGATGCACATTTCCAAAACTGAAGATGAAGAATAAAATCTGTAGCAGTAATTTATTATTATCTTATATTATATTATTATGATTCAATGGTGATTTTTCGTTTCATTTTATAAACAGAATGAAAAGGTATGTTTTGTTTTTGAGATTAATGTCTGAGATTTTTTCTAAAAAAAGATCATTGTTTGTTTCAAATGTGGGCTGTAATGCTTTTTAAGCTCTGGATGCGTACAGCTCAGCTTAAGTTCCATCTCAGCTCCAACTGTCTGCCTACTATGCATCACTTTTTATATCTTTAATGTTTCACTCTAGCTATATTTTAAGCTTATGTGCTTGTATAATACTTTGAAATGCAGTATTGTTTTTTGTCGGTGATCAGTAGTTTTTAGGTTATCAATGTCTCTAATTATGGACAGCCTTCCTAATTTTGATATACAATTCGAAACACTTCACATCCTGTAAAAACATTCAACTTTCAGTTTTGTATTTTTCATGATCAAAATTTTTGTTTACTTTTTTGTTTGCAATTAGTCCATTCGTAATTAGGAAGATTGATAGCAATCTTTAATGTTTGAAGTATGTGTATGATTTACTTACGTAATTACTTTGAAATCAGAAATGATCAATGTACACTCATTATTCCGTATACATTATTCCAAAATAAAGTAAGTATTTTTCATTCAGATGTAAATAAATATATGGTCTGATGGTATATTAGTTCCCTTAATTTTCGCGCCCCTTTAATTTTCGCGCACTTGACCCGCGCGAAAATTAAAGGTGCGCGAAAAGCACCTATTTTCGCGCACTTGACCGCGCGAAAATTAAAAGGTGCGCGAAATAGCAAAATTCTTCATTTTTCTCAATTTTCGAGCTTTTATATAGAAATATACCTTATTATACACTTATATAACTAATATAATTAATCAAGTATTTAAGGCGGGTAAACAGAGTGCGGCAATGAGACTCAGGAATGAAAAATGGAATGAAAATGCTTTATTAATCTGAAAAAAATGAATCGAGCTTTTTTGGTTAAGATATCGTTGGTGGTGATTCTTGTTTCTTCATTAATACATGAACACTTAAAAAATACTACAGTATTTCAGTCATCAATAACTATAACTTCAGAAATAGTTTGAGTTTCTGGTACTGCTTGTGTGTTACCGATACCCTGAGTTTCAGGAATGACTTGAGTTTGTGTTTCAGGTATCACCTCTATCGAATCATTACCGTCATGCTCATGGTTCTCAGCAGTAGGTTGACTTTCTTCAATTTCTGAGTCTGGGACAAATTCTACATCTAGATCAATCTCTTCATCGTAGTTTTTATTATTGGTCGAAACAACAATCCGGTCTGGTTCTATGTAGTAACTTTTGATAAATGTTTCCATTTCGGAAAAAACTTTCTCGGTCGCATCTTCTTTCTTAACACTTAGAAGAATAGGAATTTCCAAACCTCCTGATGGAATAGGAGATGGCCTATATTTGGCACAAGTAACATGTGCTTCTAATTTTCCACCATAATTGATAAAAAAGTAACAAAAGCGACTGATTTCGCGAGGAATATGGCCAACTATTTCATTACTTGTAAGCTTTCCATTTAACTTGGCTCCCAATGAAATCGCAAAAGGATCGTGAATATTATTGATTTCTTGGTTGACTTGAAGCTTTTGTCCTGTCTTTGGATTCCAGATTTCTCGATAAACATGAAATCCTCGGCTAGCACATGCAATTTCAAACTTTTGTTTTCCACTTCCTGACATACCTGCCATATCAAATCAGATGAATGGGATGTTACGATTTATGAATGCCAGAATTCGAATGTTTATACAATTATGGTCGAATTTCGGGATTCGAATGGCGAGTCTTTAGGCCCTGTTCAGACGTTAAATATTTTTTCTGAGAACTTTTCAAACAAGAAGTTTGTCCCTTATCCCAAATTTTTCTTTACCAGCAGAAATCTCATTTTGATGAAAAAAAATTGGAGACAAAGGAAATCCTTAACTCCAGATGCAAGCAGGAAAACGTTCCGACCAAATAAAAGTCGATGTTCGAATTTCTGTGGTTAAACCACTACACGCTAAGTGGATAGTCAAATACTACGATTATGCAAGGAGTAAACCGGAAATTATCATCAACGGGTGGAAAGAGTCCGGAATTACTGAACATCTTCAAAAGAAGATAGATTTGGACCCTTTTTCTTCTAAAGTTATTTAATTAACGAATGCCTTACTATTGTAACCATAGTATGTTGTAACTTATATCTGTTGATAAAAGGAAGAGCCGACTAAAAGTAAATACCAAAGTGTGTGGTTTATCCATGTCTTTGTGTTTTGGCCAAATAACCTGTTTTGAAAAATTTATGAATTTGAGGGTGCGCGAAAATTATTGGGTGCGCGAAACTGAGTTTTTAAGGGGTGCGCGAAAATTAAAGGCGCGAAAATTAAAGGCGCGAAAATTAAAGGGGCGCGAAAATTAAGGGAACTAAGGTATAGTTTAAAGTGTTTGTAGTGTCAATAAAGTTTTTGTAGTGTCACTTATGCTTTTATGAAACTCTGAGGAGTATATACGTATAATATTCTACTGTAGTGTGATAATTCTTTTCTAACTAAGAAGTTGTAAATTAAGAAGTTTTGAGTCAAAGAGCTATGTGTTCGTATTAGGGAAAAATATTTCAATGTTAAAGCCTTTATAGATACAAAAGATTTTTTTTGTTTCTTGTTTGGGTTGTAATACTTTAATACCGTTTCCTCAGCAGCTCCAACATTATGTAGTGGTTGTCTGCTCTGCACCACTTTTGATTGACGATTTTCTAGCTAAGTTATACTGACAATGCCCCTATTTACGAATGATCTTCCTAATCACGATTTCTAATGAACAATTACGTTGTGTTCAATTTTTACTTGCTGTGTGGACCCGTGTTTGCTCGTGTTATCTCGAGAGTCAGTATAAACTATTATGTATTTATTATTATTTTATGTTTGCTGATTTGTTTGTTGATATATTTTTTCTATAATTGCGTTTTGTTTTGTAATAATATAGCCTTGATCATTATCCTGACAAATTGAAATGTTCTAACTGTATAAATTCAAAATACTGTACTATTAGTAACACAATACAAAATTTTGGTAAATTTTGGTATAAATTTATAGAGCATATACTTTTAATCATCAAGATCTTTGATTACTTTTTGTATTTGCAACATTGGGAATTCTGTTTGTATGTAATTAAGAAGATTGAAAGTGCATATCAAATGTTTAAAGCATGTTATGTGATTTTCATACGTAATTACTGTGATATCAGAAAAGATCAATATAAACTTAATTGTATTTTGTATACCCAAAATAAACAATGTTTCATGTTATTCAGATGTATATATGCAATAAAGTTTTACATAGTATCAATTACACTTTCGGCATGCCTTGTAAAGATCATTCAACCTTTTCGAATTTCTAAAAGAATTTTTATAAACTTTTCTTCTATTGTGTTAGATTAAAATAGGTCATTTTGGGTTGATTGTTATTTCACACATTTCTTTTATATGTAATTTGTGTATTGTTTATGTAATTATATATAAGAGTACTTTTTACATTTCTCACTCTCATTCAAACATTCAAAAGAGTCAACATATAATTTCAAATCATTTATTCATGAGAATTTTCACTGGTAGCACACCTTTGGCCAGCTGTTTGAACATATTTAACTTCAAAATTTCAATAACAAAGCTCATTTTATTTTGTGTGTCACAATCCCCACCTGCTGTGTGCAGTCTACACTGAGCAGCAGTCAATGTTGTATTGTATTGTATTGTGTTGTATTATTCAATCATTCAAAACCATTCAAGTTTCAAGAATGTTATTGTTAGTCTTCCATTTTCATACTTCAGCTGATTTTGCAGAAATCTTTCTGCCCGTAAGGGCATCTTGTTCATATTAGCTACTTTTGTGTTGTTTTAGTGCAGTGAACGATTGGGATTTTGAAGCACAGCTTGAAATCTGAAATTTTGCCAACAACATTTTATTTTTGTATATATGTTTTAGCTCTAAATCTTTCATTCGATAAATTTTATTCAATGCACTGATTTTTGGCGGATCTTGCCTTAAAAAGATTTTAATTGGATATCTGTGTATGCAAGAAAGCCTACAAATTGTCGTTCTTCGTGTTTTCCTTCTTTTTTCTGTCCTCCAAACCTGGTGTGATCATGATCAATAAAACCTTCTTAGATTTTTTTCTTGTTTTTTATGTAAACTTTGGCTATTTCTTGTTTCGAATCAAAGTTTGAAACGCAGGTTTCTAATGGATTTTTCGCTTTAATTCTTTTTAAAAAAAGTTTTTTTTTCTTTCTTTTGGTTCTTACAGAATTTCTTTAACAAATCTATATATTAATAGCCGATTCTCTGTCTGTCTGTCTGTTTGTTTGTTTGTTTGTTTGTAAGTCACGCAAAATGGTAGATTGAGTTGTAACGGTGATTATTTTATTTTATTTTGTGCGACGTCAGTGTGAAACCATTGTATTGAGGCCCTAATCTAATGCGACGTTTAGGGAAAATTTTCTCGTTAACCAATAGGAATAACTGACGTTTTTTGGGGTCCACGATATTGGCCATGGGGTGACGAAAAAATTTGGGCAAAATTTTTGGGGACGGGGCTTTATGACGTCATCAAAACTTTTCATCGACGATATCTCCGAAACGGTTCGTCATAGACATATGATCCTATACATTTTCTTGCTCAGAATTTCGAGCTCTACAAGATGGTAACGCAGGCTGAACATGGGCGGCGAGCGACGCCGCCTTGGCGGCTAGTGTTTATCTTATTTTGATTATAAAATACGTATCCATGGTTTCAGTTCACACATTTCTTTTGTTTGTAGCCAATACTTTCTGATATTACTTGTTAAGCCTTAATTACACTTTTTGAAAGGTATAAATTAGCATCAGTGTGACATAGGACTAAGACAACAAAAAGTAACAAAGTTTTTCTTTGTTTTTGTTTCCGTTGTATAGGCTTGCAATGTATAGCTTGCTGTGTGTACAAATTGGAATGCTTGAGCGCGGGGGCATTTTTAGCTAAAGCTACATGCTAGTATAATATTAAAGTACTGTCATTGTTCCTAATTCACAACAACAAACAATATGGAATGTAAGTCAAAGCAAATTCCAAACATTTTTAAATTTAGAACACTGCACATCACTCTGGATCAAACTAAAACAAAAAAATCTACTCTGTTACATTTTATAATCATGATCTTTGTTTATTTTCACCTTTGGAATTGGGAAGGTCATTCAGAATTAAGATCATTGACAATTTTACATACTAAACTATGAAAATATAATTATAACTAGCCGCCAAGGCGGCGTCGCTCGCCGCCCATGTTCAGCCTGCGTTGAGTTCACGAAAAATAAAATTAAGGAATTGGCAATAATAAGTGTGCCCATGTTGTAGAGCTCCAAAAACTGATAAAAAAAATGTATGGGATCGTTTTGCTACGACCAACCGTTACGGAGATATCGTCGATCAAAAGTTTTGATGACGTCACAGACCCGTCTCCCCAAAAAAATTAGACCCAAATTTTTCGTCACCCATCGCCTGTTTCGCGGACCCCAAAAAACGTCAGTTATCCCTATTGGTTAGCGAGATAATTTTCCCTAAACGTCGCATTCGATTAGGGTCTCAATGCAATGGTTTCACACTGACGTCGCGCACAAGAAGAGAAATAATTTATGTGTGATCTTACATTGCTGGCTCCCCGATTTCTTTCGCAGTTCGCATCTACCATTTTGCGTCACTTACAAACAAACAAACAAACAGACAGAGAATCGGCTATTAATATATAGATGTAGCTATTTATTTTACGTAATATTTGTTTTTTAATTACCAGTAACAACAAGCCTTTTTTTTATTCAATTGTAGTAACCATTGATTTTGCAGGTGGTTACGTGCTGGTTTCAGGTGAACCAGTAGTCATTCGTTTAATGGAAAATTTTTGTCTTTATTCAATTTGACTCCAAGAAGGCATTGCGTTTTCGACAAATAATTTCTGGAAGGCCGTCACCATCATGTATGTTTACACCACATACCGTTAAAATTTTCCTGCTTAAGTTTTTCTTTCACCAGACACAGAATGTACTTTAAACAAAAAGCTATTGTCAGTAAGTTTCCTGCACAATCTGCATTGTTCCTTCAACTCTAGGTTTTCGAGAATAGACTTTTTTTAGGTGTAATTTTCAATAACTCTTCACTCATTATGTAACTAAAAATTTATATTCATCAGCAACTGATATGCTACTTGAAAATTATGGGGAAGGAACACAAATTAGTCAGAGAACTAATAGTCACACTAGCAGCCTTTTTTAACTATAAAATATTTTAATAAAATTATTATTGTGCTATCAAGTTTGGCCAAAAACACATGTAGATGAAGGGTTGATAAGTTGGAATGTATGCAAAGGAAAAACAAAAATATAATGGTTTTCCAAAAACAATGAATTTATAAAATTTTCTCTTCCAAACCACGTGCTCGGACTTTCATTCTCGCTTCTGTGTTTACCATTTTGATAAACAACGCGCTGCTTAAATTGTTCGAGAATCCTGCTGAACCAATGAAATCAGAGAACGCAGCAGCCGGGACCAGGGTCTTCTTCGCCGCCATCCGTATATCGAAAAGGCAAGAAACCCTGGGTTCAAGGTTGCCTATTTGTAAAAGAAGATGGAATACGTTCACCAATCGTGAATGTGTCCAGGTAACTGACCAAGAAATGAAACAAGCTCAAACGTCACTTGAAACAAGCTTCCGTTCACGAGCTTTTCTTCGGAGACGAAAAAATTGTAAAGTTTCGTTTGACCTTGTCGGTAAAAAACTTCGTCGGCCGAAAACGACGAATTTTTGACGTGGTGACGAAAATTTGTACCGATAAAAATTTGTACCGACAAAGCTTTTACCGATAAGGTAAGTGACTATATGAAAGTAAATCTCATAAATTGAACTGGTATTGTCTTATTTTACCCCTTTTGGAACCTTTGCACAGAGCCTCTAAATGTTTCCCCAACTGCCTTTTTGACGAAATTAAAGTGTTTTAGAAAAACTTCGGATAAGTGGAACATTAGCTAAGTGGAACTGCTTTTTTTGGTCCCATGAAAGTTCCACTTATCGAGTGGCAAGTGTATGTTTATCTGATAAATTGTTACCATAGCATTAACACCGTGAAAACACTAATAAAAGTATTGGATCCTTAGATTGTCATATAAATTCACAAGAGAAGTTTAACAAACCTGAAAGAATATTGTGGTTTTTCACCCTTTGCACCGTGATGATAAATTCGAAATACTAAAACGATATCGAAATCAAATAGATTATGAAGTTTCTGGGTTTCTGTGGTGGATTTGAATCTCTAGATTAAACTAAACAGCCGTCCCTTGAGACTTCAAGTTAACGACAGTATCCCAGCAAATCGCAAAAAAGTCACTGCGATGAAGAGCATTTTTATTGAAATAGTTTATATATTTCTATAGAAACACACTCATTTAAAGTGATATTTCAACAAATTTGCCCATTGATGCTGGTAAGTTTGAATGTACATGAAAATAAAGTAATAAACATAATAAACGAACATTGAAAAATCAACGGATACCAAATTATCCTGTTTGACATCTTCTGTCTTCTGCTACTAAAAGGAAGTGTAAAGCTTTAAGGATTACATTTATCTCTTCTCAATTAAGATTATCTTTGTCGGTATTTATGAGAAGAGAAACAGTAGCAAATATAAGTAATTAAATCAATTATCCGATCATGTTTACCGAACAATTAAAAAACCAATTCATATTATCTAAGATTTGTCAATATTTAGTGTCTGGTGGAAGAAATTACTATTTCAGTCTGTGTTTGCTTAATGCCTCATTATTTTATACAAAACTATCAGATGTTTGGCCTTAAATTCAGCATGGCCCCATCTTTGCGGATGAATACACTCCTTTTATTTAATCTATTGTAACCGTTACAGAGATATCATCGATCAAAGATCTTAATGAAGTCCCAGACCTGTCCTTCAAAAATTTTGAAACTAATTTTTTTCACCACCCTAAAAATGTAACGTTCGATTGGGGATGCAGTGCATCGGTTCCTCCGTAACCAAAAGAACAGACGTCTCTTGTCTTCTGTTACAATAACTTACTTAAGTCTATCACTTCCTAAAATAAAAGTGTGACGATTATTATAATTGTTAAATGATACAGATCGTAGTTACTACAAGGCAATTACCTTCTGGTCTACAATATTCGTCGATGATTATTTTTTTCTCGATTGACCAGTCCTCAAATTCGAAAGTCGAAACCGTTGTTTTTTAAAATCCATGTTGAGTGTTCTTCTTTACTGGTCAAATTGAATCTCTGGACAGGACTATTCCAATAACAAACTGGCTGATGGCAATTGCCCCAGATATTGAGCAAAGAGGGTTTTGTGGTTATTTTTTTAAATCACTCGCCCCACTCAAGGCCGAAACCACTACAAGGAGAGTGGGGGTTACATAATCCGGATGTTCGTCATAGCGTTAATCTCCCCGACTAGCCTTCATTTTCCCCGAAATACATCAGGGAATTGAGCTAGTTGCAGTACCTGTCGTGACTTTTTCAACAACCGACCTCAGGGGGGTTTGAACCCTCAATATTGGATTTCTAAGCTCAATGCTTTAACCACTAAGCCACTAAATAGTTTCATCGGTGACCTCATTCTTCATTAAAAAGCGGATAAAATCGAAAAAAAAAAAAAAAATCGACAGTTAGCACTGTGTATTCAGTGTATTTTTCCTTGATTAAGGTGATAAATTTAAATAACTCGTGCTACATTTCTTGGGAGGTTTATTGTAGGAACACGTAATATTATATTGGAATGTCAATACGAACAAAGTACAGGTTTCAAATATAGCTAGCATTAAAAAGTGTAAAGAAAGCAATCATAATTATCAAAAGTCTTGAATGTTTTTGTTTGTTTTTTTTTAAAAGAAAGGCTTCAGTTTGATCGTAGAAACTGAGGAACACGAAAAACCGTTTACTTTAGTCATTTTTATAAGTTTTATAAGTTTTACACTATTATACGTAAGGAAATACCATAATTATGTAAGAAAATGTGTTCATACATCCTGAATTTTGTTCTAAACAAAATTAACCCCGAATGTAATTCGTATGTGACTTATATCTGACTCGCATGTACACGTATGCACTCGCATGTGATCCGTATGAAGATATGGTCTTGTATAACTGAAATTTATTGATGAGATGAGTCTGATTTCAAACGTACGTACACATTCTTGTTCATTGACGTTTCACATAGGCACAATTTTCAACTGCGACAAATTAGTTGAAGTGATTAACTCAAAGTTGAAAGATTTACTAGGCTGCTTCGCCAAGAAAAGAATTTGAAAATAAAAGTATACTCTCATACTCAAAACTTCAAAACATAACATGGATTATCATACGATGCAAGAACTTCATGAACATTTGTTTGACATAAGATTTCTGGCTATATTAAAGATAAGATATCAGCTTATGTATGAAATAACAGAACTAAAACACGTTAAATCCGTCTCAAAAATTTATCTAAATACAAAACAGAAGTCATTTGACTTTACAGGAAGTCTTGGTATGGGGCTAATACCAAACGTCTAATAGAACTGAAAATCTGAGAGCAACCGGAAGTATTTTATATTCAATGATTGGTTTAGCCTTAGGATGTTTCTGAATTTATTTTCCGTAATGAAAATAGAACACGTCTTCGGTAGTTGCAAGAAGTCGAAAGCGACAGAAACATGGAAGATGAAGACTTAGCTGCAATCGTGGTCGATAATGGTTCTGGTATGTGCAAAGCAGGATTTGCTGGTGATGATGCACCTAGGACTGTGTTTCCATCCATTACCGGTCGACCTCGTCACCAAGGTGTGATGATTGGTATGGGACAAAAGGATTGTTATGTTGGTGATGAAGCACAAAGTAAACGAGGAATACTTACTTTGAAATATCCAATCGAACATGGTATTGTCACCAATTGGGATGATATGGAAAAGGTCAGCTTTATGTCATGACATAAACATTGTAAGGAAAACATAGAACAATCCTGTAGCCTCAACTTTGCATCCATTTTCCAACAAATATTTTCGTCAAACACATCATTTTCGTTTGACATTATTAGAACTATAAAAAGTAAGTAAGGTATTATTAGGGGTAAAGTCTGCCAAACTCTATAGGCATGATCATAAATGAATGACATGAAAAAAAGGGAAATAGACTAAGTAATGATCTAAGCGAAAATTTACTGAATTTTCTATGTTATGGTACCCAGCCGGCACATTTGTTAAAAATTCTCAGCGAAGGAGTGCATTTCTATATAAATATGCACACAATTTCAATTAAAGTTCTCTCCGTCACAGTGACTTTTTGGCGATTTCGCCGACAGTATACTGTTTTTTATCCAATTAAGCCCGGTTATTTGTTTTTCCTTTTATTATCGAATAGATTTGTTCGGGCCAATAGTTTGAGGTTAAAAAGAATCACCAGAAACTTCATGATATAATTTTATTATCGCATTTTTGTATCTCCCAGGTATGGCATCATAATTTCTACAACGAACTTCGTGTAGCACCCGAAGAACACCCAGTTCTGTTAACAGAAGCGCCACTCAATCCGAAATCTAACCGGGAGAAAATGACACAGGTGAGACTAAAAAGAACTGAAATCACGCACAAACACTTAAATTTAATAATTGGTTTCATTAACAGATTTTCTTTATAATTGAAACAACCAAGATGTTGAAAGGCTTTTGAAAGTTCCAATACGAACGTTTGTTTACGAAATGATAATGAGATGCAAGTTTGATCTTCTTCAATTGTTTATAGATAATGTTTGAAATTTTCAACAGTCCTGCAATGTATGTGGCAATCCAGGCAGTGCTTTCTTTGTACGCGTCTGGAAGGACAACTGGAATTGTTCTTGATTCTGGTGATGGTGTTTCGCATACAGTACCCATATACGAAGGCTATGCTCTTCCACATGCTGTGATACGCTTAGATCTTGCTGGTAGGAATTTAACCGAGTACCTGATGAAGATTCTGACCGAGCGTGGTTATTCGTTTACGACAACGGCTGAACGTGAAATTGTCCGGGACATCAAAGAAAAATTAGCTTATGTTGCATTGGATTTTGATCAAGAAATGCAAGTGTCTACCACAAGTTCGGTGCAAGAGAAATCGTATGAGTTACCAGACGGGCAAGTCATTATCATAGCAAACGAAAGATTTCGCTGCCCTGAAGTCTTGTTTCAACCAGCCTTCATTGGATTAGAGTCGTGTGGCGTCCACGAGAGCACCTACAATTCCATCATGAAATGTGATGTCGACATTCGAAAAGACTTACGCAAATATTGTGTTATCTGGAGGAACCACAATGTTTCCTGGGATTGCTGATCGCATGCAAAAAGAAGTACAAGGGTTGGCACCTTCCACAATGAAAGTTAAGATCATTGCACCGCCTGAAAGAAAGTATTCCGTTTGGATTGGCGGATCGATTCTTGCGTCTCTTTCAACTTTTCAACAAATGTGGATCTCAAAACAAGAATATGACGAGGCTGGACCGTCTATAGTGCATCGGAAGTGCTTTTAAAAAAGTACTTGACTGTGTAAACACATATTTTGTATGATGTTGAGTTTTATAAAGAAGTTTCATGAAAAATATTTGTTTTTCTGTAATGTTAGCATTTACTTCGGAACTAATGCGTCAGTATCCTTTTGTTCAACCCCTCATTGACGTTGTCCAAAAGTTTCTGTAAACAGAATGAATAGTCAGCGTCGTAAGGAAGCTGATTTTTCATTTCCCCGTATCTATCTTTCTCTGAGAGTGTAAGTGTTTATCCTTGGTACCTACCTAGGGCATTGCCAGTGAGCCAGCAGGGCGGCGGTCCACAGCCAGTGGACAAGCCGGGCGCCGACTTTGACGTAAGGGCCTCACATAGTTGTAGACTTTAGGTACTACTATTACTGTGAGAGATCCAACGCTGGAATCGACCGCACATTGTCGTTTGGCAAGCTAGGCGTTATGGGATCTAAGTTTATCCTCACCCCGACCACTATGCTTGAGGACGAACTAGTACTGGCAGACTAGACATCCACACAGCTCGGATAGATGTTGCTATTTGTCCATTGTGTGCACCACAAGTACTATTATGAAGTATTGTGATATTGCACATATAGACCCAACCCAGTAAGTAAGTAAGTAAGTGAGTAACTGGGAGTTTTTAGTCATTGGGCGTCCATCCGTAATGGTTGGTTATTCTGCCCGCCGACTTGAAACTAGTAGTTGACTTACCGCCAGAGTTACGTATAGCATTGCTGTAACTTGCACGAAGGCCAGTGTGCAGTCAGTCGATGGCTCCTAATGGGCTGCTATGCTGCTTTTAAAGCGCATCGGAGTGGAGTATCGAGATACAATATGACTGGACTCGAACACGGGTCCCAGCGGTCGCACTCAAAAGTACTAACCACTACACCATCGCTGCTGTAATGTTGCAGTTCTTCATGTTCGTGCAACACTGCTGTACCTTTCATTCTTCTTTCTTTACACCTTTATATTAATTCAATTGATTTAATAGCTGGCAGAAAATCGGTCTGTTTAAACTGAAGTTATTTAAGAACTGCAACTGTTGAAAATTGTGCCTATGTTATACGTCATGTTATGGTTAATTATGGTTGCATTCACAAAAATATAAACTGGTTTATTTACTATTACGAACCGTGGATAGACCAATCACGGTTGATGAACAATAAGTACCCATTACTATCGCCATTTATGAGAGAGTGCACAAATGCTCACGAATGTACGTTTGAAATCAAGCTCATCTCGTAAATAGCTTCATTCAAACTCAACTCAACTTAGTGGCAGTTCTGAAAGAACTTCAGTTTAATACTTGACAACTGAAACATTAGGTACCTTAGGGTCTGTTACAAAAGTATTAGTATTTTGTCCATCCGACACGATAACTGTTTGTTTCAATATTTTTTGACTATCAATCATCCTTGTTTTCTAGTTTTCTAATTTCATCCTAATTTTCTGGATACACCTTTTTTTTCTTCTCGCTATAATAATATACGTAAGGCGCTTTACAAAAGTGTATCGTTTAATATAATCATAGAATGGAAGACACGCAGAAGACTTTTGCCTCGACGACTAGCAGCTACGGAGGAGACCAAAGGAGAAAAGTGATTTCAAATTGCAAAATGTTGTTTACTATTCAAGAGCGCGTCAAAAATAGATTGAAAAAAGTGTTACAACCCATACATCAAATTGCCTACTTTCCTAGAAATTAAGCAAAATGGAATGAAGAATGATGTCATTCGTTATCTATAATACGCCTTGAGAGATATTTTATGCTGACTCGGTATTTCTGAGAATCTCTGACAACTTGGACGTGAAAATACTATCTCGTTTCAACTGCGCTCTTAAAATGGTTTCATAAAAAGTTTTTTTTGTTACAGCTGTTTTTTTCATTCCTGTCTTTGTTGGATACTGGGGATTTTCTTATCTTTTAACAAATTTAAGGAATTGTTGGTTGTTCGATTATTTATATACGCATCCACCTGTCTCACAAAGAGAAAATAAAATATATCAATTCACGTTAATGTAATTTCAGTCTGAATGCATGTTGACAAGCTCGAATATAATTCATTTTCAAGTAGCCGTGTTGATTGCTGCTGTGAAGGATTTCTGAAAGCAAGACAGGTGCATTGAATTATTTGTTTTGTGGGAATATATATTGTTCTGCATAATCTTGATTTTTTTTTTTTAATTCAGTCGCTATGCAGTACACACTGTTATTGAAAATTTGGATCAGCCTTATAAGTATAATATTACAACATTCGCTTGCATATGCAAATGAGAGGTTACCAAGAAGTATTAGGAGCCATAAAAAGTCATCGTTTTATTATGTTGGGTTGTTTTCAATATGTGTTGAATCCCCGAAACCCAATAGAGAACATCTACTTCAACACATTTCCATGGTTGACTCTTTATATCGCAGTGAAGGCGAGATAGGTTACATATCATATGACGTGTGTTTCGACAATGCGTATTTGACCGAGGTTACCATGTCTTTGCTCATGGACCAAGACTTTCGAATTGACATCACTGCAGAACGTGCGAAACATTTTCATTGCGTACTTTATCGATTGTTTTGCGAATTGGATAATTTCTCTTCAAATATTATAGCAGTTGTAACGTCAATGCCACGGAGTATGATGAAACTTTTAAGAGACTTGCTAGTGACCAGTGATATACCTATACTATACAACAGAGAACCTCTTAACTTTGACATAGTATCGGAAGATCCCTGGCACGTTGACATATCCATTCAACACGACGTTGCTTCGATATTGATGAATCTTGTTCATTTAATGAAATGGCATCATTTTACCTTGATTTGTATAGAGCCAGACAGGCCTGATGCGTGTCATAATCTCAATAACATCTACGAAAAGCTCGTGAGCTATAGTCCATGTGTAGCATATGAACATATAAGGTTTGGCAATTCATCTAGCTCTGAACAAGTGTTAAACAAAATCAAATCAGACAGATCGAGAAATGTAATTTTATTAAGTGGAATAAACACATATATGACAGATTTCCTTCATATTATCCAATCAAAACAAGTTTTTGACAAAACTTGGATTATGTTGGATTACTATGATTATGTTGAAAAGGAAATTTGGATAAAACAACCAGACGAATTATATGAAAACAACACACTTGGATCATTTTCAATTGCTAAAGACTACAGCGATCTCAGTACGTTTTTAAAACATGTTGATTCTTCTGTTACACTAGATGTATGGACACAGATTTTTCTAGCAAATACGTCTGGGAACATACCGTTTGATCTTTTGAATATGTTAACCGTCGAAGAGGAAAAAACATATAGAGAAAACGTTGTTTATTTAGCGACATCTTACTTATACGCTTACTTGCTGTACGTATACCAAGAAACAGGAATTTACGTGATGCGATTTTTTGTGGCAGAAATGACAAAGCTCAGAATTCTTGGATTTCATCATTTTGATCCGACAATCAACAATTACTATCGACGCTCTTATCAATCCAACTTTGATATATCACCATATGCATTCAATTTAAATGGGGACGAAATGATACCAGGTTTATTCAAATCCACTTCCAATACTTCCAGACAACATCCAAAATCCATATGTGAAGGAATTCAGTGTGCCACAGGTTTCTACCCAGACGTTGGAACATTTCATAACAACAATACCATATGGCAAAAAGAACACGGTTGGGTTTGTAAGCGTTGCAAAATTAATTACATTCGGACCAATCATTTCAAAGGAAACGGGTGCATGCCATGTCAATCTTGGTTGATATCGAATAAGAATAATTCCGCATGTTACGATCCGTTTAAGGATCATTATTTAGAGATTACAGACAAAATGGTATTGCTGTCTGGGACTGTCATGTTCATCACGATAATGTTGTGTATCTCAATTCTTTTGATATTTTATGTCAAACGCACCACACCTTACGTTCGATCATCTGACATCAATGCGTCAACATTCCAGTTGATTACATTCATTGCTTTGAATACATGTCTTCCATATAGCATGATCGGTGAACCTACGTTATTTAAATGCTTCTCAAGGCCAGTGATATTCGGATTCTGCTATACTCTTGTTTTTTCAGTAACACTCGTCAACGTGCAAAAAATACTCTTTGTGTTTGTTGCAAGACCCAAGTCCAAAAAAGACATCAGATTGCGCAGACATCAACAGATCCTTGCACAACTACTGCTCATGGCAATTCATGCGATGCTTATAGCAATCTCGTTTATATATTTTCCTCCTCGTGTTCTCAGAAGAGAAAGAACACAAGAGGTTTTAAGAGAGGTGTATTGCAACACTGATGGACACTCGCATATCCAAGTAGGATACTTGGTGGTACTGTTTGTGTTGAACATGATACAAGGCTTTCGAGGTAGATCTATTCCTTCACTCTACAACAAATCCATCCAAATCATGTACTCGACATTATTCACAGTACTTTGTTTCATCATACTTTTTCCGCTTTATTACAGTCAGGAATACCAAAAAGACAAAACAGGAATCCAGCTCTTTCTATTTCTGTTAGCATCGTTACTGTATTGCTTGATACTTTTTGGAAAGAGAACTTACATTATTCTACTTAGACCAGAGCTCAACAACAAAGGTAGCTTCGTAAGAAGCTTGAGAAGGGAAAATGTTGATTTAAACACGTCACATAAGAGCTCACTGGATGTAGAGAAAACATCCATGAGCAGATTAGAATTTCCATCGCAGATTCAGGAATACCAAAACTGACTTAAAAGTCACAAAAAAAGCACACTTATAACTACGGATGAAACCAACTAATAAAGATCACATGTTCTGACACACAAGACCTTATCAAAGTTGAAGATGTATTTTCAGAAACAAATATTCATTTTCCATACTATTAACTCCACAAAGATTGAATGAATCTTGGAGTGGAATGCAGAATGCTTTCAACCTTGAAAGTAAACGGTTCTTGTTTAATACGTAAGACAGCTATTGGCTTTATCAGGCATCATAATTAAATTCGGCATTGTTTAAGATATGAATTAATCAATAAAATTTCTAGATAGCTTTTAACGAGATGAATACATCGAAAGATTAATACCTTATTATGTCTATTAAATTTCTCCAGCATAAGACTATTTATTGAACATAATCTGTAGATTTGATCTGTATTGAAAAATAAATTTGTTTTCCGTTGGCTTGCTTGTTTTGAATTTTCTTTGAAGTTACGAACTCGTTCATTTCGACAAAATGAGAAGAGCATTTACCAGGGATGTGGTGACAATTTCAGGTTTTCGTTGACATAAATTGAAAACTACTTATTAAAAAGCAAGCTGGTCATTTTTCCAGTTCCAAATCAAGTAATTGCTGTGAGTAATTGAAGATAAAAGATTATCTCTAATGAAGCAATCTGAAGTACCTTTAGTATGCGGATTCTTTGCAATTATACTAACTGGTGTTATTGGAAACAGCCTGGTCATTTATATTTTTAAGTACAAGACTAAAAGAGGTTCATCAACTATGAAGTATCTTATCACTAGACTAGCTGTTGTTGATTTGATCTCAAGCGTGATCAATCCTAGTTTATATATTTACTGGAACGTTACAGAGTATCAAGTATGGCATTTTGGATCAGTTGGATGTCATATCTTGCCAGCGTTGTTGCCTATCTCCATAACAATCTCATTGAGCATGATTTTATTAATAACATTAGAAAGATGTAGAGTCATATGTCAACCGTTTAAAAAATGTTTCACCAAGCGGCAAATTCGGTTTGCCATGATAATATTATGCCTTCTTTCAATATCATGGGAATTCCCTTATATTGTGTTTTCAAGAGTAGAAACCTTGAAGGAGGCAACAATACATTGTCAATATCCAGAAAGAGTCGGGCGTAACCATGGAAATAACACGAGAGTTACAAAGTCCATGACGTATTCATGTGAAAAAATTATCCAAGAGCTTTTCCAGGACAACCGGACAAGTCCTCACCAGTCAGAAAAATCTTGTATTATCAAAAGTTGCATAAAAAAAGCGACATTTTGCGGACCAGTTCTTTACACGCCTTACATTGAAATCGAGGCCGTAATAATGATAATACGAGCTTTCTTATATATCGTTATCCTTGTTGTGTCAGATATTTGCATTTACAGACAACTTTATAACAAAAAGCGCGCGAAAAGACTCCATGGGAAGACATGTTTAGAAACACGCAAAAAAACACTTGCCATGCTTACACTGATGACATCAGTATTGGTACTGTTTGTCTTACCAAAGGATATTTTTTATGTGATTTACGCGTTGGCTCCACGGTCGCAACTCTCACCACAGCAAGTTGCCATAAAATGGAATTCTTGGTTGAAATTAATGCAAATCTCAAATTGCATTTTCAATCCGTTTATTTATGCGCGTTTACATTGTCATTTTAGAAAGGAATTGTGGAACATGACTGAAAAGGCGATACAGAAAGTGAGCTACCATTTAGGGGCTGGATCAGTAAAAAATAAAAACAATGAGGATCTTTTAATGCTATGTACATTTGAAACGAACGTATAATCCCTTATATGTTATTGTTATCAAGCGAAAGTCCACCAAACACAGACCTTGAAAACTGTCGATGCAGCACTTCAAGTTGATCGTACCTTGGTTGTTAAAATTTTCACAGTTCCTGCTCAACCTCATCATAAAGCGGAAGAAAAAACGATAAAACGTAACGAAGAACGTAACGCGGAAGAAATTACGTAACGTAACGTAATGGAGAATGAACTTTAAAATCGTGTGGATGATTCAAATTGGTTAACAAGGCGTTATAAAAAATACGATATGGCGTAAAGGCGCTAAATTCAAACAGGGACCTCATTAACCCAAACAATCTATATACGTTTCACCATTGATTATATATTTTCATGTAAAGGCGAAAAGAAAGCGAGTGTATGACTTTAAATTTGTTTATCTTTTTGGAATGAGTATTATTAAACCAGGAAAATGTCAAAAATTTATACCAACTGTGGATAAGGATCTGCCTTTTTGATTTGCTAAGGTGGCTCCATGTTGGATCTAATTTGACAAAAATTCTTATCGAAAGAATTCACATGTTCCAGCAAAGTAATTATTTTGTTAATACTGGATAAACTTGAATACAATAATAGCATTCTAGCAGCGGTTAATTCAAGTGTTTCAATAAAAATTCTACCACACATTTCTTGTGATGAAACTTATCTAAACAGAACTGAATGACCAGGACGCTTGACAAAAACGTAGAATTTTGATCAAAAATGTTTTCAACATCTATCATTCGAAAAAATTTTGTTGGGACTGAACATGAAGATAGATCACAATTAAATGCATCTCCTTTACTGTTTTTTGTACAAACGATATGAAGCTTGGAAAGGGGAAATACTAGACGTATTTAAATGAATGTTTCATATTCATGCCAGTATCAGTTTTGACTCAAAGTTCATAATATATACACAAATCAACTTGAGATATTTCTTAGTTTCCTTTTACGCTCGATTTTTCGTCCTTTTCTTGTTTTTCTTCATTCTTTTCTTCTTCACTGTCCTCTTCTTCATTATTTTCAACGTCTTCGCTTTCATCCTCTGATTCATCACTTTCCTCTTCGACATTTTCAGCATCTTCTACATCATCTTCTTCTTCTAGTATTTCCTCTTCATCAGTTTGTTCATGACTGTCTTCTTCTTCTTGTTCTTCTTCATTTTCAACTTCTTCTTTCTCGCCGTCATCTTCAATCTCTTCTTCGTCCTTCTCCTCTATATGTTCTTCTTCTTCATCTTCGACTTCTTCATCTTCATCTTCGACTTCAATTTTTTCATCATCAATTTCCCTTTCATTTTCATCCTCATCTTCTTCTTCAATTTCTTCTCCTTCCTCAGCATCCTCATTTTCATGTTCAATTTCTTCTTCTTCAATTTCATCCTTCTCCTCTTCATGCATTTCTTCTCCCATCTCTGCGTCTTCTTCTTCTTTTTCCTCTTCATAATCGTTTTCGTTTTCGTCATAATTTTCTTCTTCCTTAATTTCTTCTTGGTCGTTCTCTCGTTCGTCATCCTGTTTTTCATCATTCTTTTCTTTTTTGGAAGATTCATCACTCTTCTTTTCATCTTCCCTGTTCTCATCCTCATCACTTTCGTTGTTGTTGCTTCCTTCATCATCGTTTATTGTCTGCTCCTCTTCATCTTCTTCCTTAGAGTCAGTGCTTTCCTCTTTTGTTTGCTCATCCTTTTCATCTTCAGTTTCTTCTGATTCTTCATTCTTTGTTTCATCTTCAACTTGTTCTTCGGAGTCTTCTGGTGTAGATACATGCTCATCTTTCTCAGCCTTGTCGACAGTTATGTCAATGAATTCATCATCGACTTTCTTTTCAGGAGTTTCTTCTGTATTTTGTTTCTCATCATTCTGGGACTCAGGTTCTGCTTTTTCATTCTCTTCATCTTCCGTTTCATCTTCATTTTGTTCATCGTTCTTCTGTTCAGCATCAGATGAGAATTTTGTTGCAAGCTCGTCTAATTCATCGTCAGCATTCTGTTCCGCTTTTGTTTCATCATCGCTCTTGTGCTCCTTTATATCTGACTTTAATTGATCTTCAAGCGATTTCTTTTCTTGGATTTTTCCATCTTTCTTTACGTCATAAATCTCAACTTCTTCGACATTGACGTCGCCTTTATCAGCTAAAAATGCAGAAACGTAAAAATATCAAAATCACAGAAATACTAAAATATCAGATTTAATCCATGTTTTTGACTAATTTAAAACCAACAACTCAATTCACCAATAGCATATGTTTAATTTTTTGGTTCCTGTTAGGGTTTTGGTTCCTAATATTATGTGTATATATCAGGCTATATTACAGTTTTAGGAAAGAACATACATGGCAAGTATTTCAATGTGTAGCCATGCCTACATCGTCATACATGATGTGTCAAAATAAAAGCACATATTGAAGAGGGAAAAATTTGCTCCACTCTATCACCAAAACTTAGAATATGAATTATGTTCCCAGTGATCAAAATCATCTAAAAGACACTGCCATGAAGAGCATTTTTATTGAAATAGTGTATATTGTATACGGTATATTTCTATAGAAATGCTCTCCTTTGCAGTGATTTTTCAAAATACTTTCCCAGTGTTGTAGTATTGAAATAGAGGCGTGTTGTCAATTTTGAGCATTTGAAACAATTTAAATGAGTCTGACAAAAGGAATGTTCGATAGGAAATAAAAAGGAAATTTCAGTCAAGATTGGATTCAATTAAATCAAGCTAGATTTTATCTTCTGAATATCAAAAAGAAATTTTGAAACAAAAAATATTTACAATAATTAACAACTAAAAATCGTTAAAAGTACTCGGACCGGTGTTTACGAAGAGACAAACATAACAAAACACTATTGTCGAAATATTAATGCTTACACGAAATAAAACAAAACAAAAACAAAACGAAACAGTTAACCGTAGTAAGAGAGATAATCTGTACCTCTGTCACTTGGCGCAGCCAAGACACAACCTGCAAGTAAAACCAAAATCAAAATTCTCATAGTGAATTCAGACAGAAAACAACGATATGGTAGTGAACTGGTTTGACGACAATAATGCAACTAATGAAAAAATGTTACATAAAGCATCCTTATATGTTCTCATTAGCAATCGATAATGACCTCATTAGCAATATTTATAGTTCCTGTCAACTCATAAACATGATAACCTTTTTACATGAACGTGGCAAGATTGGAGTTTCATTTTCGTCAGAGAACGATTTATGAATGAAATTATTATCTACATTCGTATGTAAAATAAGTACATAAATAATATAAGTATGATAATAAGTATGTGATAGGTAGTTGGATTTTGAAAGGAGCACGCATGCGCTTGTTCGGAACGGATAACAAATTTGTAAACGTGTGAAATAACAACACAGCAGATATGATGTGTTGTTAAGTGATAGAGTCAAAAAACGATTACAACACCATGTGCTTTAAGTAATTCCTGACAAATTATGAAGATCATTCATTCAATTGACGATTCAATTAGTTTGCAATTACTAATCAATTTCGAAACACGTTGTGATAAAAAAGTGCTTAGAACATAAAAGGAAAACTGTCGAGGCGAGTGTTTGTTTTGAATTCATCAGATATATCACTCTGATTAGTAAAACTTATTTTTGAAGAGTCTCTATTTATAATCAATTATTATACCTACTACATGGTCTTTTCTGATAAAATAAACAGTTCTTGATCTGGGATAGCCAGAAGTTTTTGACCTGGAGTCTGTATAATAATCAAAAGTGTTACACAGGATAGATTATCACATCCTATTATTAACTTTATTATATTTTTTTAAAAAAATGAAAAGTTTGAATGAGTTTTCAATAGAACTCCCCAAAATGTCTGGAACAACAACACGTAGAAAATAAAGCCCTTATTTGTATTCGCACCAGAAATTAGACAATAACAATATGTGACTCTCCAGGGGATTTTGATGACAAGCCGTAAAACATTAAACAATTATATAGCGTTATTCTTTTTTTAATAAAGAATTTTTATTCTTGTTTCTTTTGTTCTTTTTAACCTTATAACGTACATCACATAACGTTTTATGGCTTTGTTATCAAAATCTCCTGGAACGTATATTACTACAAATTTTGTCGTATTAAAAGGTATAGAACTCATTGCGGATATTCAAAATTTTGTTACCACTAATTCAAAGAGGATATTTCTCGAGCATTTATGACCGATTCGTAGTTTCATATTTAAGCTTCAAAGTAAATCAGACGGAAGTGTGAAAATATATATTTGGTATAAGTTACATCGTTGCATTGCCAATGAAAGTTCTCCCAAAACGTAGCTCAATGCAAATTAACCATGTCCATGCCAGGATAAATCTCTTTTGTTCTTTTCAAAGAGGGCGTGGTTTTAAACTCAATATCTCATTTAGAACATCATATTCTTGATTTGTAAAATTCTAAACAAGCCTAAAATTTATAATAATCGTATAATTATCGTTTATGTTCGGGGTGGCCAGGGGTTCTTGCTGATGATCATTTTGTAAAACTTTTTGTTTTTTTACAATTTTTACAAGAAGGAACATTTTCTTATAAACTTCATTATTCAAACTTTATCGATCAAACCATCCACTGTTGGCTCAGGCATTTCCTTCCTTTTTGGACTCTTCCAATTAGCTATTATCTCTCGCTCGTCTTCATTCTGCTCATCAGCTTCATCCTCATCTGTTGTGTAGGATGTTATCTCTTCCAATAATAAAATATTTGAAAGCAAGGGGTAAAGTTTTCGAAACAATCCCATAAAAAGAAAGAAAATTCACACCAAAACCTTTTACAAATAAATCAAAAGACCATTAAAAATCATAAAATATTATCTTCGTATCAATGACATTGCTTTGATTTGGTTTTTGGAGATCATGTCAGGAACCAGGAAAAGTGAAAAAAGAGTGGAAAAAATGTTTAAAAAACGGACAGAAAATTCAAACTTGAGTGCATCGCGGTTTGGTTTCCACAACAGAAAATATAGGTAACAAAAGCTTTTGTAATATGAATGAATATATATTTGAACAGTGAAAAAATGTCTCATGAGATAATATTTGGGATGATTTTCAAATCCAATATTGTTATTCAAGTCTAATATTGCTATATGCTAATCAAAATCTGTTGAGATATTTGCTTGAACAAAAACTGGTCAGCAAATGTATGTCTATTTCAATAGCTTATCTACTAAGACCTTTTAAGTTTACGTTTGTAAGTAAATCTTTAATTTCCAATTTTGCTATTAATGAAATTCTTGTTTTTGATTCTTGAAATTTGATCGTATTTGTTTGTATGGTTGTTTAAGGAAATTGAATGATTGTTTATGTTTGTGCAACATTGATTTTATATAATTTTCATTTTTAAGTTTCAGCAATACGCAAAAGTCAAATTCTTAAAATTCTTTCTTAAAAAACCAAATGAAAATTATTCTTCTTCGTTGAGCGGAAAGTATATCAATCTTGGAGAGTTCGAAAATAATGTATTGAATTGTCTCTTACGACTAAGTTTCAGTAAGTTGTCGCAGATCAAAGATTTCAGTGACATTACTGAGTCACTCCCAAACGTTTTCAGGTCCAAATCTCTAAATGACCCCATCGTCAATATCGCGGAATCTTAAAAACACTCCACCGTTTTGTTTCATCCAGAACTGAAATGTTTCATTTCATCTGTTTGAGTTTATTATATAATTGCATGGTATAGACGCCGATGCCGCATCGTCACAATCGATGATTTTTTTAGCAGGGATTACACCCAATTCACCATGTAACAGGAAATTGAATATAATTTGAAGATAATTAGAAAAACTCATTCCTCAGTGTGCATGTTTCTGTTACTTCCTATCTGCAGCGGATAATGGAAAACCTTTGAGTCAAAATTGAGGTCAGCACTAACTTATAAAGCTCGAAAAACTGATTTAAATGTATTGAATTGTCTTTTTACGACCAACTAAAATATTTGCCGTTTAATTCCATTGGATAAGAATCCTGGCCTTAGACCGATAGGAATCGGAGAGGTTTTGAGACGCATAATTGGTAAGGCTGTAATGTCCTGCGTCAAAGATGACATCATATCAACTAATGGCAACCTTCAACTATGTGCTGGGCAAAACTCGGGATGCGAGATAGCTGTACATTCAGCAGTAGATGCATTCAATGAAAACGAATGCCAAGCTGTCCTTCAGATCGATGCATCAAATGCTTTCAACTCGATTAATAGGGCTACGACACTCCATAACATTGATATCTTATGTCCAGAATTTTCGACGTATGTTTACAACTGCTACAATAATTCGGCTCGCTTGTTTATAACGGGTGGCAAAGAGATGAAATCAAAGGAAGGTACAACCCAAGGGGATCCTGTAGCGATGGGAATGTATGCTACTGGCATTCTTCCCTTACTTATGCTGAGAAATACGAAAAATGAAGATTCTGTCAAAAAAATTGCATATGCGGATGACTTTACTGGGATAGGGAAACTTGCAGGCTTGCGTTCGTGGTGGGATGGCATAATGCTACATGGTCCTAATATTGGTTATCTCCCAAAACCAAGTAAAAGCTGGTTGATTGTTAAGGAACCACATTTCGATGAAGCGACGAAAATATTTCAAGAAACAGGGGTAGAAGTAACTATGGAAGGAAATAGACACCTTGGTGCAATTATCGGTAGAGATGAATATAAATGTATCTACATCAAAAGTAAAGTTGAAGACTGGATAAAAGAAATCAAAACGTTATCTGAAATTGCTGCTGCTTATCCTCACGCTGCATACAGCGCCTACGTTAAAGGCTTTCAACACAAGTATACCTATATGATGCGCACTGTCCCAAATATAAAAGAGTTATTGAAACCTTTAGAAGATGCCATTAGACATCACTTCATTAAAAGTCTTCTAAACGGCTATGAATGTAGCGATATAGAACGTCTCCTGTTTTCGCTCCCAGTTAAGTTTGGTGGACTGGGAATTTATGATCCCACGGAAAGATGCCAGATCGAGTATGAAAATTCAAGAAAAGTAACGAAATCAATGGTATCGAAAGTTATAAATCAAGATGATTTATACGATAAATCAGTTGAAAATGATCAACAGAAAGTGAAAAACGATCTGAAAAACGACAAAGCAAAAAAAAATAATGAAAATTTACAGTATATAAAAGAAAATTTAGCAAGTGATCCAAAACGTTTAAGAGCCCTAGAAGCATCCCTGGAAAACGGAGCATCAAGTTGGTTGACAGTATTGCCATTAAAACAGCAAGGTTTCTTATTAGACAAACAATCGTTTTGGGAGGCAGTATACATTCGATTTGGTATTCAGTTAAAAAGGCTAAGTACACATTGTGTATGCGGAGCCTCGTTTACTGTAGAACACGCACTATCGTGTCCAAAAGGAGGCTTCGTTACTTTGAGACACAACAAAGTAAGGGATTTTACCGCAGAAATTTTATCGGAAGTATGCAGAGATGTAAGAACTGAGCCAGTACTACAAGAACTTACTGGAGAAGAACTGCCAAAGTCAACAATAACAACGACCGAAGCGAGAGTAGATGTTGCAGCGCGAGGATTTTGGATAAGGGGACAGATGGCTTATTTTGACGTAAAGGTTTTCAACCCAACGGCCAAAGTCTACCTGAACCAAACCTTGAAAGCTGCTCATCGAAGTAACGAACAACAAAAAAAGCGCTGTTATGTGAACCGAATAAATCATGTCGATCAAGGATCATTCACACCACTGGTATTCACATGTTTCGGAGGAATGTCAAGGGAATGTCAGTCGTTCTATAACAGACTTGCAGAAATGCTTGCTGCAAAAAAGAGGGAACAGCCGAGTGTCACCAAAAGTTGGTTAAGAGCAAAACTCAGTTTTAGTCTGCTAAGATCGCAGCTCATTTGTATCAGGGGATCAAGAGGGATACGAAAAAGGATTCAAGTGGTAGACTCGTTATCTGATACCGACTTGAAAATTATCGCAGAAAAGTCGATGATGGAGAAATAAATAGAAAAATAGCATTGTTATAATTTTATATGTAAATATGTAAATTGTATTACTATATGTTTCTGGTTGTATTTGCTTACTTAAAATGAAATATTGCATTGAAATAAAAAAACAAAAAAACAAAAAAAAAACTAAAATATTTTAATGGCGCCACGGAGCCTCTGTCCAAAGGTGACGTAGTTAACCACTGCAAATAACGTTTTGCATTTCTATTAATAATTCGGGAATATGCTTCTTTATCATCATTTCTTTTATTTCGTGTATAATATCAAAACTACAAACAATGGGATCTATCATTTAGCTTGTTTATACTCCAACACCAAATCAATGAATCTCCTTCAACAACTGAAGTGCTTGAGAAATCCATTTTTGCAAAAAAAAACTATATTGTCCGATTCTCTGATTGTTGTTGTTGAGCGACGATGTGATGTAAGTGAAAGAAAAGCTATCCACTCAAAAGGAAATAAGAGAGAGAAAATGTCTGACATGCACAAAAGGAGAACAGATGATGATGAGACGTACGGCTAAATACAGTGTGGAATATAGCTAATCATTAAAGATTCAATACAAAGTAAGCTCCATTTATCATGTCATAATGTATCATCAAGAAACAATTTTTTGGCGGTTCGTACAAAGAGCATTCAAAACATTTTTCATCAGTTTCGAACTCTATGAGATAGTTCTACTTCAAATTTCTGTTCAGGAGTTCTATGAAGGTTATAAGCATCTAATTAGGAGATGCATCATTATCTTTACCACTCATATTTGGACACTTACTTGGGATTCCTATCAATTATTCATTCATTGCAAGTTCTGTAATTACATTTTGTAATAGCCTAGCTGGCAAACAGTGGTGTTAAAGTGGTTTTTAAGAGGTTTCTTAAGCAGTTTTTAGGAGAATTTTTATGTCTCAAATGTCCGCTTTCGAAACCTCTTTTGAGAACCTCTTCCTAATTGACTTTAGGACACCCGTGGTGGAGTAAAGTATTTAAAATACCTGTGGTTTCTCCTCCTCCTCCTCCTACTACTCCAAGTTATGAATGATTTCGTGCAGCGTTTACATGACATCGTTGCCGAATTAGCAAATTCGGCCAAATTCGGACTTCCAGTTGTCCAATTTTCATGAAATTTTGCACAGAGCACAATTGAAAGGTGCTGATTTCGAATTTGACAATCATTTTGCCATGTTTGACTAAAATTGGGCAATTTAGGCCAAATTTGAACCAAATTTCGAAAGTTCTTCAATTTTCATGAAATTTTGCACGGATCACATTTGAAAGGTGCTGATTTCGAATTTGACAATGATTTTGCCATGTTTGACTAAAATTGGGCAATTTAGGCCAAATTTGGACCAAATTTCGAAAGTTCTTCGATTTTCATGAAATTTTGCACGGATCACATTTGAAAGGTGCTGATTTCGAATTTGGCCGTCATTTCGTCAAATTTGACCAAAATTTGGCAATTCGGCAATGTTGTATTTTTGAGACTAGATATTTATCGTTGTGTTATGTCCTGAAGTCTTCAAGTCAAGCGGCTTCTTGTTCCTCTTCTACACTAGCATTGCCAGAGTGCACCACTTATATTGGTCAGCAAAGTAGAAGGAAGAACATTTAAATTCATTTTATAGGAGGATTAACACTACAAACCAGTTACTTATTTTTCTTTCATTGATTGTCGAAGTCTATATTTCATTCATCGCAGCGTTGGAAAATGTTGCATTGTGAAATGTGGTCCTAGCTCCATATTCTGACTGGCTGACATTCGGTTTAAAAACAGAAAAGCCACAGCATACAGTCCACAACCATGATCTGACTTTCTTGTTGAAATACATGAGAAGCAGAGCGTTAGCACTTCCGTTTATGGTTGTTATTGTCCCAGTGAAACATAAGAAAAATTTCGTTGTTTGATTTGTTGACCAGACTTTATGAATGACTGATGCAATAAGATATGGCATATAAAAAATCAGAAAAGACACCATAAACAATGATGCTAATTTGGTCATTACTACTTGTACTTTAGATGAAGCAATATTGCTTTCAAATGCTAATTTCCCGTGTTGACGCAACACGAGTATAGATTTTCCATAAGTTATGCTTCCTATAATTGATAGCAACCATATAAAAGCTGTGAAACATATTTCTGCTACAGAATTTAAGCCATACAATGTTGCAATACATTTCATTGTCACAATGATAGAAACGAAAATCGGTGTAAGGACCATAAACAGTTTGATCTTTCGAAGTTTCGTGTGTTTATTATATTGGATTAGATATTTGACTCTCACGTAGCGGTCATAACCGAGCAAAATTAACGTCAGCGCTGAGCATAACGGAAAGAAAAATACCAAAATTTCTGCAATGATGTGTAAGCGGTAATATTTAGGATGACGAAGCAATTGACAAGTAAGTGCTCCAAATGGATTTGTGAAAAGTCCCGTGAATAAATCGTAAGTATTTACCATGAATAAAAGTCTCCATGGAGATTCTTGTGCCTTTAATATTACTTTAATTTTCCATAGTGCTACAATTGCAAGGCCATTTAGTGAAACATTACATGCAGAAAGCAATGCATTAAGTACTGCCAGTATTAACTTCTGTTGTTTCGATAAATCATAAATATTTGTACAGTACGTCTTCAAATCAGTGTTGGTTGCATTCATTTTATATTAACTGAAAAGATGAAAATACTTATCAGCCTATTTTTAAACAGTTTCAAGTATTTGAAATAATTTTAACGATGGTAAACGTGCTTTCATGAGCAAAGTCGGATATTGTGAAATATATTATAATATAGTGAAACAGAAAGTAATTATGTTGAAAATGTAATTGAAAACTTTTACCAAAATCCATATATGAAAAATACGAAATGAAAAATTAGTAACTAGGAAACTAAGAGTAATTATATGAAAACCGTAATTGGGAACTGGGGACACAAAATTAAGTAAAATTATCAATTAAGTATTTATAGTTTTTCAACCCATCCCCATGAATTTTGTGTATATAGCGTTTCGTTGCGGAACCAGTGACATTAAATACTCACCCTGTAATACTCACGTCACAATATCGGTTTCCATGATTTCATAATCATGTTTCCAGTTTCCAATTACGGTTTTAATATAATTACTTTTAGTTTCCTCGTATTGCTCATATATGGATTTTGGTAAAAGTATCAATTATATTTTCAACATACTTTTTGTTTCACTATCATTATATTACATTTCACAATCTGAAAGGAATACTTTTTCGGCGTTTTCTTTGCTCTTTGCTGATTGCAACTGTTTAAAAAAAGGCTGATAAGTATTTTAATATTTTCAGTTGATATGAAATGAATGAAACTAACACTGATTTGAAGACGCATTTTGCAAATACTTGTGATTTTTCAAAACAACAGCGATTAATACTTCAGTACTTAATGCCCTGCTTTCTGCAAGTAACGTTTCACTTAATGGCCTGACAATTGTAGCACTATGGAAAATTAAAGTAATACTAAAGGCACAAGAGTCTCCATGGAGACTTTTATTCATGGTAAATACCTAAGATTGATTCACAGGACTCTTATCAAATCCATTTGTAGCACTTAGTTGTGAACGGTTTCATCATCCTAAATATTACCTCTTACACATCATTGCAGAAATGCTAGTAATTTTCTTTCCGCTTTGCTCAGCCTTGACGTTAATTTTGCTCGGTTATGACCGCTACGTGAGAGTCAAATATCTAATCCAATATAATAAGCACACTAAACTTCGAAAGATCAACCTGTTTATGGTCCTTACACCGATTTTCGTTTCTATCATTGTGACAATGAAATGTATTGCAACATTGTATGGCTACAATGTCGTAGCAGATATATATTTCGCAGCTTTTATATAGGTGGCAGCAATGATAGGAAGCGTAACTTATGGAAAATCTATAGGCTTGTTGCGTCAACACGGAAAATGCACATTTCAAAGTAACATTGCTTCATCTAGAGTACAAGTAGCAATGACCAAACTGGCATAATTGTTTTCGGTGGCTTTTCTGATTTTTTATATGCCATACAAATCAAACAACAAAATTTTTTTATGTTTCACTGGGACAATAACAACCATAAACGGAAGTGCTAACGCTCTGCTTCTCATGTATTTCAACAAGAAAGTCAGATCATGGTTGTGGACTGTATGGTGTGGCTTTTCTGGTTTAACACCAAATGTCAGCCAGTCAAAATATGGAGCTGGGACCACATTTCTCAATGCAACATTTTTCATCTCTACGATGAATGAAAGATAGCTTATTTAAATAACCTTCATAGAACTCCTGAACAGAAATTGGATCTCACAGAGTTCGATAAACTGTTGAAAAATATTTTGCATACTCTTTGTACGAACGGCCAAAATATTGTTTCTTATAAATACATCATCACAAGATAAATAGAGCTTACTATGTATTGAATCTTTAATGGCTAGCTGTTTCCGCACTGTACTTAACCGTACGTCTAATCTTCTGATCTATGTTTATGTCAGTCATATTCTCTCTCTTATCTCCTTTTGACTGGGTAGCTTTTCTTCCACTTACGTCACATCGTCTTTTCGCTCAATAGCAACAATCAGAGAATCAGACAATATAGTTTTTTGCAACAATGGATTTCGCAAGCACTATTTTGGGTTGTTGAAGGAGATTCGCTGATTTGGTGTTGAAGTATTATCAAGCTAGATGATAGATCCCATTTTTTATAGTTTTCATACGATGCAAGATATAATTAGAATCTTTGTAAAAATACACATATTTGAATTGCTTTGTTATAAACTAATGGCGGCAATGCTATTTATGGAATGATCTGGTAATGAATTATATTTTGAGGTGAATGACTTCATGCCTGCTCTTCCAAAAAATCATTCGCTTCCAGAAATATTCACATTTTCGCTTCTAGATCATAATTAACAATCAGATCTTACAAGTATCAGTGGCTGCTTGCATTGTCTACTTTGTCTATGATGCTTACTTGTTCTACAATCTTGTTTTGATGAGTAAGAAGAATATTCTCGAAAGATTAATAGAAATCCTAAACGTTGTTTGCAGTGGCTAACTACGTCATCTTTGGACACAAGCTTTGTACCGTCATTAAAATATTATAGGTGGTCGTAAAGAGACAATTCGATACATTTTTTAAATCAGTTTTTCGAACTTTATAAGTTAGTACTACTACATGTTGAGTTGGATGTAATCCCAGTTAAAAGTTCATCGATTGTGGCAAAACGGCCTTGACCGATCGGTATTTCGAACTCTCTCAGATCGATAGACTTTCTGCTCAATATCTAAGGGTTGTATTTTTCGTCATTTCTAGAAAGATAACAGGATGGATTTAAACCATTGTCTTTGAAATTGAAACTGGTAAAAAACTCTGACTCTATCCGAGTCATCTTTTATTAATCGACGATGTGCATTACCAATTTTATTTTAGAGAGTCCCTGTTATGGTTCTTTTTAAGGACATGCTCTTCTTTGTTATGCCTAAAACCTTTTGGAGGGGCAATTTTTCCGTAATAGAATATATATCACAATATTCCGGATATCTCCTGAATACATTTTTTTATTTTTTTCAGTTTTGTATATGCAAAGTGCATCAAGACGGACTAAGACGGAAACGTAAAGGTATTTCACGCTGCATGTGTGTTTTTAAATGACAAAATAACATACTTAATTGTACAAAAGAAATGACTAATATCTTGGAAATCAAACGAAGAGTTTCAAAAGATACTTTTGTTTATTCAAAAGCACTGCAACGAAACACATAATAGTTTCACAAAGGGTAACATGACAACAGATAGATTCAACATTTTCCAAAAAAATAGATAAACTTTGGTAGCATCATAAATGAAACAAGATTCACAAAAATGCGACTATATATTTCCCCAAAGTTGCAAACATTTTATCAATTATTGTGTGTACATTGATAACCATGAGAGAAATGTATCATTAAATAATTACAGTATAACTACCATCAACCTGATACTCAGATTGAATTTAATACCACAAAAAAAACTTACTTAGAACTTAGGGGTAGGGTACACGTACAATTCACCCCGGGGTGAGTTCAACCCTGTCTGTGAAGAAATCACTTTGTCTGTATACACGTTATAGCCGGGGTGAAACACAACCCAAGGGCTTATTTCACCCCTGTTCATAAGACGGGGGTGAAATTCACCCCGGGGAAATTTGAGCATGATTTTGACGTCTATGCACAAAATTGCTTTCAAACCAGGTTAAAAATGTGCGCAACTCACCTTTTTATGCTGAATTTCATCCCGGTTTTTAACCTGCGTGTATTGTAACAAAAATTTACCCCGGGCTGAAGTTTCGCCCCGGGGCAGTTTTCATCCCGCCTACGTGTAACCGACCCCTTATTCTGAAATGAAGTTGTTCACGGTCAAATGATAAAGTTTCTCTTAAAATTCTTTGCTGAGGAGTTGATTGAGAAGTTACTATGGACACGTAGCTAAAAATTATAAGACCTAAATGCGACTAAATATTTCCACTTAAGCAACTGCATATTAACAATGCCATCAATGTGTAAGACAATTTCATCATAATATAATATGTATGATCTCACAACACTATACAATCAAATTTGTATACAGGTTTTCTGTACAAAAAAGAAAAGAAAATTGTTAAACCTAAACCTTTCGGGTAATATAAGCAAATAACTATCAAAAGCAACCAAAATCTCTACTAACAAATATTACGTGTAGCATTTCAAATTAGGACAGAATAGTTATTTTCAAAAAAAAGATGGGCTTAAAGTGACAATTTATAAAACTAAATTCAAGTATTCAGAATAAACATTTCTGTTCAAAAAAATACGTTCACACTCATTGTTTATTTTGTGTTAAAAATGACCTTATATAAATAAATCCCAAATGGAAAAAAATAAACTTTCACTACCAGTGAAAATACATATCTATAACCAAATCACTACAAAGCTGAAAGTAGAAGTTTGTGTTCTGGCTTGATTTAATTTACAGACTGTCATCTGTTTTGTGTTTTGATTTACGTTCGTTGTTCGTACAGGAAAATTGACAGTATATTAAATTTTGTAAAATAAAATTTCAAAAGCTAGCAGAAAAAAGCAAAAATCTTCCACTGCCCATCTGCACTGACTGAAAAAAATGGTGTGCTGTAGACTAGCATCTATTCTTATCTACTTTGGCTAGGCGAAAATTCAATACCGAACCGCGGCTATAAAAGTGAACGGAGAAGAAAAAGGAGGAGAAGAAGAAGGAAACTGCCGGTTTCAACATATATTTCTACGATTTTTATTTCAATAAACGTCTCTCTACAAGATTTTGAGCAAATATTGAGCAAACTTTGATAAGGCAGAATTTCCAAATGACACTTTCTAATCGTCATCTCCTTTTGACACTTACTTTGTATATTTACTGATATTTCAACCGTGGTCCCATGCTTTTGATGTGCTACATATTTTATTCACCTCTAGACTTTTCATTTGAAAAGTTTTTGGGAATTTCTTCTTCCTCTTCTTCCCAGGATATAATATAAATCTGTTTCGCAATATATAAGTGTTCTGTTACAGTAGGCGCAAGAGTGCTCAATGTCAAAACAGAGCCAATCATATATTCTTTGGAAGAAAAAATTAAATCTTTTCTAGAACTCTGAGCTTCATGTTTATACATTCATCAGCTAGAGATAGTAAATTGCCGATTAGCGGGATTCGAAAAAATCATGTTTCGTTTACACGAAACTATTTTTCTATAGATTTGTAGGGAATTATATACAACTTAGTAGAGTTGTTCGTGAATTTTTCCCTACAAAGTCATTAGAAACTTCACATCAACACTTGAAATAAGCGTGTAAAGTAATGATGTTTCTTTTGATACAAGAAAAGGATTAAAAACTGTTCAATTAAAAAGTTATTTCAGAGATTTAACTGAAGTAACTTTTTAATTGAACAGTTTTAAAAAAGTTCACACAAGTAATTGATTTTTTTCGTGTAACAGGCTTGTCGAGTTTACGAATCTCCGTAATTCTAGCGTACGCTCACAAACGCACACGCACGCACACAACATATCATCAGGAATTTTTTATGCCTTTCCTAAAAATTTCTTATCTGTTATCTTATTTTAGGCGTAATGTCAATAAAGTAAGTAAAGTAAGTAGTAGTAAGTAACGAGAGTTTTTAGTCCTTGGGCTTCCATCCGTAATGGTTGGTTCTTCCGCCCGCCGACTTGCAACTATTAGTTGACTTACCGCCAGAGATACGTATAGCATTGCTCTAACTTGCCCGAAGGCCAGTGTGCAGTCAGACGATGGCTCCTAATGGGCTGATACGCTGCTTTTAAAGCGCATCGGAGTGGTGTATTGAGATACGACATGACTGGACTCGAACACGGGTCGCAGCGGTCGCACTCAAAGGTACTAACCACTACACCATCGCACCATCAAATAAGTCTCCAAACGTCTTTTTTGTAAAAGAATTATGTAAATTTACCCAAGCTATAAGGCACATGCGATAGTTAATGTTCCTTCAAAAATGAGCGTTAATTATTCTTACGTAATTCTGAAATTCTTCTTGAAAAGGAGTAGTGTTTTATGGGGAGAAGCAGTAGAATAATTGCTTTTAACAATAAATCAAATTCATTTGAATCGCATCAATTTGCAAAATTTTAAGGATCTTTGAAATTTATGATTACACAGGAGCCTGAATTAAAAGTGTTTAGTTCAAAAAAAAGAAAAGAAAGCATTGCAAATTGGTTCAAAACGAAAGAAAAAAAGCGAAAAAAAATTGGAATGTTTGGCGTTAAAATTATAAATTTTGAGCGCTTTTATAGCCAATCTAAAGGTGGAATTTTTCAAACATGTTCTTGGCACATCGGCTCCGACCACGGTTATGCCTCTTTCGATGATACAGATTTATTGAGCACGACCAACTCAAACGATACGAAGTAGCAGCGACTAACCGCAGGAACAAATAAGTAAATACAAAAGCACGTGGAGACGAAACATTCAACAGAGCAAATCTTCTACGCTTGACGCGATGAATGAAATCCTTTCAAAACACCTCATTATTTGTCTTTCTCAAGCGCTTCGTAATATGACGTCTAATAATTTGAAACTTTTTCTCTTCGCGCAGTATATTCACAGTTTTATCATTTCGCCGATCAATCATTTAAAGATTTTTGTGTTTGGAAAGACATGACGTATGCTATCACATGCCGCCAGTGGGCAAAATCTTCAAAAAGTCACACTTTGATGAAGAGGCTTTTTATTGAAATAATGTGTATATTAGTGTAAAAGTGCGCTTCTTCGCAGTGATTTTTCAACAAATTTACCCTCTGGTCAATGTCATACATGAGGGTGACCCAAGCTACATGATAGCATTTCGCTTAACCATAGAAATACGTATTTATATGGTTTAACTTTACATATGCAGAAAAACTTTGAAAATGGAAACATCTTTAACGGCTCACCACTATTAACGACCTCTACATGCAATTCATGGGACAGGATTCAAACATTAGACTTGAAAAGGCAATTAAAAGCTTTTCTATGCAAATAGCAACTAACCATGGGCAAATTTGTTGAAAAATCACTGAAAAGGAGTGCATTTCTATAGAAGTAGGTGCACTATTTCAATAAAAATACTCTTCATCGCAGTGTTTTTGGACGATTATGCCCACTGGGCTGACAGGTGACTTTAAAGTTAAAAAGATAATGAACTATCATAAGGTCTAAGAAAACGTATGTCAACAACTTTCTTGTGAGATAATCTCGAATCATTTTTGTACTTTGTTTTGTTATTAATAAACAGCTGCTCGTTCCCAGACCATTTCTCAATTGTTATATTCCTATTGACATCAGCATAGTGCAACCCTCAGCTCCACATATAAAAGTTCATTTTCTTTAAGTATCATGCTGAGTGAGGAGTCTTACTTCAAATCTTGCAATCGTGCCAAGGGGTTTGTGGGCGATTATCGAATCTCTGGAGAAAGGGCAACTTTGACAAGCTGTAAGTCTGTGGTCAACCTTACCGGATGGAAACTCACTCACGATGTTACTCGTTTGTAACTGAACAAGAGCCTTAACAGGCACAAAGATTTCTGCATTTTTCGTTCATACTTCGTACTCAAATAATACCCACTTGATATATAATTCAAAAAAAAAAAAAAAAAAAAATGAAATAGTAACATAAAAACATTATTATAAAATTTTCAAACGTCTCTTGAAATTTTGATGATTTATCTCACAACGATTCAAGAGATGTTTTGTGATTTGGATACGATTAGGGAATTAAGAATGGATGTACGCCATTTTTTTTCACGGGAATTGACATTTTGACGAGGTGCCACACTAGATATAAACAAGCGCCGCGGACATATAGTAACACGCTAGTAAGAAAAAGTAAGAAAAACAAGATGCTCTAATTGGCAAAAGGATTCCTGGAAAATCTGGTGACGTATGAAAAATAAAAAATCATATATGATGTACTTGAAATGTGAAAAAGATTATATGATTTGCAAAATAAAATTTCTAATCATGTACTCCCCATTACAATATCAAGAAGGATAATTGACATTATGTGAGATTTATAATGTATATGCTGCCAATAAACTGGATAACATCTGAATGACATTAAATTTTCCTTATTTGAAACAATATCAAGGATATATTGATCATTTCAGATATCACAATGAATGTGCACGTAGCTCATAAACTCTAAAAGTTCTGAATTTTTGAATTTGATATTTGGTGTCAATCTTCAAGCACAAAAAAACACCTGTGTGTTTTTTGACTTTGGTCATGTAAAATACGTCCACAAAGATCAAAATAAACTGATATCAGAAATTTCTGTTTTAGTTTGATTAATGATATGACATGCACTCACAAACATTCTTGGTCTAAGTTGACATTCATGACCTGTTTTTAAAAATTCTTAAGAAATTCGAAAAAAAGGTTGAATAATTTTTGCAACATAACATTGCATTTCTGATTTCATATGCATTGCGAAAGTGTAATTGACACTATTTGAAACTTTATTGTAGGTATACACCACTGATGGCATAAAACATCCTTTATTTTGGGGGTACGAAATATTAAGCTTATTTTGATCTTTTCAGATATCACAGTGATTACGTATGTTAATCGTATTCTTTAAACATTTGATATGTACTGTCAATCTTCTTAATTACGAATAGAATTCTCAATATTGCAAACACAAAAAGTTAACAAAGTTTTTGATCATTAAAAGTATATATATGCTCTAAGGCACACACATAATTATAAAACTGAAAGGAAAGTTTTGTATTGTGTTATTCACATGATGAGCAGTGTTTTGAATTTACAGACAGCTGGAAGATGTTTCAATTTATTGTGATTAGGAAAGCCATTCACAATAAGGGACATTATTGACCGTGTATAAACTTAAAAACTGATCAAACAATAAAATATTAAAAACATTAAAACATTGAACATCAAACATTAAAAATAAGTAGTGCAGAGAGTAGACACATTTTTGATGTTGGAGCTGAAGAGGAAACTGAGCTGAGCTTAAGCATCCAGAGCTTACACAGCCCAAATACAAAACAAACAAGGATGTTTTGTTTTTATGCTTTAAAGAATCTCAAGACATGTTTCCACTAAAAACAAACAAATATATACCTTTTTGACTCTTCTGTTTACAAAACGTTGATAATTTCTTTTTAGTTAGAAATGAACAATCACAGTTCAAGATAATTGCGCCCGTAAAGGCGCTTTTAATAACGACCCTCGGGCGCATAGAATGCTGTTGTTAGAATGCTGTTGTACTGGAAAAAATCTCAACTGCAGCTGTGTTCTCGATGTTTTTTAACTCGCTTGCCTAATACCAGGTGGCTATTAAAACATTAAGGGAATGCTTGATTAAAGTGTAGCTTATTTCTATTTAAATTAAATTAATGTTTTCTTTAAGTTATTTAAAAACTTAAGAAGAGAAATTGCGAATAAAATTAAAAATCCTTTTTATAATTGCCGTATCAAATGGTTGTTAAACCCCCCGTCATCATCTTTCCTTAACAATAAAACATTGCGACGCACGTGTTGCACCTTATGAATAATTAATGAGGTAAAAGGGTCGCTCTCTACCGTGTCTTTGTATTTTAATAGACAATGCCGACTTGAGATCCATCTTTACAATATGAAGGAGAACACTTTTTGCAACATATCATTTTGAATAACAGCATCTTGTTATGAAAATTAAGCGAGCACGTGTATGTGAACTACGAAAGAAATATGCGACATATTTAAAATGAAACAATAGGCCAGGAGGCCTGAAAGTCAGCGCTTTCGCCAAAGTTGAAAAATTTTTGACTGTGAAGCAAAATGGAAAAATCACGTTTTTGTTCCAGGAAGGTCAAAATAGAAATTCATGAGTGATAACTGAAGTAATAGTGAAGTAATAGTGGGAATAAGACATTCAATGATAAAACCAAACAGGTCTGGTCTCAAAATTGTGTCCAAATTGTGCAACAAAACTTAATTCAACAAGAAGCCGCTTGGCTTGAAGACTTCAGGACGTAACACAACGATGCATATTTAGTCTCAAAATACAACGTTGCCGAATTGCCAAATTATGTTCAAATCTAATAAAATGACTGGCAAATTCAAAATCAGCAACTTCTAATTGTGAGTTGTAGAAATTTTTATAAATATTGCGGAAATTTCTAAGTTTGATACAAATTTAGCCCGAATTACCCATTTCTGTTCAAATCTGACAAAATGACTGACAAATTCGTTATCAGCACCTTTCAAAAGTGATCGGCGCAAAATTTTTTGTAATTTGAAGAACTTTCTAAATTTGGTTCAAATTTGACCTAAATTGCCCAATTTTAGTAAAACCTGGTAAAATAATTGTCAAATTTGAAATCAGCACCTTTCAATTGTGATCTTTGCAAAATTTCCTGAAAATTGAAGAACTTTCGAAATTTGGTCCAAATTTGGCCTAAATTGGCCAATTTTAGTCAAATCTGGCAATATCATTGTCAAATTCGAAATCAGCACCTTTCAATTGTGATTCGTGCAAAATTTCATGAAAATTGAAGAACTTTCGAAATTTGGTCCAAATTTGGCCTAAATTGCCCAATTTTAGTCAAACCTGGCAATATCATTGTCAAATTCCAAATCAGCACCTTTCAAATGTGATCCGTGCAAAATTTCATGAAAATTGAAGAACTTTCGAAATTTGGTCCAAAATTGGCCTAAATTGGCCAATTTTAGTCAAACCTGGCAACATCATTGTCAAATTTGAAATCAGCACCTTTCAATTGTGCTCTGTGCAAATTTTCATGAAAATTGGTCAACTGGAAGTCCTAATTTGACCAAATTTGCGAACTCGGCAACGATGTCATGTAAACGCTGCACGAAAACGTTCATAACTTGGAGGAGTAGTAGTAGTAGGAGGAGGAGGAGAAACCACGGGTATTTTAAATACTTTACTCCACCACGGGTGTCCTAAAGTCAACAAGACGACCGGATGGTCGAAAGATTTCGCTTATGTTTGTTTAAGAATAGCGACCTATAAATAACGCCCATTCTAAATACATACTTGAGGGTTCATTGGGTTGCAGAGCGGAATTTATAATAAACCGTCTCCATAGTGATACGTGTTTTCGTATTTCCGCGTAACCTCCCTGTTTCTGAGCCTAGTTGCCCTACTGATGCATTTTGTTAAAAAGATCTGCTAGTGTAAGCATAGAAATAAAAAAGTTTTATTGTGTAAACCTAACTTTATTAATAAACATCACAAATTGAAACAAAAGAAATATACTTGCATGAGCTGTAACCATAATTTTTTTTAAAAAAAAATGATGTTATAAGAAAAACGTGAGCCAAAAGAGATAAGAAAAAAAGATTTGTTCGAAAAAATTTTAAAAAACGAAAGCAGAGGCGTAGCTAGAGGTCAGTCAAAATTCGTGGAGGAGAGTTTAGTCATTTAAAGTAGAAAAGGAAAGCGTGCAAGTAACCTAATCGATTACTTAAGACTGAAAAGAAATATTGTAGTGTTGGACTCCTCCACTTTTTGCGACTGACCTTGAATACGCCTATGGAAAGTCTGTCCAAAATACTCAAACAAAATAAACAAATCAAATAACAAACAAATAGTTTGTTTGTAATAGACGGTTTGAAGCTGGAGTTAAAAATTAAAACTGCTTGTAAAGCTTCTTCTTCACTGCAGTTGATCTTCGAAGGATATCAACATCAAAAGCGTCACTAAAGTTTACTTAATTCAAATTTCACAGTGGTACTTGGAATCAAAAAAGTAATTAAAACCCTTTTTCTTCTTTTTCCTTTAATCAAAAAAGTAATTAAAACCCTTTTTCTTCTTTTTCCTTTAGGGAAAGATCCTTTTTTGTGACTATGTGGTAAATACACTTTATAGCTCACGAAATATACGAAAACATATCATGGTCATGAGAGCAAGGATAAAAAGAAATAGAAATAAAAGAATTTTAAGTTAGTAAGTGCGGTACTAAAAAACCTTCGCCGTACATAGATTAGATAGATAGATAGAACGCCGCCGAAACCAATATCTTTCGCTTAGCGAAATCTAATAAAACGTTTAAGATACGAATGTCTAATTGGACTTTCATCTATGCTATCTAAGGACATCTTAACAAATGAAACAAATACGATTGTCTTTGAAGTGAATTGAATAAAATCGGATCGCGGTTTGCATTAAAATCAAAAGAAGTTTACCAATTCCTTAAAGGGGCATTGGCCGGCTTAAATGTAAATATTATTCTCACGTGATCAAAACGATCAAAATCAAAACAAATATGGCGCGAAGATCGCGATCGCTTTGAACATCGTTTACTGAACTGTGAAGTGAGAAAATAAAATAACAAAATAATAGAAATACATGGCTTTTAATAATAGAAATACACCTGGCACATGTATCTTGTGACATATCATTCAATGTGAAGACAGAAATAATATTTTACACAAGCATTAAACTTCGATTTTATTTCATAAAATCTCAATCGATCTAATACTGAATCCTTACAACCTAATCGTCTCCACTACACTAAGCTAGTGGAGCCCAGATCTCCTTCCTCTTTCAATTTCTTCACGATCGAGAAAGGAGCTCTGGATTTTGGTTGTATCTTTATCCAGCTTTATTGTCATCATTTTATCTTCATTTATCGCATTCAGAAAGTTATTAGTTACTATAATTATGGCTTCGACATCTGCAACAAATATTTCTGTCGACCGTGATGGTGACAGTAGTCACATGTCAGAAGATCTCAATGTGGGTGACGACAACACCGAAGTTGCTGTGGTAGGAGAAAAGAGAAAGTGTACTGACACTAGTGACGTTAGTTTACCCTATAAACGTTTTAAGGTCGTGAAGGAAGAAGATGCCTTCAAATGGGCTCTTCCTGACGACATGGCCTCGTATGCAAATGAGGCGTCTGAGGAGTTCATCCCAGACAAAGAGTTGAGGGAGCAAGTCATGGTTGAGGCTCCCAGACCTACGAACTTGGACCCTATTAAGACGTTAGACGAATCGATAGCAAACATTGTTAAAAAGGACAGCCAAGGTATGGAATATGAGCGATCTCTGAAGAGGATCCAAGAGAAAGTTGGCGACATTATGGGTCCACTCTCAAAGGTATGGTCGATGGTGGAGAAAGTTCGTACCGCCATCGACGAGGACGAACTGCCAACACCAGAGGACATATCCTCTGTGGTAGAAAAAGCTGTCACTATGGTGGGCCAGTCTGTGAACTTCATTACCTACGAACGAAGGAGGAACATTTTAATGGCGACATCAAAAATGTCACAGGCCCAAGCAGCAGCCACTCTTAGAGACCAGGCGGGGCATTTGCAAAAACACGATTCAGAGCTGTTTGGCAAAGCTTATCGAGATCACATGGCCGAAATATCAAAATCTGCAAAGCAAGATGCTGCGGTGGCTGGTCGACGTCCACCGTCTACTGGTGGTCGAAAGTGGCCAAGGCCCTTTCCATCGGGCCCCTCACATCAACGAAGAGGTGAGGGGCCTAATCATTACTCAAATTTCTCCAAACAGCAGCAGTACTACAATAACAAAGGTAATTCCTTCTCAAAAATTAGAAAAGGATCCTTTTCTCAACAAACAACCTCCAGTACCACTTCCATTGGCAGAAAATTGGGTAAAATTGGAGGATCTTGCTCAGGTCCATCCAACTGTAAAGCGTCTTTTTTCAGGGTGGCAGATTCCGACTGCACCTTTAGCAGGACGTCTAAAGCATTTTTTCCCAGCTTGGGAGAGGTTAACACAGGACAAAAATCTCCTGTCGATAGTAAAAGGTTTTCAAATCCCTTTCACTTCAAATCCAAAACAAACGCAGGCACCACACGCACCAGCATTAAGTCTGGCAGACAAAAAATTAATAAATCTGGAAGTGGAGGAGATGTTGAGGAAAGGAGCCATTTTAAAAGTCCCTCCATTGGAGGGTCAGTTTCTGAGCACATTGTTTTTGGTAGGAAAGAAAGATGGAGGAAATCGGCCTGTTATCAACCTCAAACAACTAAACAAATTTGTCCCATACGAGCACTTCAAAATGGAAGGTTTGCACTCACTAAAATTTCTTCTAAAGAAAGGCGATTGGATGTGCAAATTAGATCTGAAAGATGCATATTTCACTGTTCCCCTTCACGAATTATCCAAGAAATTTGTGAGGTTCGAATGGTTAGGAAACTTGTACGAGTTCCTCTGTCTTTGTTTTGGCTTGGGGCCAGCCCCACGTGTATTCACCAAGTTATTGAAAGTTCCCATAGCTCTCTTGAGACGTCTGATGATACGGATTGTAATCTATTTGGACGACATGTTGATTTTAGGACGGTCCTGGGAGGAGGTCCTTCAGGCAAGATACACAGTCATTTTCCTGTTACAAAATCTGGGTTTCATTATAAATTTAAAAAAGTCTGTTCTGGAACCTACTCAAAAGATGATTTTCCTAGGTATGTTTGTGGACTCAGTGAATATGACTCTGTCTCTGCCAAAGGAAAAGGTTTTGAACATACAAAAACAATGCCTGAGTTTGTACGAGAGAAAGGAGGCCACTGTGATGGAATTGACTCAGTTGATAGGAATTTTATCATCCACTATACAAGCCATCTTACCTGCTCGTCTGGAATTTCGCTTTTTACAACAACAACAGATCAACAGTTTAAAAATGTCACAGTCTTACGCCACTCAGGTACATTTGAGCCGGGAGTCTCTGGAGGAACTTCTGTGGTGGGTTCACAATTTAACCCTGTACAATGGACGTTCTCTCGTACAACCTCAAACCCAGGTGTTGCTACAAACCGATGCATCCCAGCAAGGTTGGGGTGCAGTTTGCCAAGGGACCAGAACAGGGGGAATGTGGTCTCAATCAGAGCAGGATCTGCACATAAATGTTTTGGAACTAATAGCAATAAAATTGGCTCTTCTATCCTTTTTCAAGATGAGAAAGTTCAGGTCAGTTCACATTCAAACAGACAACATGACTGCTTTGTCTTACCTTCTGAAAATGGGGGGAACAAAAAATCTTTTGATGATAAAAATAGCCAAGGAGATTTGGGAATTCATTTTACAACATCAGATCATGATTACTGCAGAATATCTCCCAGGTTCTCTCAACATCAAGGCAGATTGGGAGTCACGACACACACAGGACTCAGGGGAGTGGAAGCTGTGCCCAACAGTTTTCAAGAAAATCTGTCAGAGAATAGGTCTTCCAGAGATAGATTTATTTGCATCCCGCCTCTCTTATCAAGTTCCAATTTATTATTCTTGGAGGCCGGATCCACACAGTCAAGGGGCAGATGCTTTTCTTTACCGGTGGGATCGAAAATGCCTTTACGCATTCCCCCCTTTTGCACTAATTCACAGAGTGTTACAGAAAGTAGAGGAGGAAGACGTACCTCAACTAGTTCTGGTCACACCAGCTTGGCAATCACAAACTTGGTATCCAGAAGTGTTACGCCTGTCAGTAAGACATCCATTTCTTCTTCCCCAGAGGAAAAATCTCTTGAGAAATCCAAAGGGAGAGAAGCATCCCATGTTGCTTACAAACAATCTGCAACTAGCGGTGTGGATAATCTCAGGGAACACCTCCTTGAGGCAGGAATTTCACCAGAAGCTTCCAACCTCATTGTTGCTTCCAGACGAAAAGGTACTAATTCAAATTACTCGTCGTCCTGGAGTAAGTGGGCTTGCTGGTGTGCTGAACAACAAGTTGATCCATTTCGGTGTCCTATAAGTTATGTCTTGAATTATCTAGCAAATTTATTTAAAAACAATTACGAATATAGGACTATTTGTTGTCACAGGTCTGCAATTTCAGCATTCCATGATAAAATTGATGGGAAACCGGTCGGGGAACATCCTAGAGTGTGTTCTCTTATTTCAGGAGTGTTTAATGAAAAGCCTCCTCAACCTAAATATACTTTTGTGTGGGATGTGGAGATTGTTTTGAACTATCTTAAACACAATTTAAGAGATAATAACAAAATCTCTATGAGATTTTTGTCTTTAAAACTCTCTATGCTATTAGCTCTGACTACAGCTTCTAGGGTTTCAGGTATTCATCATCTCGATATAAAGTTTATGGTAAGATCTAATGATCAGTATAAATTCACTTTTCATAAACTTCATAAATCTTGGAGGCAAGGTCAACCCAACCCTATAGTTGTTTTTGCAAGTTATCCAGATGATGAGGATCTATGTGTAGTTAGGGCTTTAGATACTTATTTGGAACGTACCAAGGAATGGAGGGAAGAAAATGGTGCTTCTCAATTACTGTTGAGTACAGTCAAACCACATAAAGGTGTTGCAAGCTCCACTATAGCTGGGTGGATTAAAACAGTACTTAAAGGGGCAGGAATTGACACAAGTATTTTCTCAGCTCATTCCACTAGGTCGGCTTCTACTTCTAAGGCAGAGCAGTCAGGATTGTCTGTCAAACAAATTTTAGAACGGGGATCATGGTCTCATAAATCGACATGGCAACGATTTTACAGGAAGGAAATTTCAAATGACATACAAAGAAGTTTTCAGAATTCTGTTTTTAGGAGGGAACTTGGCGCTACAAACTGAGGAAGGAGATCTGGGCTCCACTAGCTTAGTGTAGTGGAGACGATTAGGTTGTAAGGATTCAGTATTAGATCGATTGAGATTTTATGAAATAAAATGTAGGAATTACGTCAGGGCGCGCAGCGCCCGCAATGTAATTCCGATTTTATGAATAAAATCGAAAGAAGATCTAATACTGCTCTCCCGCCCACGCCTTATGAAAAATGATTTCATTAATGAAAGTAATTTATCTTTTGTAGACAAGTATTACAACAAACCACGACGAGGATCCAGCTGGCATCGCTAATGTCTTTCATATAATGTTGCATATATATGTTATATTATGTGGATGAGTTTGGTTTTTCGAGAATACATATACGTATCCGTATTTCGATATTTTGACTTGTATTCTTTTTTCATCCCACTTAGTAACCACACGCTTGTCGCCAGCTGAATTACCCACGAATTTATATAGCAATCAGAATTTCTTCGTTTTGCGTTCAACTGAGACTGAAGTTTGCGTGCGTTTCATCGTTTCGCGGAGCATTTAAGCTTCTGTGTCGATCGCCGATGAGGTCGTAAGGATTCAGTATTAGATCTTCTTTCGATTTTATTCATAAAATCGGAATTACATTGCGGGCGCTGCGCGCCCTGACGTAATTCCTACATTTTTGATACTTTTTTAATTCTGTTCCTTCCTATATAAGAACGTAGTGGGGACGGGAAGAGACAAGATAACAACAACAGTTCAATTTGCCAAATAATGTTTTTTTCTCAGATTGAATCAGTGTTCTTCTTCCTTCATGATGCCATGGCCATATTAGATATCATACATGTGAATGAACCGAAAAGACAGATGTATATAAACTAAATCATGCATGAAGTTATATCCAGCAATCAAATGCCGAAAAATGACAAAAACAAACAAATACAATTTCATATGTTTAATAAAAAACAAAAGTTATTCCAATGATTATCCAGATGCAATTAATGTATAAACACGAAAAATTGATCAGCCACAGAAGTGACTCCAGGAGGCAGAAATAACAGATATGTCATTCTGACAAAATCAAGATTTGTGTTTTTATTAAAATTTTGGAAACAGAAAAAAAGTAAGCGTAATGAAAATTAAGGTGAGAAAAACTATTTGAAAACAAATTGTTTCCTTATACAGTGTTAAATGTTGAAACTTATTCTAGCTACAGTGTACGAATATAGTAGATTCAAAAATTGTATAGCTTGCAATTGAATTCATGCCAGTAATGTTCTTATTCACTAGGATATATTTTTCTGTGGATTGCCAAAAAGCAAATGGATTTTCCTTTACATTTTGTTTTGGTTTTCTAGAGAGCAAAATAAGCAAAATAAGTTCTCATGAAATAACTCAAAATCAAAACTAATGGACCATGGCCACAAAACATGCCACAAAATTAAAGTAATTTCAGGAATCTTTATGATATTCAGGTAGGAATACCTAGCAAGCTAACAACAAAAAATGCTACCCAAGAAAGCAATCCAAACGACCTCTCCGCCTTCCTCTAAATTATCTGGGAGGTAGGACAAAATCAAAAGCAATAATGCAAGTTATATACAATAGCAAATTTAAACTTATTTTGTATAAACTATGTAGAGATGTGAATGTAGAGATTTCACCCGGCACTCCCGAATCCGTGTATATCTTTAAAATAACAAATACTTTCTTTCAATAACTAACACAGAAATATTCCTTAATAAATTCATGATAACTTCGTATCAATATTTAATACCATATTTTAATTTACATCCATAGACAAGACATTGAAAAAAATAATTCTGACAGCAATGAAAATCTTCCATCCTCTTCGCCATGATGTTTACAAGTTGTCTCGATCATTCTAATTTTTTAATCCTCAAATCACATGGCAGATTTGAATAACCAAGAGTAACTCAAATTCTATTGTTTTAAGCCGGCCAATGCCCCTTTAAAAAAGCTTAGAGTATACCATAAGGGGTTTTTTTTTGTGTGGATTAAGTTTTGCAAATTTTGGCCAAATTTGCAAAAATAAATCCACGCAAAACATCAAGACATGAACAATTCGCAAAAACAATCCACACAAAATTTGATGATTTTGTTTGCTCATTTTTTGACTCGGTGTACCTTTCGTATATTAACTATTTCCTTTTACTTATCAAGCACCCATTGGTTTTGCAATGTGGCAGGCATGAAAATGGTGATTTTCGCTGCTACTTCTAAGCTATATATATATATATATATTATAAAATACACGCATTCTACTCTGTGCACATTTGCAAAAACAAATCCAAACATTTTCCTTGAGAAGCTCCGACTCGAAAAAAAATTAATCCACACAAAACACTCTCAAACCTTGGCTCGCACAAGTTAGTCCACGCAAAAAAAATCCCCTTAAGGTACTTCAGAAAATTTCATGCAGACCTTCATTCTAATGATTACAATGAGTTCAAAAGCAAACTTCTCACACACATTACAAAGATGAATTCTGCAAAGGAATGACAAAAATAACTGATAATGTTAAAAACTATCATGAGCTTGTATGAGTGGTAATGTAACCATTCATACATTTTTGCCTTCTTCACTGAAAATAAAAAAAGGCATGCAAAAGAGTTGCCGATTATTCAAGAATTAAGAAAACAAAAGAGACTGCTGGTCGTGCAGAGACAGACAGAGAGTAAAAAACAATTTATGATACAAAAAATATATAAGTGAGAAAATTTTAAACTAGTATGTAGCTTTAGCTAAAAATGCCCCCGCCCTCAAGCATTCCAATTTGTACACACAGCAAGCTATAAATTAGGGAGTTTAAGCAATCGCAACGGCAACGAAGACGGCGACGTGTTTAAAACAAAAGCTTTATTTTCTATGTGGAATTTGTTAAGAAAGAATGTCTACCGCTAATGAGGCCATTGGGAAGATAATTAAATCATTAACACGTTTACACGTTCTGTGCTCAACGTGAAAAATCACGTTTTGAAGTTGCGCTGAAAACGGAGGCGTGATTACAGAGATGATTCTTTTTCTCTTATGTAGATTTTATAATAACTTGACAACCTTCCAGTCTATATAAGTTTATAAATTGAATTGTTTCTCTAATAAAAACAAGTTATTCAAACCTTTATTTGGTAGTAATTATTTATTTTGTTGTTTTTCCTCACGTCTTGGTCTACGTTGCCGTCGCAGTTGCTTAAACTCCCTATTGCAAGCTGTACAACGGAAACAAAAACAAAGAAAACTTTGTTACCTTTTGTTATCTCTTGGTCCTATGTCACACTGATGCTAATTTATACCTTTCAAAAAGTGTAATTAAGGCTTAACAAGTAATATCAGAAAGTATTGGCTACAAACAAAAGAAATGTGTGAACTGAAACCATGGTTACGTATTTTATAATCAAAATAAGATAAACATTTGTTAAAGAAATTCTGTAAGAGCCAAAAGAAAGAAAAAAAAATTTTTCAAAAAAAAATTAAAGCGAAAAATCCATTAGAATTTCAAACTTTGATTCGAAACAAGAAATAGCCAAAGTTTACATAAAAAACAAGAAAAAAATATAAGAAGGTCTTATTGATATGATCACACCAGGTTTGGGGGAGGACAGAAAGAAGGAAAACACGAAGAACGACGATTTGTAGGCTTTCTTGCATACACAGAAATCCAATTAAAATCTTTTTAAGGCAAGATCTGCCAAAAATCAGTGCATTGAATAAAATTTATCGAACGAAAGATTATTTAGAGCTAAAACATTATACAAAAATAAAATGTTGTTGGCAAAATTTCAGATTTCAAGCTGTGCTTCAAAATCCTAGTCGTTCACTTCACTAAAACAACACAAAAGTAATATGAAAGATATCTAAGCAATTTTAGCATACGAACTTCCTAAATAACATAGTATAATAAATTAGGAAAGAGATACGAAAAAACATTCCACTTACAGTACCATGCTTTGAAACGGGAAAAAAAGCAAAGTCAGCTAATTAATTGCATTCCACCGTGTAACGTCAACACGAAAGTTGGATGATGATGATGATGATGATGATGATGATGATGATGATGAAGAACAAAATCGGAACTGACATTCGCCTATCTCGTGAAACTACTATGCCTCCTCGCTCGCTTACGCTCGCTGCGGGGGCAAAAAGTGACAAGACGAGACTTATAATGACTCCACATAGGTATATAATTCGTTCATTAAAATGTTGATCGAAAAGACAACATTCACGTCGAAAGTGATGATGTATACATATAGAGTGTTTACAAACATATATATTATATTTTGTTCTTTTGCTTCTGATAATTACTACATTACATTACAACAAACACAAAACATCATTGTTAGAGTCATTTTGGATTAGTGCACCACGCACTTTCACAGGTAATTAAATGCTTTATTTAAAAACTTCAAGATATGTTGTCTGTTTATTTTTATGGATGACGACTAGATAGATTTCTACACATTTTATTTATGTGTGCATAAATTTTTATTTTAGACAGGGTAAAGTGACATTGAAAACTTGCCTATATTGATGGACACATTTGTATGAATACACAAAAAATAACATATACATATCCGTGTAATATATATCCTTTTGGAGGCAGCAGAGCTCTCTCTATCTCCAGAACTAATATATAGCACAAAACACAAAATCAGCCTTAGCTAACTGAACAGTATATAGTAACAGGTTCAATTATAATATACGTTGATAATATTACGAATTTCTTTACTTCTCTGGTGAAAAATAACCCTTTCCTTTAGCCTTTATTTCCAAAACGATATCTGTGTGATGGGCGAACTGTAAAACTCATGTTTTAATTTAAGGCAGCACTCAACCTGATAAAATAGCTGTAATTATAAATCTGAAAATCTGAATTAAGCCACGATTAACAAATAGCCTCTATTCTACCCTTATTTTTAAGTGGTATCAGCTTTCAATGAGGAATCTAGGCTAGTACTGTGGACATGGGACGGAAGGACAAACGCTAATGAAAGATCAGCTGCTTAACGCGCTGACCAAAAATATATGACGTACTGATTTCAATTTTATTTAAACAAAACACTTTACTTTCTCCATTCACCAGGTGACGTCATTGCGAAATGCGAATGGCAGCGACCGTTGTAGCCTTTCAAAAAAGAAATTAGTTCTTTTTGCGCATTTTCCATGCATTTTGGGAAGTTTTAATGTTATTTCATGATTTCTTATGTGACTTGACAAAGATTTATGTAAAAAACATTTTTGACCTCCGTTCTCCTTTAAAAATTAATTTCATTCACGTTGATCCTTTCTTAAATGTCAATGTATTGGGAAACATTTTCATCCGCGGAAGGTTTCGTCATTTTTTTCGATGTACCTTATCGGTAAAAAAAAAAGTCGGCAAAAATGTTCGTCGAATGAAATGGCGCAGCATGAAATTATTTCATAACATGGTTATACTAAAACCTTAAGAACTAATTATTTAAAACATCCTAAAATGACATGAAAAAGAAATCATGATAATTCAAGATTATTTATTAAAGAAGTGTTTTCACTGTAATAATGCAATGCACGAATCCTGTAACGTAAACATACTCTCTAGATGAATCTAAGGCCACGTACAAGCTTTTTTGTACAAACATAAACTAACAGCTGACTTTAAAGTTAAAGATAATGAACTATCATAAGGTCGAGAAAAATGTATTTCAACAGCTTTCTTGTGAGATAATCTTCACGAGGAAGCCACTGATTTCTGTGCTTTGTTTAATAGCTGCTCGTTCCCAGACCATTTCTCAATTGTTCTATTTCTATTGACATCAGCAAGTACAACCCTCAGCTCTATATGTAAAAGTTCATTTTCTTTAAGTATCATGCTGAGTGAGGAGTCTTCCTTCAAATCTTGTAATCGTGCCAAGGGGTTTGTGGGCGACTATCGAATCTCTGGAGAAAGTCTGTGGTCAACCTTACCGGATGGAAACTCACGAAGTTACTGGCATGCAACTAAATAAACTAATTTTGGATAGATTATTTTTTGTTGAAAAAAAATCACGAATGCGTAGCAAAAAAGAGATCATTTCTTTTTCATTTATTTACAAACGTATAAAAATGATAAATAAGGTCATAAAAAAACAATAACAATAACAACAAATAAATAAAAAAAAATATTTCTTAGAAAACCTTAAAAATATTGAATGAAATGGCGCAGCATCAAAATATTTCATGATATGGTTATACCAAAAACCTTATGAACTAATTGTTTAAAATATCCTAAAATAAATAAATAAATAATAATAAAAAAAAAGAAAATGAAATGAAAAACAAAACATGATATAATGATCAATGAACAATTCAAGATTATTTAGGAAAGAATCTTTACATATAACTTCAAATAAGGAAACGGACTAAACGGCATTTTCCGTGTAGCCGTTATTCGTATGATTTTGTTCCGGATGCGTATCGTAATACTTTCGGTACTTGGAGCTGAAATGCCACCTAGCTGCCAGAGCAATGATGATAGCGATAAATGAACCGATTACAATCAGAGCCATTTTCCAATTTTTCAATGAAGCATCTAAAATGAATGTTAAACACAACTAAAAGAAACGGTAAAGTGGCTTAAAAGAAAGTGTAAAGTAGCTTAAAAGAATGTATGTGCGCAAGAAAACAGTGCAATGTGAATTCTGACAAAACTCCAGATCAGGCGTATTTTTACGGTGACGATTTTTGGCACGAGTAAGAAAATAACCTGTTTTCAAGCATATAATACATCGTGGCGGAAAAACGTTTTGAAATCTGATTGGTTCCATGAAAACTTCTTGACTTGACTTGAACCAATGTAATTACGTATTTTTACGCCCATGTTGCTGCAGTTACAACTTTACTGGTTACTATGGAGATTCGCCTTCAACATGAACAACTGGTTTGTTTTAACGAACGTGCGTGAAATAAAAGCTCTTGCGTATTAAGGTGTGTAGGATTTAGCTTGGTTCTATCAAATTATTATGTTAAAGTACGAAACTGAACTAACATTTTGGAAGCGCCCTTTACAGCATAACGCCCTATACAGCATCATCTAAAACAGCAGCATGATTCAATTGGTTGGTGGTTGGGCCAGAACCTTGGTACATTTTGGAATGTCTATGCTTCAAATTTTTCCAACAAGATACCAACAGTATCGAGATGATCGAAATTAAAATCATGCCGGTAATTAATAAACCGACTTCCCAACTTGCCAACGATGTGTCTTCTAAGGAAGAAATAACGTGTTGTATAGTAAACCTGACCTGGCTTCCACTCAAAGAAACTGTTTAGAACGGGTGATACTTTGGGTATACTCTCCCGTATTAAAAAATGGCTCTACTTACTATCAGTCGTATGAGTAAGTTCGGCCTTTTCACCAAACCCCACTCCGTTGAGACTTTGCGCTTGGATAATGATTGTATACTTAGTATTATCTGACAATTCCGTCAATGTATAACTCGTGGCGTTGACATCTGTTATAACTGACGTCGAACATGTTTCTCCGGCTTCACAGAAGATAATCTTATACCGAATGTTGTTAGGATTAAGGCAAAACATGGATCCAGGGACTTCCCATTTCAAATTGATACTTTCCTCAGGATCGTCATCGTGTTCCGTAGCTGCAGCATTCATTGGCCTTCCAGGCATACCTTGAAAATAAAGTTTTCTCAAAGCGATAGTGAAATGGAGGAAAGGGTGAATCCAGGAAAAGTAAATAATGTAAAAAATAAAAAAAAAAGAGTGCATTAATAAAGTTCAAAGTTCTTCACGAGAGATTTTTAATCTTTCTAACATCTAGTAAAACATATACTTGCAATTAGGAAACAATAGGTGCGTGCAATACAAGATTATGACGACATTCTTAAATGTAGGTTGTAAACGAATCGAAAGTATGCTTTCGTGATGGGCTTATAATACATTTTGAGCTGATATGAAGAGTGCGTTAGTAAAATAAAAAAGAAATTTAGATAACGAACAAAATATGTTGCACGACTTACAGTCACTGCTGTTCGTGGTAAATGCACCTGTACTCGCAACACTGGCCTCACTCTTTAAATTGAAGGCTGTAACAGTGTACGTATAATTTGAATTTTTGGTGAGACCTCCAATCGTATACTGAGTAATACCACCCTGGACGGTGTCTTCACTGCATTCTGTTGAATTGTAACACCATATCACGCGGTACGAGATCTCGCTTGGTCGCGTGTTACCGAGTTCTACAGGATGAGTCCATGTGATTGTGCGGTTGCTGCTCTCCCAACCCTCTGGAATTTCGGTAACAGGATCTCTTGGCGCACTTGGTTTTTCTAACCGTCAAAGAGAAAAAACATGTAAGCTCTTGAAACAGTGGAAGTTTTACAAGTAAACAAGAAAGCTCTTGGCTTGAAGACTTCAGGACGTGTCACAACGATAAATATCTACTTTCAACATTACAACATTTTCGAATTGCCCAAATTTGGTCAAATCTGACAAAATGACAAATGTGGTTTGTGCAAATGTTTATGAAAATTGGGGATCTTTCGTAGTTTTAGTCAAACCTGACAAAATAATTGTCAAATTCGAAATAACCACTTTCCAATTGTGCTTTGTGCAAATTTGGTTAACTGAAAGTCCAAATTTGGGACGAATTTTCGAATTTGTCAATGATGGCATGTAAATGTTGCACAAAATCATTCATAACTTGCAGTAGTTGTAGTAGTAGGAGAATAATGAAGAGCAGGAGGAGAAAAAACCACAGGTATTTTAAATATTTTACTCCACCGTGGGTTTCCTGAAGTCAATAAGAGCCAGATGGCGCAAAACGGTAGCAGTAAATGTACTTGAAGTTCTATCAAGTTACTAAAAAAGTTCTTTAAATCTGTTTTTTTATAGATGGTGGATAACAGGCATAAAAGGACAAACTGTTAAGAGATTAATAATTAGTGTAAATAGGGTCTAATCATAAAACTAAATTATTATTTCATGAAACCCAAAATGAATTCGAACAAACAACTGCCTTTTTGAACTAGATCTTTGAAAGCCTTAATGCACAAACACAGTGTATAGCTAACAAACGAGGTAATAATAAGGTTTGAATTAATCAGCTTTACTAACAAGAAAAACCACTGATATCAAATTTTAATTATCAAGGTATTTTCAGTTAGTACCAGTAACTAAACGTCACATTTTTATGTAGACCTATTTGATTAATATTCATTCCTTCATGAATTGATTCGCAAAATATCAAAGAAAACATTTCATATGTAAAACCTTCGAGAATTCCAAGGCTGCGTTCCTTCATTGGAATTTACATTGTGTTGTTGGTGGAATCTCGCAGACTCTAAATCGAAGACTAATTGCCATTTCGGCTGGATTAGGAGTAGTACTAGTAGTAGTAGGAGTCCGCGGGTGTTTTATTCACTTTCGCTGTTACCGTAATTTGTCAACGATGTCATGTAAATGTTGCACTAAATCATTCATAACTTGAAGTAGTAATAGGAGGAGGACGATGAACAGGAGGAGGAGGACAAACCACAGGTATTTTAAATATTTTACTCCAACACGGGTGTCCTAAAGTCATTAAGAAACAACATACCGATGGCAGGTGTTTCAATTATTTGGACAACATCTTGACCAGCTGCTGCGAGATTTCGTGCGAAAACTGTAAATGAGCAATTAACTTGTTCTGTTCCTTGATGTGTGGCATCAAACACAGCAGTGGTGTTTGAAACAACTTGCGATCTTGTGTTGCTTCCTTCACAAAGCATCGATACGTTGTACGAAATAACCGGAACACCAGGTAGACTTCCTGTCACGTTGTTCCATGTTATGACTATTAGATTGTAAAACGAGTTTGCGTTAATTATCGATATACCGGAGACTTGTGGTGGCGCGGCTAAACAAAGAAATTCCTCAGATTAAATCGACGACCAAATCCTCGCGGAAAAAACGAAAGCACGTCAACCAAACAGGCATGTTCCTATAACTATTGCTCGCCATCCTTCTATCACTCACCGTAAAAAAAGTCTTGCCTTCAATAAATATACGGAAAAGTACTCCGAATATATTCCTTCATTAATCAAAGACAATCATCGGCATCTGTAAGCTTTTACATTAAAATGATACGATACAATACGATACGATGCGATGATATGATAAATTTTTGACCGCTACTTACTACAGTTACTTGTTTCATCGCTGCTGTCTTTACAATCTCTAATATTGTCGCATACGGCGCTTTGTTGGATGCAGATCACGGGACAATTAAAGAAACCTGTTTGACATACGTCTAAATCGGAAAAACAAAATGAAGTTTTCAAATACATATTTTAAGTAACATAATCGTCAATTTCCATTGGCTAACTACCATCCAATGAACGCAGGATTTCATTGGATCGTTTCACATTTGTTTATTTGAAGTTATATTTCAGCCTTCTTAGCGGATGCCATCATCAGGCTAAAAACCGTTACAAATTTGTTTACAACAATTTACGTCAATTTCAATACAATGACTGCTCCCGCAGGTATGAAAACATCGGTTTCCAGAAATTTGTTCTGACGTATTGGCCATCGTCTTAGTTCAGGCCTTGTTCATTTGGGCTCAATCCAGGTACCTATGGTAGTGTTACAACGTTGGTTAAGGTTACTGTAAAGGAAAAATGCACACCTTTGGTTTTTACACAATAACTCCCAAGTTTTAAACAATTATTATATAAAAGTATATATTTCTGAAAAGCTCTGTTTTTCCTCTAAAAGATGGTCTAATTTGCAAAAAGGTAAATTAATCATTTTTTGGAAATTTGAGCTGAAAACAAAAAAGTTTGTAGTTGTGTTTGACAAGTTCCTGTGACACAGATTTTTGAAATTTCTTTCTAAAGATTATTGCATCATGTTCCCAAAAGATCGAACTCAAAAACCGTGTCAGCGTTTTTTAAATAATTAAGTCTTTCAAAAGTTATGATGAAAGAAGTTTTAAGTAACATAATTATGCTAACTCCAAAGCTAAAGCAACGATTTATTTTTGATTGGCATAATTATTTCAAAAACTGTGACACGGTTTTGTTCTACAGTCTGTTGTGATCACGTGGGTATAATTATTTTAGCAATTCGATAAATATTCGTGTCACAGGAACTCCTTATTGGTAGAATTTTTACATAAATTTAATTTTGAGAAAACGCGGTTTTAAAAAATTACTCAGCTGGAAACTTTCAGCATGATAAACAAACATGCGGAATGGTGCTCTGTTGTTATAAATTTTCTTTCTCAACAATCTAATGGCAATGACTAATTAGATTAACTCAATGGAAAAGAAAAATGTTTACATGTTTTATTTAAAACCCTCCTGCAGAATTTTCTCTCAAAAACGGTTTTTCCTCGTATTTTGGGAAATAAAAACACTTTTGACAAAAAAGATTTATTGCATATGGAAAATTAAGCTCCGCTCTATAATAATATCAAAAAATCAGAAAATGTGATTTTTACCAATTTTTTCCTTTACAGTAACCTTAATTGGTCTTCTTGTTGGTTTTGATGTTGGTTCTTTGTGTTGGTTTGTTTTTCCTGTTTTTTAAGGTTGTCATTTTTAATTTTTATTAATTCCTTTTCCTCGTAACCATTTTCAACGAAGCATGTTTTAAGAAAGTTGATTTCTTCTTGGAGATGTTGATTGTCACAATGAACAAGGCCTTAACCAAGAAGATGGCCAACACGTCACAACAAATTTCTGGAAACCGATGTTTTCATACCTGCGAGAGAAGTCATTATATTGACATTGACGTAAATTTTTGTAAACAAATTTATAACGGTTTTTAGCCTGATGATGGCCTCCGCTAAGAAGGCCGAAATAAACAAATGTGAAACGATCCATAAACACGTATAAAAGTCATCCTCAGTGCATATTGCACAAGATCTTGTACACTATGCACAGAGGATAATTTTTTAAATCGAAAAGCTGCTTATTTTAACAAAAACTTGTCGTTTTACCTTGATTTTTATACATACATTACATTGGCGTACACTATCAAACAAAAAATTCATTTTATGTTAGCAAAATACCTGATGACCAACAGACATTAACAAAGACTTTCAAAGTTATTACAGACAAAATAAAAAGGGTTGACCTCTTGAAGCTGTGGTGAAATTGTACATAACAGCTTTTCCGACAAATTCTCCATTCACTGCTGATATTTCTACTTGATAAGTAGTATTATACATCAGGTTGTTTAATAGAAGTGACGTCATTCCAGCCGACGTGTTTTTGCTCATACAGGACAGCATTGGGTTGACGCAATATTTGACGTGATAGGTGAGCTGTTCGGACACGACACCACCACCATTTGTCGGAGCCACCCAGCTCAGTGTTGCCGATGAAGACTCCTTGTTTGGTGTTGGAGAAACCATAATGGTAGACACAACGCCAGGTGCCACTGATAAAAAAGAAAGCAGATAGCTATGTATCTATGTTATTCGAAAGCCTTTTTTCAAAGAAAAATAAATGACTGTTTTGTGGTTCCTATTAATGACTTTAATCGTTCTTTCATTGATGTGTATAACCTTTTATGCAAGACGTTAGAGGTTGAATTACACGACGACACAATGTGACAATTTTTGACCAAAACCACGTAAAGCTAAAAGATTAAGGGGTACATATCAGCCCTTAAAGATGCGTTTTATAGGCTGAATTACACTACCTAGTTTTTCCTGTGTGGTAAACATCAACATGGTTGCATTACTTCCAGTAGGATTCGTAATAGTCAAGATGGCGGTATATGACGTATTCCTTGTTAGATTGTCGATCATAAATTCTTGAGTTTGATAAGAAGCGTTTTGGATGTTTTCGTAAAAGAGAGCATCCATCATATCTTTTAACGTAAGGTTATATGACGTCACTCTTTGTGTTCCGTTCAAAGACGCATATGTTAGCGTTACAAAATCGAGTCCCAACTCGGTGACCGTTATTTTTGGATTTTGTGGAACTTCTACAATAAAAATTGGACAAATAACGTAATAAACCAGTGGCCAAAAGGTCACTGCAATGAAGTACATTTTTATTGCAATAGTGTGTATATTTCTACAGAAATGCACTCCTTCGCAGTGATTTTTCATCAAACGTGCCCACTGGGTAATGTGTAATCTTTGCTATGGTCTGTCTTACGAGATGTGGTCATTAAAGGTCAAAACTTCTTTCCGGGTTAAATGAGCAAATTTTGCCTCGATTGTTCAAACAAAAATATGAGCTTTTCAACCATAAAGATAACACGCTGCCATCTTAAACACATTTTACACGATTGTTTTCAAACTGAATTGCTACTAAGCGATAGTTTTTGCGCGCGAAAAGAGGCATCCATAACCTCATTGGCTCACACAGTCACACAATTTTTATTGAGCCAAACGAATTGTAGACAAACGAAAAGACCCAATCACATTACAGAAAATTCCTTTTCCACGACCTTTATATGCAAATGAAGATTCGACTTTGCTCAGAGGGTATAATCGTCAGCGTCAAAGAGCATTTCTATTGAAATAGCGTGTATACTCCTAGAAAAATGTACTCCTTCGCAGTGATTTTCAACAAATTTTCTCATTGGGTAGTTTAACAAAACAGGGGCGGATCTAGGATTTTTTAAGGGTTAGGCAAATTTTTTTTGTTAAACACACATACGGGCGCAATCGATGAAATTTACGCCAATTTACGCCCAATCTAATACATACTTTTCGAAGTGTAAAAATTATTAACTCGAATTGATTCGTCCTAACGTAAAGGGGTGTTATAATGCAAGCCTGTATTGTTGCACTAATGGAATAAGGGAAATAAACAAAAGAAAACTAATTGAGTATGAATGGAATGTATTGAACTACGTTATGTAGGCCAAAATAATATTTTCTGCCAGGTTGGAGGTTAAGTAAATAACCAATAAATTACTTCATCTGTTATCTTCTTCATTTTCTTGATTGCTTGTACATGAACAGGAAGCATCCACCAAACGAAAACATACTTGTAATGAATCAAATAAATAAATTTTCAATCACCTATCATGATAGATTGGAGCACTCAGATAAATACATGATATATACTTTATGATATTTTACTTCATATACATGATATTTTATCTATGTACTTCGCAAGATGGTCAGATAGAAAGAAAAGAAAAGAAATTATGTTAAGAAATAGAGTAAAATGACCAAAATCAAAGTTAGAGACAAGCTCCTTGATCATATCCAGCAGCAAAACAAAAACAGATTTCTGCACTATACGTTCATGAAATCAAATAGTATACCCTACCCTAAAAATGATCCATGGTTAAATAATTAATGTCAACCACATTATAGTAAAAGATGGTGTTTACAGAAATCCCTGAGACAAGTCCAAGAACCTATATATATAAAACTACACAACAACAGATAAATTATGTACTGCTTCCTCTCTAATAAGAGCTACAACATTTTTTCCAGAATTTAATGTAGCATAGGAAACAAAGAAGTCAAACTAAAACATTATGTAATTACCTTTTTCAAAAGAAGACATAACGTAGGTGGTTTTTATAAAATGAAAGAATAACTCCAAAGATGTTAAAGTGTTTCTGCATCCAAAATGATATTTCGAGGGATGATAGAATGCACAAAGTTGTTTCAGAAGTCTTATAGTTTTTGGAAATTCTGTTTCCTTGGGCAGATATTTTGATTTAAAAATCATGAAATGATACAATAGATAATTATGTAATAAGATTTTTATTCTTTCTTTATGTGTATAAACTCTCAATATATTATAACTTCATTTTCTTATCACTCACTCAGAGTGAAAGCCCTTTCTCTCTATAGTAAATTAGAAAGATATAGTATTAATGATAACTTGCGATGAGAAAGTTAACCTATATACTATCTTATTATACAGTGGCGGATCTAGAGGTATGTCGAAATTTGTGTAGGAGAGTGTTAGCAATCTAACCATAAAGGAAAAGCGTCCAAATAATCCCATTGGAAATATAAATTGAATTCACAATTTATGTTAATGCTCTCATACACAAATTTCGACATACCTCTAGATCCACCACTGTTACATATCATAAAATATATGCATTGCATAAAGTGAATGTAAGATTTTAAAAATTAAATACATATATCAGAAACTGGGAGTAAGTAATACTAACAAGAGGCTTTTTGATCTCTATCATATTGATTCATATCATTTTGGACACAGGATCCTTTTAAAGTTCTTTAATTCAAAACCAGACAGTCATCTCGAACCAAGAAAAATTATATACTGAACTGTACAAATAAGTTACCAGGTTGAGATACTGGTGCTAAAAAAACCATGCAGCTGCCTACGCAAAACAACTCAGAAAAATAACAATGACTTTGTGTATTATAAACTCAGTCATTCAAACGTAACTCCATAACATTTTTACAGATGTATTTTTGGTTAACAGAAACAGATACCAAAAATATTTATATACATCATTAATCAATAAAGAAAAGGCTTCGGTTCAGTTGACACAAACAAACTTATTATACATAGCTGAGCTAATAATTAACTGTCGTCATACTTATGGTCAACGAATTATGGTGCTAATGATCCATGCTAATCATTTATAAAATGTTACCCACTTGCTTTTTAAAGCAGCCACAATCTTTTCATTTCGCATAAGCAAAAGAAGAGACATGACTCGAAAAAAATGCTTTTCCTAGATTTTGAAGTCTGTTTTCAACAGATGTATTAAGTGAATTCAAAATTTCCTAATTAATACTTCATTATTGCTATCAAAAGCTGCAACGATGTTTTCTAGCGAATCCATGTTGAACTGGGTCTAATTCGAAGGTCTTCCACGTCGTTTTGTGCAGATTTGGTGACCATTCATTCAATAAAAGTGTGTAAACCCATGGTTGTACCTTAGGCAAATTTTCTTCTGGTTCATTCAATAAAGTGTTAACCCATGGTTGTACCTTAGGCAAATTTTCTTCCAGTTCATTCATTAAAGTGTGTAAACCCGGGGCTCCTTAGGCAAATTTTCTTCGCCTAGGTGAGCGTTAGGCACTAGTCTGTGTTGTCAATGTAACTATGAGAAGTCGTTTTCCGGGCAGAATCAATACCTATAAACTCAAGCTGTAAAAAACATTAATTTGTAACATCATGGCGCGCGCCGCGCCTCGCCGGAGAATAATCCTATTTGCGAAAAAGAAAGGATATCGGATTGATGCGGGAATCTCTTGATATTTTCGATTATTTTCTGATTATTGTAATACAATACCTTTTTCAATTTGTGAAAAACATTATTTAACTGATTTTGGGTTAGGCATTTGCCTAAGTTGCCTAACCCTGGATCCGCCCCTGCAAAAGATGCGATAAAAACCTCTGTGATACTGCATGCTTCGTGCGCAAACAGCTAACTCTGTGATACTGAATGTCACCTATGCTACACTTGACACTACACTAGCTTCGTGCGCAAACAGCTAAGTGATACTTCACTTTGCGAAGTGTAAGTGGAAAACACTTAACTACAGGAAACTCAAAAACTATAACAATAATAGCAATACCAACTGGTAAAACTTACGGCAGCCAGCAACGGGTTTTTCGTCAGCGTTGTTGCGACAATCAAATATATTGTCACATCGAGATGAATTTAGAACACAATGCGTCGATCCTTCACAGAACCATTCATTTACTGCGCAGGTATCTACAGACAGAATATAAATTGTTTCACACGCTTCATCCCTTCCACATCTGTCTATGAACAGACGAAGTGATTTTGAATTTCCGATTAGTCCGATCGGAATGGATTCAATTTTCGGATGGATCCGAATTGAACAGACTTAGGTACGGCTTACCTCTTTCAGCAGTCGTAAAAACATCTTGAGTATATCTACTGTATTTGTTATTAACACCATCGAAAAATCGGATCATTATCGTGTAGTCGGTTAACGCGACCAGGTTGGTGATATTTGCAGAGTTTCCTTCAACTTGAATTGTAGAACTAGCATTATCGTTCAGATTAGTGTAAGTAATTTCTGTAACAACGCCGTTACTATCACCAAGAGATCCCGTAACCCATGACAACATCACGGCTTGGGACTCACGATTGAGCACAGGGCTAATGGTGACGTTTAGTGGTGGTTCAGGAACAACTAAAACAAACCGAACAAAAATTAACCGTATTGTATGTTATAGCTGCAAACGCCCAAGAGGTGGGTGGCGATACACTTCCGCCAGAAGTCATGGCGTATAAGGAGTATCAGCTTGTTATTTTATACCGCCCTCGTTTTGTATACTTCAAAATTATTATAGTTATCTAATAATTTAATTAAGAATAATTAAAAGGAAACTACCAATATGGAAGTGAGGTCCGTGCGTTCAGCAGATCTCGAACGCAACATATATAACGCAATGTGTAACCTCGTACCCAGGGTTTTAAACGTATACGAAAATGACGTACAGTTCAGGTAAGTGAAAGATATCACTCAAACAAGATTGGGAACAAGGACACAATACTGTGTAAAGAAGAATTTCAAATAAATGAAATGAAATCAAGAACATTACCGAAAGCGCGGGTCGTCATAAAATACGGTCCGGACAATGCGCCAATTCCCATATGTGTCTCTCTCACATCAATTCTGTAAGTTGTTTGTTCTGTCAAGTTTGTCAACATGACTGAATTGCCGGTAACGTTAAGTTGTTGACTCGCTGTTCCATTGACTGTTACTATATACATTCTCGTATCCCGTAAGCTTGTACGAGGCCATTGCACGACAAACGAGTTCCACGATCGGTTTTGTTGAGTGGCAACCAATGGTCTGATTGTTACTGAAATAATAGAAGTGATTTGATTATAAGGAGTTCACGACACTGAGATGATGTGACGTGACGTGTCGCGACGTGGTGACGAGTGGGAATAATGTGGTAAGTAAATTTTCTGTATAATTAAATAAACCTTTTCTAAATTCCATTGGCAAAAATCGATGAAAAGCATTTTTATTGAAATAGTCTGCATAGTTCTATAGAAATACACTCCTTTCTATGGGATAACCTTTCTATGGGATTCTACCCACAAAGTTTATGGAAATTTCGAGGCTGAACTGCTTTTTAAAACCAGAAATTGCTGATAACAACTGATTTTCGTTAATCACAGTTTTTGCACCATTTTTAAAGATCAGAGCATGTTGTTATTACTTCGTCGTGCTTGTTTCAAATGTGCTTTATGATATCTAATGTTGTCGCTTTGGTCAAAAAATTAGCGCCACTTGAAAATCGCTGTTGTTTAAACTTTTTGTTACTTTAGTCACTTACTGCTATCACTGATATCACAATGCGCATGTGCAGATGGTTAAACTAATGGCAGAAAATATGAAAGATGTTTGAACGAATTTTCCCAGTGGGCAAATATGTTTTAAAATCACTGCGAAGAAGTACATTTCTTTAGAAATATGCACACTGCTTCAATGGTTATGCTCTTCTTCGCAGTGTTTTTTTTACCATTTTCCCCTCTGGGTTTGTGAAAACACAAAGAATGATTAATTTTCTAAATAGAAAGATTATTACTCTATCAACCGAGGGATTTGATTTACCTGGTTCTCTCTTGCAAACATATCCAAAAATTTGACCAGAACAGCCTGCTTCATCTTTAATACCGCAATCACAAGCTACCATCTTCATTGTTGAAGGCAGGAGAACAACACATGTCATATTCGAATTGAATGATGGAGGAAGAACCGCTACATTGCTACCATTTCGAAATTGCTGGAATGATGACGTAGTTCCATCAGGTAGATAAAATCCACTTGCATTTCGAGAGAGTCCAATGTGAACCCCGGCAATGTCCAATCTAAAACGAAAAAAAAAATTAAATTTGAAGTCAGGAAATAAAATACGTTAAACTTGTTCAGCCATTTTCATGTTACAAACTGGATTCTTATTTCATTCCAACGTAATGTCAACAAACAAAATGGCAGCTTACATCGTCAATTTGTTGTGTACAACATTCGATTCGTTTACGGATGTGATCGTTCCAATAGTTGAATCAAGCTTCATACAATTTCCGTCCGCCATATTTCTTGACACACCATTCCCGTTCATATCGTCCACATAGTAACAAGCGCCATTATAATATTTCCAATCGAAACCAGGGCAAACATTTGGATCTAGTTCGAACAACAAAATTGTTGAAAAATCACTACGAAGGAGTGCATTTCTATAGAAACATAAAAATGCTCTTCATCGCAGTGACTTTGGATGATCTTTGAAGATCTTCGCAGGTTTTGTGTTGAAAGTTGTGAAAAGAAAAATTAATGTTCTCTTACAAAACGCTCCCCATGACAAATTTCATCATCTCTTTTAAGATTCAAAAGAACGTCATTCTCATTTGTAATGGGGCTCGCAAAGATTGAAAGCGAGGCCATTTATAATAACCTAGCCGGCACATTTATTAAAAACTCTCTGAGAAGGAGTATATTTCTATAGAATTATGCACACAATTTCACCTAAAATGCTCTCCGTCACAGTGACTTTATGACGATTTTGCCCACTGGGTATAGATAACAAAGACAAATCACCTGTATGAACGATAGTAGCAAGTCCTGGTTGACTTCTTCCCGCTACATTAACTGCATACAGCGAAATGTTGTACGCTGTGTTGGCTTTAAGCCCTGTTATACGATACATGGCTTCATTTTGACCAACACGAATTTCATTTTTATTGCCAACATTGTCTTGATAAGATATAGTTTGGCCAGTGACCAGATCTCCAGCTGACGGGGTCCATACCAAAATAATAGAATTCCAACTTGATTCTATTGCATTTATTATTGGCGATTGTGGGACCTCTATGGAAATAAAAATCCACAATTGAAAATTTGAACTGTTAAAAGAACGCTTAGAAGAATCCTTCCCAGATATGTCGAAAATCACTGCAAATGAGTGCATTATCATAAACAATTATTCAATAAAAACGATCTCCATTGCAGAGACTTTTGGATGATTTTGCCCGCTGGGTTGAGATAAGTCTTACCAATGAATCTGGTACTAGCAAGTCGCCAGTCTGTGTATATGCTATAACCATCCGCATCTTTCGCTCGATACCTTATTCTGTATTCGGTACTGTCATTCAAGTTTCTAATGGTAAACATGGTTTGATTTCCAGGAACAACATATGTCATAACAGAACTGTTCTGTGAGGATTGAACTTCTACAGAGAAGCTTTCGATCGGGAGGTTATTCACACCAACAATTCCGTCAAGTTGAATTTTAATAGAATAATAATTTTCCTCCAAAACTGTAAGGTTCATTGGTACACCAGGGCCCGCTAAAAGAATAATAGATGACAAGCAGAGAAAAATTTGAAAAAATCTTTGCATTTATTTTTCACAGTACGCCATCAAAGTTACGATGATGGGAAAGGAAAATTTATAATATTATTAGTGACATAAATTACATAAATTACATAAATTATATCCCAGCAGTCTTAGCCTCGTTTTAAAGTTGAATAATAATGGCGTTTGTACCATTCACAAAAATTGAAATAATTTTTTTAAGTTCCTTCAACAAGACAAATATACATGCTCAAGTTTCATTCTAAACATCCATCTCAACGAACTTATATTCTCGCCTCCATTTCCAACGATTGGAAACGAGGTGTAAGTTGCAATGACGTAATTTGTGAATAGAAGGAGGCAAGTCTGTTTTTGAACATCTGTTCACTCCTATTTTGAGGCCAATACCAAAAGTTGCCCCAAAAAGATATGTATTTTCCCCTTTTTTTCTTTCCTATCAGTTCCCCAAATCAATTTCCCCATACCAACATAGGAAGGCATGCAATTTAAAGTTAACTAACCCCTAATTAACCGTCACCAAACACGCCCTAATTAACCCTCAACAAACACGCCCTAATTAATGCTTACCAAAAGAAAGGAAAAACATACTTACGGATAGTGAAATTTCTTGTAACAATTGGTCCCGGACCTGCAAGATTCACTGCTCTCGCCGATATTTGGTATACCATTGCAGGAAGAAAAATGGAGTCGTTACTGATAACATAATATAGATCAGTTAAGTTCATCTTCAGTAGAGGTTGTCTCCTGTCAGCAATAATCAGTTCAATGTGTGTGAAAGATTCATTTGGTGCCAACGTAAAATTTAATCTAACACCGCGAAGGAATGCTTCTGTGACAATTGTGAGAGCTGTTGGTAGTTCTAAAAAAACATAAACTTCTGAATCAGTATTGAAAGTCAAAACAAAATCGTCCTTGAAGTCTTTTGATTTTATAGTAGACTTAGCGGGCGAATTTGCAGTTATTTTTTGACGACTTTGCCCATTGGGTAGAGTATGCTTAAAACTTCCTTAAAGAGCATTCGAGCGAACTAAAAGAAAGTCAAAAGCCCTTACTGCATTGTGCAAACTGCAAATCTTCATCAGATCCATCTCCACAATTATCACGATTATCGCATTTGAATGCGATGGAAATGCAATTGCCATTTAAACATTGAAAATCGTCATTATCGCAAAGATCTGCGGGAAATAAATTGAAACAATTAATTTTCCGAACATCAGAATAAGGTTTATGAAAATTGTATAACAGAAGAACTACATAGAGAAAAACGTTTCATACTCGTCAGGAAGATCCTTGAAGCCACTTCACTCTTTCCAGTTGGATTCTCAGCTTGAATTGTAACATTATATGTTGTGTTCCTCATAGTAGAAATGGTATATGAAGTCACATTGTATTCTATTTCCACTACTGTTGTATTTCCTGAGACTGGTGTGTAACTCACGAAGATCTTGGTTATTCTCTCAGTAATGTTTGGCATATTCCAAGTTAAGGTAATGTTTGTGGACCTTACTTCTGCCATGAAGTTGATTGCTTTTGGATTAGCTGCAAATGAAAAACCATTTGGTATGAACACATGTAAAAAATAAAATTAAAGTACTGTATTCATCTCAGAATTTAATCAATAATGGAAGTTAATTTAACTCTGGGCCTGATATTCCTGATTATATTAGAGAGTATCTGCCTCATAGTTCCTTAATGAAGTCCTTCCTGCTAAATTTCTATTTTCTCTCTTTTGTATGTTTCCTTTTGAAAAAGTTTTCTTTGTTTAGAAAACCATTTAAAATTGTTCTCAATTTCAGCCTGTCCAGTTCCTTAGCAATTCCTTATTTTGTACCCCTTTTTCAATCTTAAGTTCCTTATAACGATGTTCTTTATATATATATAAGCAACGTGTACCCTGACATCACTATAATACTTGCTGCATCCTGCTAAACCCTTTTTCAATCTCAAGTTCCTTATAAGGTGTTCCTTACAAATAAACAACATGTACCCTCACATCGCTGTAATACTTACTGCAACCTGCTAAAGCTGTTTCATCTGATTGGTCAGTACAATCAAATGCTTTGTTGCACAAACTACCACGAGGCACGCATTGATTTCTGTTGGCACATTGCCACTGCGTCATATCGCATGCACTTGTATTGAACAAACCATTCATGACTTGACTCTTCTTCATATCAGGAGTCTCAACATAGATACTATATTTATATGCCGTATTTGAAATCAATCCAGTCAGATTCAGAGCTGTCTTACCAGTAACAGTTACGTTCATGCAGTCGGACATGTTGCTTTTACAATACATGAGATGGTAAATGAGTTCAGACACATTGTTTCCATTCAGAATCATTGGTGATTCCCAAACAATTTGAATAGAACTTGATTCCATTTTCTTTATTGACATGTGTGTTAGGTTCTTCACTGGGCCAGTCAAAGCTAAATAATAAAAGTATCTGTTTAGGACTTCAGGCTAATGCAAGAACCTTTCAGTATGTATTTATTCTTGGTGCACTGTCCCAGTGGGAAAAATTATAAAAAAGTCACTGTGGTGAAGAGCATTTCTATTGAAATAGTGTGTATATTTCTATGAAATGTGCTCCTTTGCAGTGATTATTCAACATATTCATTTCAACACACTGAAACACATAAATGCTGCAGTTTTCACTTACATGAAAGTCTATGTTACAATTAATTGTAATACTATCAAGTTTAATGGTGAGAGAAGTCTAAAGCACCAACTCTTCGAAGCTTATATACAATATTTCCAAGCTGGTGAACTTACTGCAATTTGCGTAGACCAGCTTTTCATCTGATGCATCACTGCAATCACTTTCTGTATCACACAAAAATCCCATACCTACACATTGATTCATAGTTGCACACTGGAACTGATTAGTGTTGCACAATCGTGTTGTGAAGAAACCAGATTGACTTTCACTTATGGCATTTTCCTGATTTATAGCAACAACTGAATATGTATAGTTTTGACCACTCATCAGTGACATTAGTACATAAGTATTGTTTTTTGTAGACACAGTCATGCAATCAGTGCTGTTACAATATCTTATGTTGTATGCTATTAATGTAGCATTGTTTGAGTTAAGAATTGGTGTTTCCCATTTAATTAATTGACGTTTGGCTTCAAAATTCACCACAACAGCATTGGTTAAGTTGATAACAGGACCAGTCGGACCTAGGAAAAAAGAAAATTCCATTTCAGTTGATTAAAACTATTTATAAAGCTTTTAATACTCTAAAAATATTTCAAATATCTTATACTAGCTTCTGAGGTGTTGTATTCTCCAAATAAAGCTATAAGCTAAATTCTTGAAAATCGAAGCAAACTTTCAAAATCTCATCTTTGTCAATATTTGTAAAACTTACCAAGAGCTGGAAATACAAATTCTGTAGAATAAACACTTCCTGGCCCTGCTAGATACAATCCAAAAATGGAGAATGTGCAGTTTGCCCCAATATCACGATGGTATAATTGGTAGCAGCTCCCAGTACAATTACTTAAAGTGCTGATTAATGGAAAATTAATGCAACTCAATGAAATGTTGAAAGTGACTGGACTGACATTTGTATTTGATGTCCACGTAACATTGGCAAACCTCCATCTTACAGAAAAAGCTTTTGGTTGCAAATCATCAACAGGTATAGCTAAAAAATGAGAAAATAAGAAAACAAAATCAACTGCGACAAAAAAAAAGGATTTTATCATAAAAGTCAATATTGCAAAACATGGAAAATCTTACAACAGTTTGCGTATTTGCTCATTTCATCACTTCCGTCCATACAATCTTTTATTGAATTGCACGTCATGTTTTTAACAACACACCAGACAGATCCTGAGCGGCATGAAAAGTATTCAGCCATACATGTATCTAAAATGCAAATGAAAGAACTGCAGAATGAATGTATGTCTTTCCCAATATGTCAAAAATGTCCAGTAAATAGAGCATGCAAACCTCTTTCTGGTAAAGTGTAATTATAAGATAGGTAATCTCCTCTTTGATTGATTGTGTTGACAGCAGTTATCATGTAAGTGAACATTTCCCCGGGTGATGAAACTGAGAAAATTAACAAGTTAGTGCTTCCATTTGTTACGTTAAATTCTTGACACATGTTATTGTCACTGGCATTACACTTTTTAACAATATAATTTAGTTGTGAAGCCATCAAATCACCAAGATCAATTGGAGGATCCCAACTGATAGACTGTCTTGACGTTTCATAATATTGAACTGGGACTACAGTAAAGTTCTGCACCTGTCCAGGCAAGCCTATTTATGTAAAAAAAGGTGAGTATCAATAAGATGATAATATTGCAAACATTTTTTACTTTAAACATAAAAAGATGAACTTGTTACCAGGTTTTGTGGTAAAACTTCGAATCGTTTTATTGCCACGTCCTACAAAGTTTAACGCTTGAATGGTAACATTGTATGGTGTATTTGGTGATAACATATGGACAGTATGTGAGAATGGCTGACTATTTGTTTTATTTATCACTTGGAAAGTATTTGAACCTTCAACCGAAATTGTGAAAGTATGCGCATCTGTCATTTCTCCCCATCTTACTTCTACTGCGTTGCTTCCAATGGCATACAAGACAAAATTTGGAACTGGTGGTGGTAAACCTAAAACATTTATCAATCATTTTAAAGATTGACCGCAATATGAGGAATTGAAATATAGAACTAGAAGGTAAATTCGATATAGTAATGTTGATGGCAAAACAGCTTTCATCTAGTGAAAATCTTAATTCCTGTGGGAAATCATGAAATCTACTCAAAAAGAACTTACTGCATCCAGCTCCCAGTTGTTCATCAGATAAATCTCCGCAATCATTGTTATTGTCACATGTGAATGTTTTATTGATACAAGCATTATTTTGGCAAGTGAATTCTTTTGAGGTGCACAAGGAGGTTTTGAAACCACCATTTGTCTTGTTACCTGTTAGATTATTATCGGTGAAAGCAGTAATGCTGAAATTATATACAGTATCTGGCTGAAGATTCATTAAGGTAATATCTAAATTTTGGGTAGTAGTTTCCATGCAGTTTGAGGAATTGCAATATGAAATGGAGTAAGAGATTTCGGAAAGAAGGTTCCCTCCAAGATATGAAGGTGCAAACCATTCAATTAGAACTTGTGTAGATTCCATGCCAGTAACTTCTTTTGGTACTTGCAATGTTACAGGTCCAGGCGGAACTAAACAAAAACAAAAAGAGCAAATAAAGACATGTTCTATCATATTTTGTCATACCACTGATTGCATTATATTTAAATTTGAATTATAAACACTGCAAAATGAGACAAGATAGCATTATGATTAGAAGAATAAACTTACATGTAATGAGTGACACATTGAAAGGATCGGAGTTAGCAACATCAGCATTAACAGGACCATGTGCACGACAGCTATATTCGCCCACATTTTCTCTTTGCATATTATTGATCATCAATTGACCAAAATTTCCTGTGGTCGTTGAAAGTTTTTCATTTCCTTTGAAAAACTCTACTTTAAGCACAGCAGGTCTACCAAATGCTGTGCAATTGAATGTTGCTTGCCCACCAAATTCAATTTCGACCTTGCTAAACTGCGAGGTGATGTTAGGTGCAATATCTACAATGAAATCATAGGTTTAAATACTTTAATCTTTCTTGTCTAAAAGAAATTGCTATAAAAAACTTGCATGACTTACAGGAGCGAACTGTAATCCTGATAGTGCCATTAATAGAAGCACCTGATGTATCAGTGGCTATGCAAACATAGTCTCCTGTATCACTTTGTGTTGGTCTCGTCAGAATTAATGTGGCCTGAGATCCACTTATGTGTGCCTGGACATGACCTGAAGAGTCAAGCTCGGAATTATTGAAATAACAAACAATGGTTATAGGATTACTAGAACTGAATAACATATTGACATCTGTTAGTTCCAGCGGATCAATAGTTTTGTCTGAAGACTTGAAAGTTAACTCAACTGCTTGAACTAAAAAATAAAAAAAAATTTGGATGGTCAATAAAAGTTATCCAAACTAATGATCCACACAAAATACCATATAATAATGAAAATAGCTTTACCAGCAATTTGTAAGCTCGTTAAGTAAAAGATGATTGAAATCATTTGCAAGGGGGGAAGCATATTGGTTTGTTTAGTCATGATTTTCTAGATGAATAACAAAAAGCAATTTTTGAAATGGCAATAAGAAATGTAATAAGATGCAAACAGATTTTATTCTTCAGATGACAACAAAAAGAATAAATACAAAAAAATGTTTGTCTATTGAAAATAGTGCAGAATATTTCATAAACTTCGAGTGCTTACACTATAAGATCATTAAAACAATACAGTAACTAATGTGATTTACACATACTTGATTAAAAAGATTAAAAACTTAAAAAAATCAACATCATAAAATTAAAATTAAACCAGTGATACTTTGTGCTTTGATCTGTAGTAGAATATGATAAACCCTTAGAATATTTTCACCCCCAGGGTTTACGCTTATGGTCTTACCCTTACCCTTACCCTAACCCTAACACTAAAACACTAACTGGTCATAAGCGGGGTCATTATATTTTACTACAGATCCCATCGATTTTTGAGTTCGCTAATTGTATAGAAAAAAATGGCGCTCAACATTTTTCGTTTAGCGCCTAAACCTACTTGCTCAAAAAAAATTGTAGAATGGAAACACGACTGACTGCACACTGGCTTTCAGGCAAGTTACAGCAATGTTACAGGTATCTCTGGCGGTAAGTGAACTACAAGTTGCAAGTCGCAATAGCCACTCATTACCGATAGAAGTCCAAAGACTAAAAACACGCCTAGTTACTTACTTGCTATTAATCAATCCAAACTGTGATTTCTGTACTTCTTCAACATATTTGTAGGCGATTAATCGTACACGAAAATCCAATCATTCTTGAAGTGTTAGTTTCGCTTCTATTAAATTTATTTATTTGACTACTTTCTATATCTACAGAAACAAGGACAAAATCTGATTGTTGCCTTGAGTTATATTAAATATATAAAAAAAAACAAATAGCTATTTTAAATGGTTGAGTTCAATTTATTAATCGTACACGAAATACCAATCATTCTTGAAGTGTTTACTTCTCTTGTAAATACCAGTATTAGTTTTGCTTCTATTAAATTTATTTATTTGACTAATGCAATCCGACTTACTTTCTTAATCTACAGAAACAAGGACAAAATCTGATCGTTGCCTTGAGTTATATTAAATATACCGTATTTCCTCAAATAAGCGCCGCGGCGCTCTTTAAATTTTCGAGATTTTAGGTGCGGCGCTCTTTAGAGGGCGGCGCTTATCAGAGGGCGGCGCTCTTTTCAAATTATTGATTCCCACTTTATAAAGGCCTGAGAAATCAAGGAAACAACGCATGAAATTGAAAACTATGCTTTTGATTTTTAGACATATTTTCTTCTTATTAAAAGAATACTTATAATATTTCAATATCTTCGATCAAGTGAAAGGGCTGGCAGGTGTCTTCCACGTCTAATTCTGAAATCTCAAAAGGGTTGAGCGACGATACCTCTTCTTCGACTTGTTTCAACGACTCCTTTTCATTTTTTTCCCAAAAAGCGCCGCTTTGAGAGGTGCGGCGCTCTTTAGAGGGCGGCGCTTATCAGAGGGCGGCGCTCTTAAAATTTTTGAGAGTTTAGGTGCGGCGCTCTTTAGAGGGCGGCGCTTATCAGAGGGCGGCGCTAGATGGAGGAAATACGGTATATAAAAAAACAAATAGTTATTTTAAATGATTAAGTTCAGTTATATAGATGTTATCTTACACGAAAATCCAATCATTCTTGAAGTGTTGTAAACACCAGTATAGTTTCGTTTCTATTAATTTTATTTATTTGGCTAATGTTATCTCACTTACTTTCTAAACCATCACAACCAAAGAGAAAACGCGATTTTTTCCTTGAGCACCGTAAATCCTCTAATGAAGGTTTATGTAATTTTTCGATAAGAGAGCGCGTTAATTAGAGGGTGGCGTTTAAAAGAGGGGGCGTTTATTTAAAAAATTAAACTTTGTGCTTTTTATCTGAAACCACAACTTTACCAAACATCAACAAAATCGTCCTCATCTGAGAATGGAACAAAATAAGAGTTACGTTTCTCTGATGTTTCTTTAACGCATCATTTCTTAAATGCTGATCCGGCAAATTTCATAAAGGTCGCTGTCATTGGAAAGCGGAAAAGGAAGATTGGCTTAGTTTGCTGTTAATAGCTCCTGTGAATGGACTTCATCCGTGTTGCACGAGTTGAATAAGAGAAAAGAAAAGCACAAGACTGTAGAAGTTCATCACAAAACCAAAACAAATTTCCTTTCTAAAAGTTTGCATTCCTTATGAGGAATAATATAGCAAAAACAAAGCAGAAAAAAGACGGAAACATTTTAACATCTTCTGGGTATTAAGTTATGGTTTTGGTCAAAGTAGGGCATTTCATTGTTTCAATTATTTTTATTAATTTGATGTTTGGTTGTGTATGCCAGGTTAAAAGTCTTTATTCTGTTCAGCTCCAGTGTTGAGTGAACCCGTATTGACTCACAGTATTGGTTGACTTTATACGCCTTCCGACCTATACAAATTTTGTCATTAAATTTGTGTTTTTAATTATAATCTTTAGGATAAATGCGTACTTGAATTTTCTTTTTTTTTCTTTTTTTTTTCTTTTTGTTTTGTTTTTTATTTCAATATTGTTATAGCATGATTAGGTTTTCGGTAATAAAACTGAAGTATTAATCTTTTAGGTAATAATAAAAAAGCATAAAGAATGAAACTCATGGTTTTAATCATGACGTTGATGGTTTTGGGAAGAACAGATTATATATCATTTCAAAATTCATTAATGGTTGCAGTCCAGTAGTAACTTTGGAACAAAAGAAAAAGTTGGAAGGTATCGATTTGTTTTGAATTAACATTTTGTAATGTTTGGTTTTGTATGTCTGGGTAAACAGTTCTGTGTTATATATTGCCATTTTTTTACATTAGTGTTACTTCTCTTCTGCGTATAAATATATATTCTGAGCCATGTTGCTATTTGTTTCTGTTTTAAATTTTCTGAATGTAAGAAATGAATTAAAAAACTTATGCCCGTAAAAACTTTTACACGAGTTAAATTCTGCGACACAACGCATGCTGAACATGGGTGGCTAGCGACGCCGCCTGGGCGGCTAGTCTCATTATACTAATCCGCGTAATTTAGATAAATCATAAAGTGATAAATTTTGTTGAACTTTACGGTCAAAATCTTCTTAATCGTGGTCATATTTTTCGTTAGGCCATGGTCGTCTTTTGCCAATTCCCAAATTGAAATTTTTGCCACAGGGTTCGCACACGGAAAAGGCGAATTTGACACATCCTTTTCGAAGTTGAACTCAGTAAAACATTTTACCCGGGTTACTAGTGGTACATTAATAGTTTTATATTTTAATGCACGGGGTTAAGACACATAACTATATGACTTGTAAGAATCAGTACGAGGAGGCTTCCTGGATAGCCGTTTAATCTAGCAACAAAATCATAATTTGCAATAGATGAATAACAAAAATTGTTTTCGTCCTCGATGCAACGAGAAAAAGAATGTTCGCATATTGAAATGACGTCAATCTGCGAAACTTTTTTCCTTTTTATATTCTTCCCCAGAGGACGAAATTTATGTTAAAACCGGAATATTCCTTGTTTTTCTTTTTCTTCTCCGTTCATTTTTATAGCCGCAGTTCAGTATTAAAATTTGGCCTAACCAAGGTAGATAAGAATAGAGGTTAGTCTTTAGTGAAGTAGTGCACCATTTTTATTCAGTCAGTGCAGCAGTTGGGCAGTGGAAAATTACATCAAGACCAATAGACAAGGATTCCATCGATATGAAATTCATCAAAATTAATTGGATATTTTCTTCAAAAATGCGTTGAAAAGTTTTGTTGCCAATTTTTTGAAACACACTGTAGTATTTCGAACTGTAATTGTGAGATCGTTTCAAATTGTTGTTAATATAAAGGGCGCCATTACAAATGTGTTGGGAATTCAACACATTGAATATGACATCAGTATGTTACATCTTGACGTGATTTCTGTCGATGGTTGTTAGGCACGTGTAATTTTTGGAAAAAAGATTTCCAACTGTGTGTATACACAGACATGCCATTATCTCTGAGTACACTGATTTTTTCATCATTTTTCGCATCGACACGCAATTTGTTGATTTCTAACAATTCTTTAATCTTTCTCTCGTAAAATCGGCTGTAAACTTTCATTGTATTTGAGTGTAACCAATTTAATTGCCCATGGCAATCTCGGCTCTGTTCTGTGACATCAGATTCATTCCAATTTCTTTACATACTGTCAATTTAGTGTTCAATTGAGCGATTAATAATTTCCTTTTTTGTTTCGCCAATGTAATTTCCACCACAAGAACAGTTCAATTGGTATACTCTGAGGTGGCTGTTTTGTAGTAGTTTGCTTTTGCTGTTGCACAGGATAGATTTTAATGACTTGCCAGATGTGGATACAACCTTGCATCCTTGTTTTTTAAATTATTGTACTGCCTTTTCAAACTTCTACTGCTGCATTGTGTAGACATCCAATCCAGTTTTAGCAATTCTGACTCTTTCCGCTGAATTGATGATAACATCTTTTGTTGCCCATTTATCCCAAATTTCTGCCAAGATGTTCATAAACCGTTTTTTGTTTATTTTTGAAACATTTTTTCTTTTCATACTTTTGATGTAGCTTTTGGTTTGGGCTTTGGTTTAGGAGTTATATTACTCCAGAAGTGTCTGACAGGGTAACAAATAACTGAATTTATTTTTCTCGCAAAAATTTGAGTACTTTGAAATCAAACCTAGAACTGTGCCTGTCAGAACAAAAAATTTCTACAGGACGTTGAATCTTTTCTTCAGTAAGATGCTTGTCGAACTTGATCGAAAAAAGTTTGAGAAATACCCATTCGACTTGAATTTAATGACAGTTCAAAATGAAAATCATTCTTTTTGATTGTGGTTGAAACACAAGGCTTTCTAAATTGTAGTTTTTTAAGGATTATGTATCGCAGTTTTTAAGGATATTTTTGTCAATGAAACTAAGCGGACTTTTTAAAAATTTGTTATTTCAACATTGTTGGAGCGAAAAATACAGTAGACATCACCATGTAAAAACAATTTGCTGAATCGTTATGCAGTAAAAAAACAAAAAGTAGTTTAGTAATTATTGTTTCTAAGGTTTATTTGTAAAAAACAGCCATTTTTAAATCAATAATATTTCAACAAAAATACTTTTTATTTGCAAAACTATTTTCCGGGAAGGAGTCTTCATAGAACAAAGTATCAGCAGACAAAAATTTAGAGTGAAACTATTCATGCTTAAAGAGTAATGCTGTTAAGAATTTCATTGTAGTTTTCAAGGCTTGCGTACTGGTAAGCTTAATGCCAAGTTTCTTCTTATCATCTTATCGATCATTAAGCATCTATAGCCATTGTTTTACTCGTAAAGTGATTTCCGACTTCATAAGTAAAATTTGACACCCGTCAAGGTTTTACCACAATTTAGTTCTTAAGTTTCTGTGTTTTAGAAATTATCTCTTTTCCTTTTTAGAAAATTGAGAGCAGTGGTGAAAAACATCATTCTGGGAGAGGTAGTTTTTCCTATTTTTTATTTCCAAACATTTACAGTATTTTCTATTAATATTACAAACGTAGAGTGAGACTCAAGTATTGGGTTAAAACATATCTCTGTAAAAAACGCAAATAGACTAGTGAATATGCAATATCAAATTATTTGGAATGTGTTACACTTTATTCCTAACCTCTTAAACCTTCAGTGTAGTATATCAGTTGGTTTGAAATATGTTTCATCATATTTCCATATCCGAACATAAATTTAAGAAAATTCCCTTTAGAAACAAACTGCTAAGGATTAAGATTACTTAAATTTTTTTCAGATATCAAAAGGTTTATTGCAGGAATTACCGATGAAAGAATCTCCAGATTGGATACCACTTACTTTGACATCAACATTGAAAACAGTTCAACAAAGTGTTATTTATTAATGTGTTTAAATTTTAGCATCATTTTTCTAACAAATGAGTACCAAGAAACTTCAAGTTGCGAAGTGAAAGTAGTTTTTCTTGTTTATACCAATTCGGATATCCTTGAAATGGCATGTTGATATTTGTTTACTAAACAAATAAAGACAGTTTTGTTTAAATAAAGAAAATTAGAAATCACGTCTTCTTTTTTCGTAAAAACACTGTCCAGCGCATTTCTTATCAGTTTTCCGAGCTCGATAAAACATAGTGCTACGTTCAGTTATCAGCTTTTGATAGGCAGGGGAAAAATTCACGCTGAGGAATAAGATATTTTGATTTACTTTAGGACACCTCTGATGGAGTAAAGTCTTAAAAATACCCGTGTTTCTCTTAGCTCTCCAAGTTATGAACGATTTTGCGTCACGTTTACATGAAATCGTTGTCAAATCCGCTCTTCTTGCCAACTTTGGATTAAGTTTAGAAATTTTCCAATTTTCATAAATATTTGCACAACGTACAATCGATTGTGTTTATTTCTAATTCGGCAATCATTTCGTCAGGTTTGACCAAAATTGGCCAATTCGACAATGCCGTATTTTGAGAATGTTTTATTATTATTGACAGTACAGCTGTCTTTATGACACGTCCTGAAGTCTTCAAGCCAAGCAACTTCTTTTTATATTTAAATAATATCCATTTCCCTCTGAATTGAGATAACACAAGATAAAAGTACTTCGTGGCCTGTGAGCAACATTTTCATATTTTCTTACTTGTATCGTTGACACTGACGTAAGCGGACGTTGGGTATATATGTAAAATCTATCCTGATGTTACACTGAAATGATGTAAACTAAGGCGCTTTACTGAGAACGAATTCATTTCTCATTACATACGTATTTTTGACTACCATATTTTAACATATTGTACTGCACAAAAAGACATGACATATGGTGGCCATACAAAACATTTCAAAAAACACTTCAGACACTTTAAGTACTCTTATACTTGATCGTTCAAGAGCACCTCATAAGACACACAAAAACATCACAAAACGTAATAATAAAACGAACTTGATGGAAATCTCAGGACAAAAATGTTTAAAATCATTAAAACCTTGGAACTTTTGCAAGGGTGTCTTATGAAGAGTTCCGCCCGGTAAAACAATTCCTTGAGTTTTATAATGAAAGCGTCCATCTAGAAGATTTATTATTCTCTTACACACTCTTATTGGAGTGCTGAATTAGGAGGTGTGCCTAAAATTTGCTTGCTTCGTCAAATAATTCCATCTCTTTTTAATGCTCTGGCGTTTGAAGCAATCGAGGTAAAGTTCTGAAGGTTTTGGACCAACTGAACATTTACAATTCATTTTACCCTGGCTTTTCCTTTGACCAGTTTCTGGGAACGTCTACTTCTTCTTCTTATGTGGGTACATATAGATTGGTTTATCGATACAAAAAAAAAAAATGAATACTCCAGCAACTGAGTTAAAAGTTTTTTATTCTAATAATGTCAGAGTGTACGAATTATCTGGGTCAGCAGTGTGTGATATAACCATACATTCTAATGAAAATTAAATTCTTTTTACAAGAGATTTAACATCAAAAACAACCAGTTCTCTTTCATTATAGCTATCCAATCATCGTGCCGTTGTAAAATGTTGCAGTGGAAAATGCAGTTTCAGCCACATTTTCTACCTTGCTGACATTCGGTTTTAAAATCGAAGAAGTACACCAAATACTACGCAACCACGATCTAACTTTTTTGTTGAAATACATAAGAAGCAGGCTACTAACACTGCCGTTTATGAAAGCTATTGTCCCAGTCAAGTATAAAAAAAATTTCGCTGTTTGATTTGTTGTCAAGACTTTATGAAGGACAGATGCAATAAGATATGGTGTGTAGCAAATGAAAACACCAAGTACAAGCAGTGTTGACAGTTTGTTCATTGCAACATGTGCTTTAGATAGAGTGATGTTACTTTTAGATGTGCATTTTCTGTGTTGACGCAACACCAGTATAGATCCTAAGTAAACCATCCATGCTATAATTGCTGCCACCCACATTAGTGATATAAAACATATTTCTACCACATCAATGTAACCATAAAATGTTGCAACGCATTTCATTATCACAATCGTTAAAACAAAGATCGGTATAAGAACTAGAAACAGCTTGAGTCTTTGAAGTCTAATGTATTTATCATGCTGGATTAAATACTTGGCTCTCACGAAACGATCATAGGCAAGCAAAAATAAAGTCAAGGCTGAGCAAAACGGAAAGAAATAAACAAAAATTTCTGCAATGATGTGAAAGCGGTAATATTTAGGATGATAAAACCATCCAGAAATAAGTGCTCCAAATGGATTTGCTACAAGTCCCATGAAAAAATCATAGATATTTACCATGAAGATAATTTTCCAAGGAGTGTCTTGTGTCTTTAGTGTTACTTTCGTTTTCCAGAGTGCTGTAATTATGAGTCCATTAAGGGAAATGTTAGTTAAAGAAAGCAATCCATTAAGTACTGCCAGTACTAATCGCTGTTGTTTTGTTAAATCAAATACATCTGTAAAGTATGTTTTTAATGTGTCAGTTGCGTTCATTGTGTTCATTGTATCCCAGTTTCTAAAATCGATATGTCAGTTACACGAAAATTTGAAGTCAGACTTTTTGTTAATTTTTTCAACTCTACGTTTTCTACGTTTTTACAATTTCATATTCCATCATAGAAAAACGTATTTATTGCATGCTTGTTTCCAGTGAAACGATAATGTTATATTCTTTGTGAATCGTTACGTATCGTGATTATAAGTTTCTTGTAAACAAAAAATGTAGATCATGTTTGCATTTGGTATAAAAAAAGGAAATCTTTTCTTACAAGATATGCTTCAACATACTTAAGTGGTCCTCAATTTAATGTCATTATACGCGATCATGTTTCAAATTACAGTTTCGATATGACTACTTTTTCTTTTGTTTTTGTTTTTAATCAAATCGGTTTATCCTTTGAAGATTCCATAATTTTCTTTCTAAAAATCTCATTCAATATATTTGTTGAAATAAAGTCAACAAGAGCCAGATGACATTTTTCGTGCTTCTTAAAAGATTTCCCTCAGTTATTTAGTTCAAAATCATTGTAACAATAGATAACACAGAAACTGCACAAAGTCCCTCCAAAGACGTTGTTTTTCAATGATTAAGCAGTGAAGTTATGCGTGTGGCTTAATCACGAAGCCTCGTCTGCTCGACAACCATGCGGTGAAAATAGAAATTTCTTTCGTTTGAACAAAACATTAGGTACCCTTCTTTTTATGCTGATCCAAGAAGAACATTTTTGTAATGATTGCATAGTTTGATACCCCTCAGTGACGGACTGATGACTGATAAAACAATTTCAAATTCCCAATCAGAACCATCGTCAAAGTGCGTTACTTGTACTTGTCGGTAGAAGAGCAATGTGTAGAAAAAATCGATTGAGAGCAAAGCCGCAAATCAGTTGTTATCAATTATTATTTTTTTCAGTTAAGAAATTTTTCACAAATAAATCGATTGTTTCTTCCTGAATGTTCCAATATCTGTTCTCTTTTTACGTACCTTACGTAACTTTTTATTTCTCACTTTGGAAATGTTTAGTTGGGTGGGGTTGACATTTTGAAAAAAAATCATAAATGGGAGGGGTGTTAATAAAAAAAGAAGCAGTGGCAGAACGTGGCAGCATGTTCGGTTTACCAGTGTATCCTAACGCTTGCCTGACTGTCTGAGACGCGTGAACTTTTTTTTCGAGTAATCAAAATGTTTAAAAACCGATAGGTAAAAAAAGAGAATCATGAAACAAAATATTTTTTTGGTTTTGTCTTAATAGTTGTCTTAATTTCTTTTGATCGATTTCTTTTAATCGATTTTAATCTGATCGAACATGTTTTTTATTCACTTCATTCATTTAGCACGTGCATTTTTTTTCTCCTGTGTGATCTTTTTAAGAGAAACCATTTTTTCACCTACTTCTGACAGCACCCATGTTAGAGCGCGTAAAACAAAAGCTAATAATAAGTTGAAAAGTTTTTTCTCTCTGCGTTTTGAGTGTATTGTTAAACTGATATTTGATTGGTTTAAAATCGTAAATAAAAACCACGTGAAGTTAACGTTTGTAATGCATTGTGTAAAGCAAGTGTTGTGCCTAGAAATGTAATAAAAAGCTGGTTTTGTAATACCTGCCTAGATTTGTAATAAAAACGGCTCAAAATGTAATACCTGCCTAGATTTGTAATAAAATCGACTCAAAATGTAATAAAAAAGTTGCCGTGTTTTGTAATAAAATGTTGGCTCAAAATGTAATAAAATAGTTGCCTAGATTTGTAATAAAATCGGCTTATTTTGTAATAACGAACAAAATTGGGCAATTTAGGCCAAATTTTGGCCAAATTTTAAAAGTTCTTCAATTTTCGTAAAAATTTGCTCAAGATATAATAAAAAGGTGCTGATTTCGAATTTGACATTCATTTTTTCCAGTTTGACAAAAATTGGGCAATTTAAGCCCAATTTTGACCAAATTTTGAAAGTTCTTCAATTTTCGTAAAAATTTGCTCAAGATATAGTAAAAAGGTGCTGATTTCGAATTTGACATTCATTTTTTCCAGTTTGACAAAAATTGGGCAATTTAAGCCCAATTTTGACCAAATTTTGAAAGTTCTTTAAATTTTCGTAAAAATTTGCTCAAGATATAATAAAAAGGTGCTGATTTCGCATTTGACATTCATTTTTCCCAGTTTGACAAAAATTGGGCAAATCGGCCCAATTTGGACCAAATTTTGAAAGTTCTTTAAATTTCGTAAAACGTTGCGTAAAGAACAATTGGAAGATGCTGATTTCGAATTTGACATTCATTATTTCAAATTTAACAAAATTAGGCAAATTTGGCCCAATTGTAACCAAATTTTGAAAGTTCTTTAATTTTCGTAAAAATTTGCACAAAGCAATTGGAAGATGCTGATTTCGAACTTGACAGTCATTATTTCAAATAACGTTAGTCTTTTTCTACAAACAAAATTGGGCGTAAAAACAGTATAATTACAAAACTTATAAATAAATTGCAAAATCTTTATTTTACTTTTATAAAAATCATAAGGCTCATTTCGGCTAAACTTTAAGAATATTTTAGAACCATTCGTGGGCTCAGATTTTATCAAGCCTACTTTAACATTATAAAAACATTCAACTATTTTTAAGCGAAGGGCCAATATATATCTATTTATAATTGTCTGTGTTTAACGAGTTTTCAAAACTTAAAAACGACAAGAAAGTACCAGTTAAAAAAAACGACACATATAAATTTGTGCAATGCCATAAAGGAATCGAACATAATGTGAGTCACATAAAAGAAAGGTGTCATTGCTGGTATTCACCATCTGAGATACACTTTTCGATTGTGCTTTGTACAAAATTTTACGAAAATTGAATAACTTTCAAAATTTAGTTTCAATTGGGCCCGATTTGCCTAATTTTGTCAAATTTGAAATAATGAATGTCAAATTCGAAATCAGCATCTTCCAATTGTTCTTTACGCAAAGTTTTAAGAAAATTGGAGAACTTTCGAAATTTGGTCGAAATTGGGCCTAAATTGCCCAATTTTCGTCAAATTGAAAAAAAATGAATGTCAAATTCGAAATCAGTACCTTTCAGTTATAATATCTTCTGTAAATTTTTATGAAAATTGAAGAACACTCAAAATTTGGTCCAAATTGAGCCCGATTTGCCCAATGTTTTTAAATTTGAAAAATTGACCATCAAATTCAATATCAGTACCTTCCAATTGTGCTTTGTACAAATTTTAAAGAAAATTGGAGAAATTTCAAAATTTGGTCCAAATTGGGCCCAACCTTATTACAAAATAAGCCGATTTTATTACAAATCTAGGAAGCTATTTTATTACACTTTGAGCCAATATTTTATTACAAAACGCGGCAGCCTTTTTATTACATTTTGAGTCGGTTTTATTACAATTCTAGGCAGGTATTACATTTTGAGCCGTTTTTATTACAAATCTAGGCAGGTATTACAAAACCAGCTTTTTATTACATTTCTAGGCACAACACAAGAAAGTCTGCTGATATTTTAAATGCGACCTCGACAATGAACGGCTGCGTTAAGAACATGCAAGATTTAAAACACCAGGAACGTGCAAACGAGCTTTATTAAGCGATAAAGCCAGCAGCAAAGGAAGTCTTATCGCTGGTTTTAAGTGCAATAATTTGGAGCAGGTGGTGACACAACGCAGGCTGAACATGGGCGTTGAGCGACGCCGCCTTGGCGACTACTTTAAGGGCAGAAAGTTTCGAGGGCAGAAACTTTCGCGATTGTCACGATTTTTGTCTTTTTTCGCGAAAGTTTCTGCCAGGTAAGAAAGTAAAATCAAAATTCGCGAAACTTTTCTTCGCGAAAAGTCAAGTTTTTCTAAAAATCGCGAAAGTATTTTCAACAACAAAAAATTCTCAAATAACAAGGAATCCAAGAACGGAATGGTTTTAGTTAATTTTTAGGGATGTCCTATGATCTCGACCCAATTGTTGAACAAGAAAATGACACTGGTAATTAACATCTATTGCCAATCACCGACATATCATCTGAAGAAATGAATGACTCGCTCTAAAATGAACTAAGACAATTTTTACTTTATTTCTATTTACATTTCGATAGTTTTTTTGCAAGAAAGTTAAGAATTTTTAAAATAATTCAAAAAAAAATTTCTTCATTCATTGTCATTCGCGAAAGTTTTTTCCCCCGAAAGTAAAGTTTTTGAAGGATTCGCGAAAGTTTTGTCAGTAAAATTTATTCTAAAATTGTTATTCGCGAAAGTTAAATTCGCGAAATTTCGCGATTTTCCATCCTCGCGAAACTTTCTGCCCGCGAAACTTTCTGCCCTTAAAGTAGTCTATATATTAATAGCCGATTCTCTGTCTCTTTGTTTGTTTGTTTGTTTTTTGGTTTGTCTGTCACGCAAAGTGGTAGGTGAGCTGTGAGAGAAATTTTTTATTTTATTTTGTGCGACGTCAGTGTGAAACCATTGTATTTAGACCCAAATCGAACGCGACATTTAGGGAAAATTATCTCGGTAACCAATAGGGATAACTGACGTTTCATGGGGTCCGCGATACAGGCAATGAAGTGACGAAAAATTTGGGTCTAACTTTTTTAGGGGACGGGTGTGTGACGTCAACAAAATCTTTGATCGTAGATATCTCCGTAACGGTGCCTCATAGACATATGATCCTATACATTTTCTTGCTCAGAATTTCGAGCTCTACAAGATGGTAACACTTTCCACTGTCAATTCCTTAATTCCATTTTTCGCGAACTCTCTGGGGGGTGACACAACGCAGGCTTAACATAGGTGGCGTCGCTCGCCGCCTTGGCGGCTAGTTCAACATAATTAATTAAAAAAGTTTAATTTTTTTCAGTAATGACGTCAGATTCTACTGTATCATTGATTTGACGTCAATTTTCTTATTAGTACATACAACAGCTTTTATACGCTTACACAGGATTTGAATAAAGGGATCATTTTCGAAATAAAAACCGGTAAGAAATGTTTTACCTGAAATGCATGTTGATCGCTGACGGCGTGCGACGTCGCCTTGGCGGCTAGTATACTAATACGCGCTGTGCATCCGCTTTTTTCACGCTTTCACTCTCTAAAATTTCGGGTCGTTTTTGCGGTCAGAGCACGGTTAATATTTGTCGACCATTAGTATAAGGAGAGATAGCTTTGCATTGCATTTTGATTGGTCGCGAGATCAAAAAATGATAGTAACGTTCGCTCGCCTGTAAGTTTTTGAAAAACATACGAGAGCAAGAAATTTCAAGACAAGAAAGTTATTAACAAAAGTATTGCACGAAGATTTATTAATGTATTAATGTGTAAGTACGCTCTTGAACGTTTTTGTTTTATTTTTCTTATAGTATGAATAGGGTTTCTGCATCATTACTTTTCCTTTTGGGAAGAAAAATAAAAACAATATATACGCGATTGAAGAAATGAATATCGTGGTTTTAAATGACGTTCTAGGTTGGTGAAGAACAATATTCTATATTAATATCTAACCTTACCTTCGTGCAAAGAAAAATCTCAAGAAGGTATAAATTTGTTTAGAATTCATATTTTGAACCGTTTACGACTTACGGTTTACGTTTACTGTTTACGGTTACTGGTTTCAGTTTACGTTGTTTACGTTGTTTACGTTATGTTTACGTTGGGGGTATGGATTCCATGAACAATTACGACGATTTTAATCTTTCTGTTGTCTTCCTGTACGCACAATTTATTTTTACTTTATGGTATCGTGAAAGATTTATTACTAGCATGTAGCTTTAGCTAAAAATGCCCCCGCCCTCAAGCATTCCAATTTGTACACACAGCAAGCTATACATTGCAAGCTATACATCGGAAACAAAAACAAAGAAAACTTTGTTACTGTTTGTTATCTCTTGGTCCTATGTCACACTTGTACTGCCAGTAAATGTCGCAAACGCCAGTAAATGTCGCACAATTGCCAGTAAGTGTCGCAATTCAACAGTAAGTGTCGCAAAATCGCCAGTAAGTGTCACAACCAGAATTTTCATTTGTTTTAATTTTTTTTAACAATAAATGTGGTAATGTTTTTCAAAATCAACAGCAAATGTCGCAAACTTACACAATGTGATTTTGATCATATAATGTGGAGGGTATGAAAAGGAAAGACCTGTTGCTTAAATCAATCGGTCAGGACTCACTTTGGGAAGTATTAGCGAAAAAAGTAAAAGTAACTTGCTAAGGGACACATAATGTTGAAAATTATAGCTGTCTTATTTTTATATTTTGCAATCTCTGTGACATGTCGTGTAGGTCCATCAGCGTACTCTGCGATGAGTAGTACGATATCTTGATCAGAATAATCAGTGTCGAGTTCAAAACAAGGATGGAGAAGATATTGGTTAGAAATTTGAAATTATAAAGTTGCGACATTTACTGTTGATTTTTAATTTTTTTGCGACATTTACTGTTGCGACACTTACTGGCGATTTTGCGACATTTACTGGCGTTTGCGACATTTACTGGCGATTGCGACATTTACTGGCAGTAAAATACTGATGCTAATTTATACCTTTCAAAAAGTGTAATTAAGGCTTAACAAGTAACATCAGAAAGTATTTGCTACAAACAAAAGAAATGTGTGAACTGAAACCATGGTTACGTATTTTATAATCAAAATAAGATAAACATTTGTTAAAGAAATTTTGTAAGAGCCAAAAGAAAAAAAAAAACGTTTTCAAAAAAAAATTAAAGCGAAAAATCCATTAGAAATCTGCGTTTCATACTTTGATTCGAAACAAGAAATAGCCAAAGTTTACATAAAAATCAAGAAAAAAATAAAAGAAGGTTTTATTGATCATGATCACACCAGGTTTGGGGAAGGACAGAAAGAAGGAAAACACGAAGAACGACAATTCGTAGGCTTTCTTGCACACACAAAAATCCAATTAAAATCTTTTTAAGGCAAGATCTGCCAAAAATCAGTGCATTGAATAAAATTTATCGAACGAAAGATTATTTAGAGCCAAAACATATACAAAGTAAAATGTTGTTGGCAAAATTTCAGATTTCAAGCTGTGCTTCAAAATCCTAGTCGTTCACTTCACTAAAACAACACAAAAGTAATATGAAAAATGTCTAAGCAATTTTAGCATACGAACTTCCTAAATAACATAGTATAATATAATAATAAATTAGGAAAGAGATACGAAAAAACATCCCACTTACAGTACCATGCTTTGAAACGGGAAAAAAAGCAAAGTCAGCTAATTAATTATATTCCATCGTGTAACGTCAACACGAAAGTTGGAAGATGATGATGAAGAACAAAATCGGAACTGACATTCGCCTATCTCGTGAAACTACTATGCCTCCTCGCTCGCTGCGGGGGCAATGAATAATTTGATTTGTTTCAGATCTTCCGATCAAAAAGGTTTGCCGTTCAGAGCTCCAGTGCTGATAGTGAGCCCGTTAAAATGCTTTAGCTGGAATACCTAGAGATTTTTAATAAAAAATGTTTGAGGTGAGGAACGTTTTCTTCCGTATTGACGTTAGATTTTTTAATCACGGGAATCATTGCATTGCATCTTCAATCGATACAATTTATTTTAGAGATTGAAAAAAGCGGATGCACAGTGCGTATTTGTTATTTGTGATGGGTTTCAGATTTTCCAAGTAAAACAACTTTTCTGTTCTGCGCTTTAAGGTTGATTGCAAACCTGAAAAATGTTTGATCTAGATGGAGTCTGTATAAGTGGATCTTTAAATCAGGGGAACCATTGCATTGTCTCTTCAATTAGATGCGCAGTTATTTGGAAAATATCCCTAGATTCTGCGCTCCAGTGTTGATTGCAAACTTGGAAAATGTTTTATCTAGGTTACAGGGGCGGATGCAGGATTTAGGGGCTGTTCATATGGAGGTGAGCCGGCCTGGTTAGCCGGGCTAGCACACTTAGCAGAGATCTCACTGTTATTAAGAAACCTTTATAAAAATAAATTGTGTTCATATGAAAAGCGGGCTGGCTCACTTAAGTGAGATCTCATTTCATTTGACCGGGATCTCACCTAGGTCGAAATTCGAATAATTGTTTACGTGATTTAAAAAACATTTTCCAGCCCGGTTAAGTGGGATGAGAAAATCCATATGAACGCTGGGTGAATTTCATCTCATTCAAGTGAGCCAGCCCGGTTAACCGGGCCAGCTCACTTCCATATGAACAGCCCCTTAAAAGAGGTATGTTGCGGAGCGGATCGACGCAAGAAATTTTGAATATCAGCTGGGAGTGTTCTATCAATGCATTGTACTTAATTGCGACTCAATAGACCTGTCCCGACATTTTTCAAATGTCAAAGTTTTACCAAACCGTAATAAACCGCCTCGTTTTGATGTTGTTTATAGCAATTTTCATTTATGAAAAAATTATTAATTAGCATGTGACAATAATAACGAATTAAAACGAGATCGGGTTTGATAGTCTGACAAAATATTGGTGTCTCAACTGAGATTCACAAAATGTGTATTCAAGTATTTGATTTTGTGAATATGACATAGTGATGGAAGCAACAAGAAGAAACAAGATCACTCATCAGGCTACAACCAACATGAACATATTTCCTTTTCTAATACCCAAAAATGGAGTAGTAAAAGTAGCCTGAATAAAAATGAATTACTTAAAAAAAAGGTTTTTTCAGAACCATAAAGAATCACTAGTCAGTTAAACCAACAAGAAATACGTAACAGGCATCTTCCAAACTTTCCCAAAAAATGTTCCAGTATATAATTGACACAGAGATAATGATAACATTCAGATTTATGTTGCAACTTTATACGTTCATTGACAAAATTCAACTTAAAAAATGGGTCAGATGTTCTTTAAATGAATAATCACTGAAGATATCTTTGAAACAGTGTTTCCTGATAGCATTAGTTTTTAACCACATATGACTGGAAATACCCAACACTTCATATTGACATTCGTTACTCTTGTCTTTGGTTCCACAGTTCTATTGTTTCAAGTATACCAGATATTCGACGATTATGATAGTCCCCCCAATTAATACAGTGATGTTGATTACACTTGGCAATGCCTTGTAAAATAGTAAAACCAAATAGATAAATTAATACTGATAAGCAAAATCAAATCTTAACTACTTTTTAAAATGAGGCTCAAATGGCCAAAATCTAAATTCAGATTTCTTGTGTGTTAAATTAAACATTATCTCATTCTTTGCAAGTTTTTGTTCCTGCACTAAAGATCAAACTTTTATTTAAGTTTTCAAATTTAACAATTAACAAAGATAGGTTAACTAGTTAATTAAGAAAATTGAGGCTCAGTCAAAAAAAGTGGCTTATTACGTATAAGAAAAAACAATGTGTAATTACAAAGAACCCAAATAGCATACATAAAGTTATAAAGTTATGTAAGAAAAAATATTTGTTTCTTTCGTATTCATTATTGTTTTTGAAACTGTTCATTTTGTGATTATCTACTAACTAGTATCCCGTGTAAAAATTTTTTACGGGTTTTACTTCTGAAAATGACGTCTCAAAAATGGTGTCGAAAAATTAAATCACAGAATAAAAAAACAGAAAGTGCATCAGTATTGAAAGTACTGTAAACTCCAACCTTAATAAAGAACCCTAACCTTAATAAAAAGAAATAATAGGTGCAGGTACCATAAAATTCGTTTGAATTAGAGAGAGATACAACTTGGAGATCCTAACTGTATTACTGAACTCTAAAAAATATACCAAAGCATCTATGATCCTTCAGTGACAACATCATTTTTTAGTTCTCTGTCAACACAGGAGTTCTGAACAGAAAAACTTTTTAATCAGAAGAAACACAACAAAATATTGTTGTATAGAATAGTTGTATACCAATATACGCCAAGGTGGTGCGCTCGCCACCCATCTTCATTTTTTACTGGTATTAATCAATGTAAGCTGAATCACAGAAAAGCTTAATAAAATAAATTTTCCCTGGAAAGAACCAAAGATCAAAATTATTAAAATATTAAAACATCGAAATACTTAACATTTGCTCCTGGGATAATTTGTAACTCCGGAGACATGAAACACAACCAAACATCAAAATGATAATGAATTTGAATCATCGAAACGCTTAAAACAACCTATTTAGTCAAATTGGTCTTTTACGCCCAAGCAGCGTCACTCGCCACCCATGTTCAGCATGCGTCCAGTTTACGAAAAATAAAATGAAGAATTGGTAATGATAAGTTTGCCGCATGTTGTAGAGTGTTGAATATAACTGGTAAAAATTTTTACCAGTTTTAGTCAATGCCAGTTGAACCGAGGGAAAGGATTAGTCAATTAGAAGCATAAAGGAATCAAACATCAAAATAATATTAAAAATTGGAACATCGAAATTCTCGATATTCCCTCTTTCTGACCAAAACCATATTTTTTATACCCAGAAGATGATCCCTACTATTGACCGAAAACTATTTTTCTGATACACAGAAAATGCAAAGTAACTTCTACGTAAAACAAATCATAAAACAAACGCAAACCTATACACCAAAGAATCCAACATCCCACTATTATAATAATGCGTATAAATGCATATGTGTATCACAGGAACTGAACTGAATAAAGGTTTCGTAAAATTATTTTTTACCCTGGAGACATGAAACAAACATTGCAACACTTAAAATGCCCTACTTCAGACCAAAATCATGTTTTTAAATGCAGAAACAAATGGCAATACAACAAAGAAGTATATATTGTATACGCAGAATAGAAGTAACTTTAGTGTAAAAAAGCAATCTAAATAAGAACACAAAAGCAAACATTGAATAACATATAGGAAATGTGAATTGAAAACAAATCGGTACCTTCCAACTTTTTCTTTTGTTCCAAAGTTACTACTGGACTGCAACCATTAATGAAATTTTGAAATGATATAGTCTGTTCTTCGCAAAACCATCAACGTCATGATTAAAACCATGAGTTTCATTTATGTATGCTTTTTTATTATTGCCTAAAAGAATAATATTTCAATTGTAATACTGAAAACCTAATCCTATAACAATATTGAAATAAAAAAACAACAAAAAAACAACAAAAAACAAAAAGGAAATTCAAGTACGCATTTATCCAAAAAACAATAACTAAAAACACAAATTTACCCAGAAGAAAAAAGTAACAAATAAAAACATAATGCCAAACTTATGTACCCAGGCATAGTACGTAAACGATTACGATAACACAAAATAATGGATAAACATGATAAAATATAAACTTAAGAAAAATCCACCCAATAACGCTTCCTTTTTGTAGCACTGTTTCATTGTACAGTAATAATTAATGAACTTCTTAAATACATAATCCATCCTTCTCTTAACTAACCCTCTCAACATCATAATTTAACCCATGTGCTTCCATTTCTTTTTTAACAGACGAAAATATTCAAAAAACATACAAAAAACCTGATCATACTATGACGAAATCGAAAGAAAAACAAAACAAACTAAAAGAAACTTCGAAAACATATTTACCTTAAAAATAATAATTAAAAACACGAAGGTAATGACAGAATTTGTATAGCTAAAAATAATTTTCAACATATGAAAACATTCCAATATGTGGAGCCATTTTTTATTTCAGTTCAAAGCTCCTCTGGCTAATTCAAAACACAACAGTAAACTGTAAATTAACTAAATAGATACTATTTTAACTTTGGTTTACCTTTCAATATCAATTCACATCATCATGTTAGTAAACAATATTGATCATGTTCTGTAGCTGTTATCAAACACTTCTAAACTCTTTACTTTCTATATTTCATACCTGTAAACAAATAATTAAATAAAGTATTTACTTTCCAGCACACTTTCCTACTGCAAACATGTACTAAATACCTCTGTAAACTTTCTTTACTTTCCAGTAAGTTTCTACCGTACAGAAATATGCTTTCTCCCACTCAATCTCGCCAGCATTTTGTGCTGAAAAACATAAAACAGACTTCTTGTTTGCCAACACTGTTTCTGACTTGATATTGGTCCAGTATTGATCGAAGATTAAAGGTTTTCGTAATAAGAAATTCACCCAGTCTTGCTTCGTGCTCAACCAAATTCACCTTCGTCTGCTTCTGTCTGTAGACTAACGGATTTACTAACCGATTCCGCTGCCATCGATTTTTGATTTTCGGCAGCCAATCAAAATGGCGAAAAAAAAATTTCTTGCGTTTTGATTGGCTTAAAGAAAACTGGCGTTAGATCCTCAGTAATCGTGAATGTTGCTTGCGTGGTCTAACTGCCGCTATATGACCACGATTAAGAAGATTTTGGCCGTAAATTTTTAAAAAAACCATCACTCTCTAAGTTAAATGTGTTACACACGATTGCGGATTATTATAAGTAGACTAGTATCCCGGGTAAAAACTTTTTACCGAACATAACTTGGAAAACATTAGGTCAAATCCACCATTCCCGTGTACGTACCCCGTGACGAAAAAATAAATCATAGAATCGCAACTCAAAAACATCCCAGGCGGCGTCGCTCGCCACCCATGTTCAGCTTGCATTGTGTCGCAGAATTTAACTTGTGTAAAAGATTTTTTGATTTTTTAATTCATTTCTTACATTCAGAAAATTTAAAACAGAAACAAATAGCAACATGGCTCAGAATATATATTCATACGCAGAAGAGAAGTAACTTTAATGTAAAAAAACGCAATATATAACACAGAACCGTTTACCCAGACATACAAAACCAAACATTGAATAATATTACAAAAATGATACCTTCCAACTTTTTCTTTTGTTCAAAAGTTACTACTGGACTGCAACCATTAATGAATTTTTGAAATGATATATTTAGTTCTTCCCAAAACCATCAACTTCATGATTAAAACCATGAGTTTCATTTCTTTGTGCTTTTTTTATTATTGCCTAAAAGAATAATATTTCAATTGTAATACCGAAAATAATAATAAAAAAAAAAGAAACAAAAAAAAAAGAAATTCAAGTACGCATTTATCCTAAAAACAATAACTAAGAACAAAAATTTACACAGAAGATAAAAAGTCACAAATAAAATCATACAGCCAAAGTTATATATATACCTAGGCATAGTACGCAAACGATTACCATAACACAAAATATGCATAAACGCGATAAAATATAAACTTAAGAAAAATACAGCCAACAACGCTTATTTTTTGTAGGATAGTTTCATTGCACAGTCATTAAATTACATAATCCATTCTTCTCTTAAGTAACCCTCTCAACATTATAACCCATCATGTGCTTCATTTCTACTTAACAGATGAAAACATTCAAAAAACATATACAAAAAACCTAATCATGCTATGACGAAATCTAAAGAAAAACAAAACAAAGTAAAAGAAACTTTGAAAATATATTAACCTTAAAAATAATAATTAAAAACACAAACGTAATGACAGAATTAGTGAAAAATTTTTAACATATGAAAACATTCGTGGAGCCATTTTTTATTTCCAGTTCAAAGCTCCTCCTCTGCGCTGGAAAATTCAAAACACAACAGACAACATCCCTCTTATCCTTTATTTATCCACTAATACTAACTGTGTTTTAACTAAATAGATACTATTTTAACTTTACCTTTCAATACCAATTCACATCATCATGATAGTAAACAACAATATTGATCATTATCAAAATATTCAAGAAAAAAACAAAACAAAACGACATGTTAATACAACGTTTCGGATGCTTCAAGCATCCATTTTCAAGTAATCAAAAATCTTTACAAGAATGGGTTTTTTTATAAAATATGGCTAAATAGCTAATATAAAAAATTCACACTACGTCAAATAAATACAATGGAGCTGATTTAATGGCTCTATTCAAAGGGGGATTATCTTTCATTATGAATAAGCTCTCTTTGATCTCGAGTTGATATCTATTATCCCCAGATGCCAAAATGTCGAAATCTTTAAAGAAAGCATGATGACGGCATTCTTTGAGGTGGTCACTAATGGCAGAAGGTTTGGGTTTAATTGACTCACCTGTAAGTGCTGAAATTCCCGTGTGTTCACTTATGCGAACATGGAGATGTCTGTTGGTCTGGCCATAATAGGAGGCGTTGCAGCCCCCACACTTGTATCGATATATACAACTCCAGAACGTAAGGAATCGGGAATTCGGTCTTTGAATCTAAACAGACTAGATATACGTGTTTTTATTTTAAACACGACGAAGATGTCACAACAGTTAAGTGATGTGCGGATAGATTTTTGTAACTTAGTCCTAGATTGTAAAGAGACTGGGCCCAAGAATGGTAAAACAATCATAAGTTTCTTTTTAGGAACAGTACATACAGCCGGTTTGTGTACGCACTCCAAAAATTTTCGTAAACAACTTTCTATAAACGATGAAGGGTAATTGTTTTTTCTAAATATGTCCTTTAACTTTTGTAATTCAGAGTGAAACTTATGCCAATTGGAACATATTTTATAACATCTGTGTGTAAGAGTATAAACAATGCTAAATTTATAACTTTCAGGTATAAAACTATCAAAGTGGGTGTACACACCACTAAATGTGGGTTTCCGATAGACTGAAGTTGTGAACTTGCCGTTTTCTCGAAGAACATGAACATCAAGAAAAGATAATGAGTTGTTCCTCTCCACCTCACTTGTAAATTTGATACTAGGATGACATGAGTTCATAAAATCCTGAAAAAGCGCTAATTGTTCTTGAGCGAGGTGGAGAGGAACAACTCATTATCTTTTCTTGATGTTCATGTTCTTCGAGAAAACGGCAAGTTCACAACTTCAGTCTATCGGAAACCCACATTTAGTGGTGTGTACACCCACTTTGATAGTTTTATACCTGAAAGTTATAAATTTAGCATTGTTTATACTCTTACACACAGATGTTATAAAATATGTTCCAATTGGCATAAGTTTCACTCTGAATTACAAAAGTTAAAGGACATATTTAGAAAAAACAATTACCCTTCATCGTTTATAGAAAGTTGTTTACGAAAATTTTTGGAGTGCGTACACAAACCGGCTGTATGTACTGTTCCTAAAAAGAAACTTATGATTGTTTTACCATTCTTGGGCCCAGTCTCTTTACAATCTAGGACTAAGTTACAAAAATCTATCCGCACATCACTTAACTGTTGTGACATCTTCGTCGTGTTTAAAATAAAAACACGTATATCTAGTCTGTTTAGATTCAAAGACCGAATTCCCGATTCCTTACGTTCTGGAGTTGTATATCGATACAAGTGTGGGGGCTGCAACGCCTCCTATTATGGCCAGACCAACAGACATCTCCATGTTCGCATAAGTGAACACACGGGAATTTCAGCACTTACAGGTGAGTCAATTAAACCCAAACCTTCTGCCATTAGTGACCACCTCAAAAAATGCCGTCATCATGCTTCCTTTAAAGATTTCGACATTTTGGCATCTGGGGATAATAGATATCAACTCGAGATCAAAGAGAGCTTATTCATAATGAAAGATAATCCCCCTTTGAATAGAGCCATTAAATCAGCTCCATTGTATTTATTTGACGTAGTGTGAATTTTTTATATTAGCTATTTAGCCATATTTTATAAAAAAACCCATTCTTGTAAAGATTTTTGATTACTTGAAAATGGATGCTTGAAGCATCCGAAACGTTGTATTAACATGTCGTTTTGTTTTGTTTTTTTCTTGAATATTGATCATGTTCTGTAGCCATTATCAAACACTTCTAAACTCTTTTACTTTCTATATTTCATACCTGTAAACAAATTAATAACACTCGATTAACTTTCCAGCATACTTTCCTATTGTAAACATACACTTTCTATTTGTTTTCTACTGCAATTTCACTACCATTTTTATACAGTGAAAGACATAAAAATGCTTTCTTCGTAACTTCATAACTGTGGAGCCATTTTGAAATAAATAAAATAACGAACAGTTCGTTACCAAAACAAATCAGTAACTGCTCGTGTAGGACCTGTATCTTTATGATCTGATCGTTTTAACTCTGTTTTTATTCTCTTTTAACGCTGTATTTATTAAATCCGTTTGACTCATGTACTTACGTATATTACTTTATATCTTTTCCAAACAATTTTCCACCGAAAAAAAGTAAAACCATTTTCACCAATGTAAATAAACATCATCCTTTCTTCAACTTCATCTACACTACTTCTGTACTGCTGCACTCCCATAACTATTTGATAACTATAAAAAGAAATTCGTAAAATCAGCACGACTTTCTTCCACTCGTTCTTCGTTTGGTTCTCATCTGAAAAAACAAACATCTGTTCAAAAACTCACCTACGCATGTGTGCTACCTGCTAACTAATCACTTACACACATGCTGCTGCCTGTTCTTTTATTAATCGTTCGATCTTTCTGCAGCTTATCTTTTAAAAACTTCACTGCACTTCTTCTGTATATCTAAATATGATTTTTCATTGTAAACAAATAACTAACTCACTTGCTACCCGTGTTGTTTTATTAATAAGAGTAAAAGTTTATAGTCAGGGCGCTACGGCCTATTTTTTTTTGGAAATGAAGAGGACATTATGAAACCTGATTGAATCGATCAATATTGATGTACTGCTAGAGAAAAGCTTTGCTGGCCATCATGAAATTACTTCAGGGTTGAGTTAGGGGTAATTTTTGGTCCTAATGACGTCATAAAGGAAGTAAAAAATTAAAAGTCGACAAATTTTAAAAATGTTTATATGAAACGATAGATCTCTTTGTTCTGAACTAAAAATACTCTAGGATTATTATAAAATAATGAAAGGATAAAAAGTTATTAGCCTTCAAGTATATTTAATGACGTCACAGCTAGCCATAAGACGTTCAACCTTCTTTCCGCACGTAAAACAAATAAATAGAAAGCCATATGATATAAGCATAGTACAGACAAAAACTAGTTCGTTTGACGATCTCGGTAGTGGGAGATGTATGGATCAAAATCTTTTAAATAGGATAAAGACTTTTTTGATGAACAAATCTAGTGAAGACTCTCTTTTATAAGGGTGATGATTATAAGTTTACTTAGAGCTCAAATATCTCGATATATAAAAGTAGTGCTAAGCATTTCTTGTTGAAGGATAGAAACTCCCTTGGGTCGAGGTCAAGGGCAAAGATAATGTTCCTCGATTCTGTCCATGTTCCCACAATTTAAACAACTGCACAAGTCAGTGCACTTTACGCCGTGTGCCTTGCAGGCGCAAGCATTTGTTTCGCAGCTTTTTTTCTTACACCTACATGCTATCAACTGTAATGAACTTCACATATCTACCTTCATTGACAATTGCTATATTTTAGCTCATAAAGTCGACAAACAAAAGTTTCGATGTCGCCAAATAGTTGAGAATCAAAAATAAAAGAATCCCCAAGTCTTTTAAAAGCTGCTAGGAATTGATCACAGTTGGTCAGCAACTTAAACGCTTTCGCCTTTCCGATGCCGTAAAAGGCACTCGTGTACATTTCCCGTGAATAGCTGGGAGAGCCTCACAACAACTAACACCAAGCTCCTCGGAAATGCACGTCATGTCTAAGATTTTCCGTGTCTTCGAGACCCCAATATCTACAAAACTCTTCATTTGCAACTTGCATTGGAAGTACAATGCATAGATGGCGATGTCGCTATCGACTGTGTGTATGCACACCGAATTCAGTCCGAGAGACTCAGCGTGGGCGGAGCAGAAGAAAACTTTCGTATCAGGTTCCTCTTGATTCGTCCAGAGTGAATCAACTTCCTCACCTAAATGAAACACATGAAAACAAAAGATTTAAAATCCTACAAATAAGAAGTCCTCTGTAGCACAGTAAAAAATCATTTTACCTCTTCGCCCGACTCGCAATTCGAAGAATTTCGGAGAACTGTTTACAAACAGTGTACGCCCTGTGAGTTCAGTGCGAAACCTTTGAGGATGTGACCAATCTTTCAACAGAAACGATACAAGATCGGTTTTGTTGCTTGCGTCCCGCAAATACTTTGACCATTGTTTTGGCCTCTTCTGCTCCCCTCTTTGAATTTTAAACTTGATTCTCCATACGATTTCGGAGTCTTAAATGCTTTTTATTTACGTGGATAGAATTTTGACAAAATTTAGTGAACCGCAAGATTTAACCTCGCGTCGAGCTTTTATTAGAAAGAAAATGTACAAAATGGTAGAAAGAAAATGCTAGTCAATAATTTCTCTTAATAAAAATTTTAAGATGAACCAACATCTTTTTACCTGAGCGATCTATTTTACGCGTGGACGATCTTCGTGCAGTTTCAAAATTTTCGTCGTCTCCACTATCCGTCGCCTCAACATTCCTCTTCTCCCCAATCGCCTTCAGTGTCTTCGGATGCACATACCGGTCATAACACTTTTGGTGAAATTGATGGGTAGCCAAATTATCAGACAGCAAACAAATGATCTTCTCATCTCGTCGTATAAGGTAGTATAAAAGTTCAAAACGTTTTAAAACGAAGACAAGTTGGCAAAACAAAATGTATCTTACCGGATGAAAATATGTCGAATACCACTTCCTACGCCTACGAAAAGTTTCGTCAGTGCAGTTTCATTACAATAAAAAGCTCATGCGACATAAGAATAATAAAAAGAGTAAGTAAGTAAGTAACGGGAGTTTTTAGTCCTTGGGCTTCCATCCGTAATGGTTGGTTCTTCCGCCCGCCGACTTGCAACTATTAGTTGACTTACCGCCAGAGAGACGTATAGCATTGCTCTAACTTGCCCGAAGGCCAGTGTGCAGTCAGTCGATGGCTCCTAATGGGCTGACACGCTGCTTTTAAAGCGCATCGGAGTGGTGTATCGAGATACGACATGACTGGACTCGAACACGGGTCGCAGCGGTCGCACTCAAAGGTACTAACCACTACACCATCGCCGCACAAGAGCATGATCAAGAGCATGCAAGAAAGAAATGAGCGAAAAAGAAAGATTACCTTGCGTTCTTAGCCTTTGTCATTGCATTTTCAGTGAATCCCCGCAACTTGACTTCTTTGTAACTCTCCGTTACGCCTTCATGGAATATGCATTTATTCTCCGCAGATCCCCGTTTGGGGTTTTTAGTATCTACACTTAACCTTCGGGACAACATTTTCTTACTACATCTCCCTTTCGCTTTACTTTCCAATTTAGTCGATATGATGAAGAGATTCAAACCTTATCTTTTTGAAGATGAATCTGACAATTCATACAAATGTGAGATCTGCTTCGATGACGCCAGAAAATTTAATAAGTTTAAAATCCATTCAGAAAAGCTAACAATAAAAGGCATTTAAATAGAAGAAATTGTGAAAAATAAAAAAAGAAAATATCTTTCCATGATTAACTGATACGGGGGTTATTCCATGCATGAGTAAGAGGTTTTGAATAAATATTTGAATATAAAATCCTGTCTAAGGATTACATGATTACATATCAAAGAAAATTGTTATATTATTGAAAATGTATTTATTCGAACATGCTGTATGTTCTTAACTTCATTCTTTTGTGTTTAATTTTACCCCCTGAATGAAATACACAAACATTACGACACATCATTCTATGCACATGTTTACAAAGAAACATGGCGAATTGTTGAACGATGAGTTTTCGGAATATTTTGTCAGTATTATCGCGTCTAACTGGGCCAATAAGTAATTTCAAGAAGGCCAGTAAAGTTTTTCTGACTCTATATATCATAAGGAAGGGATCTATGTATATTTTAAAATGTCCCCCCAATTTGCATAGTTTTCCATATTTTCTTGGTCGTAGCGGCCTGTCTTAGCAATAAACACGATAATAAAACGTTTTATAATAATAACAATACCTTCGTGCATACAAACCTGTGTTTCTTCGTCAGTTCTTTCGTCGATTTGCTGCCTAAAACAATCAAATTTAAATTGAAATATTCGTATACAAAAAGAAACACGTCTTTATCGCGAAGTTTCTTGCTCACGAAATGATCGTTGACAAATTTCGAACGAAGAAATTGCATTGCTCGCACTCCTCCAAAGACGTTTTTCGGCTGATTTCCACTGCGCAAACCAAAAATAACAAAACGGAGGAGCATATACTAATCGCGGAAAATCAAAAAAAGTGTTCTCGCTACTACGTGGTTTTACGACAAAAAGGGAAAAAATAAGAAGGATTTGACCGTGAAAAAAAAACAAATATATCACTCTCTAAAATAAAAGTGTGACACACAACGCGAATTAGTATAATAAGACTAGTATCTCGCGTAAAAGTTTTTTACGGCTTTAATTTCGAAAAGGATGTGCAAGAATCCCACATTCCCGTGTGCGAACCCCGTGACGAAAATTTCAATTACGGAATTGGGACTGGAAAATGTACCCAGGTTGTAGAGCTTGAAAAACTGAGCAAAAAAATGTATGGGATCGTTTCGCTACAACCAACCGTTCCAGAGATATCGTCAATCAAAGATTTTAATGACGTCATATCCGCAGTACCAAATAAAATTTAGGTCCAAATGTTGAGTCACCCCATCACCCGTATCGCGGACCCCAAAAAACGTCAGTTATTCCTATTGGTTCTCGAGATATTTCCCCAAAAACGCCGCGTTCGATTGGGGATGCAATGCAATGGCTCCCCCGTGATACGACAAAAATAACTGACGTCACGCCGCGTGCTATTATACTAATCGTCAATTATCAATGGTCTAACGAAAAAATGACCACGATTAAGAAGATTTTGACCGTAAATTTAGAAAAAACACAACACTCTCTGAAATAAAAGTGGTATGCACAACGCGGATTAGTATATATAGACTAGTATCTCGCGTAAAAGTTTTTTACGGCTTTAATTTCGAAAAAAGGATGTGCAAGAATCCCACATTCCCGTGTGCGAACCCCGTGACGAAAATTTTAATCACAAAATCGTGACTGGAAAGTGTTCCCATGTTGTAGAGCTCGAAAAGCTGATCAAAAAAGTGTATGGGATCGTTTCGCTACGATCAACTGTTGCAGAGATATCGTCGATCAAAGATTTTAATGACGTCATATCCGCAGTACCAAATAAAATTTAGGTCCAAATGTTGCGTCACCCCGTCACCCGTGTTGCCGACCCTAAAAAACGTCAGTTATCGCTATTGGTTCTCGAGATATTTCCCCAAAAACGTCGCGTTCGATTGGGGATGCAATGCAATGCACGGTCGTTCAACGCTAGCCGAAACTCGGAAATTAATTATGCACATGCGCAGTTCAACACGTCTTGCATAATGCTCTTGGCGACATAATTTAGCGCTGGCCATATAGACCCCAGTGACTCAAAACACTTCTAATCTATCAGAAATGTGGAAATAAGATCTACCACAACATCCTTAAAAATTAAACCATGGGAGGCTCATAGTGAAACATGCACAATTTGTAACAAGAAGGGAGGGAGAAAAAGAAAAAAGAAAAGCCCAGGAAGACCTAAAATAAACAACAATAAAATATGGACAAGACAACACATAAAAACTTTAATAAACACTGTAGCAAAAGAAAAATCAATTGATGTAAATGACATAGAAATTTGCGAAAATCTCAACAGCCACTTAGATCTTTGCAGATGCTGTTCATGTAAGAAATTTGTGGTTCAACCGGTGGTTCTTAGTTGTCGGCATTCGTACTGCTTGTATTGCATTGTTCCATCACTAGAGGGAAAATCGTTCGAAAACACAGTTTGTAAAATGTGTTCCAAAGCTATTTATCCAGGGGATGTTGAATACGCACACCATGTTGTCGAAATGATTGAATGCATTACAATACCATGTGAAAAAAATTGTGGAGAAACATTTAAAATTTCTGAAAAAGGAAAAAAGATCCATCATGAACAGAATTGCAATGGTCCGCAACCAAAAGAAAACTCCACCGACATAATTAATCAAATTTTTTCGATTCAACCAACAGATTCATTGACCCGAAATATGGAAGATGCTGCACTCCATGTTTTAAAGCACAAACTGGCAAATGCAACATCAAACATCATTGAGTTTCCTTCTGGGGGACCAAGGGTAAATGTTACATATATGATACAATCTTCTATGAGGAGAAATTTTCAATGAAGTGAATAATCAAATTAAATGAACTTTTCATGTTATTTCTTCGTGTTAGGAAATAAAAGCTTATAGCTTTCCATTGTTTAAGTAAATTTTGAAAATTTCTTCTTCAAAAAGGCAAATGATATATTTTTATATATATATTTGTATATATAATATCTATTTCCCTTTTCCTAGCCGCATTGCTTCACATCTATAAAAAAGCCTGTAAAAGATAGTGATAGTGTCTGTCAAAGAACACTAAAAACAAGGGCAAAAAATATGTTGGACACACTTGCCTTAACGGCTGGAGCCTCAGGTTCTGCACAAACATTGCAAAGTGCTGAGTTAGTGAAACTATTTGACAAGGAAGAAAGAAGAGAAATAATCGCAAAATCAAACATTGGATTCGTTGAAATAAGTGCTGAAGATATGGTTGCTCTCAAGGCTGATATGGGTGTTCCATGGGAAAAAATTAAAACAATGGCACGGTAAGAAACAAGACTCACAAGCATAATAATGGAAATAAAAACATTACGTAAAAATACTTTTCTTTTTCAGATGGTTGAAAACTTTCGATATTAAAGCAGCATCAAACGCTAAACAAAGACAAACTGCAAGTGCTTGGGCTGGTGATGACATTATAGTTGAGAACACACCATTCACTTTTGAAGTGAAAAATCACAAACAAAATTATGAAATTAAGCTAGCTCCCTGGGGATATGTAAAAAATCTACACGATAACATAATGAAAAGGCTTGACTGTTTGAGCAAGTAAGTTGAGAATATTCTATTTCATAAAAAATATATAATATGCATTCATATATAACTTGAACCAGGATTTTTCTCCTAGAAAGAATAAGCATCTCAAGTTTACAATTATTTTCAGGAATGATTTACTCATTGAAGGAAAAACCTATGACAATGAAATTCATATAAAAATTGGGGGTGATCACGGTGGTGGTTCATTCAAGATGGCATATCAAATCGCTAATGTGAATAAGCCTAACAGCAAAGCCAATACAACAGTTTTTAGTATGTTTGAAGCTAAGGATTATGTCACCAACCTGAAAGTTGGGTTGAATCCGTTTTCAGAACAGGTTGATCTACTACAAACTTTGCAATGGGAGTAAGTTATTCACACTTTCGTGTTATCTTGAATGAATTTCAAATTTGTAACAATAAAATCTTACCTATCTAGAAACAGGAAGATACGTTTATTCTTGTATGGTGACTACGCATTTTTGTGTGCTATATATGGCATAAGTGGAGCAAGTGGTATGTAAACATGTAGGAATTCCTGAATCAATTATATGACAGGTTCATTATAGACATCTTCTTTTACAGGACGTCATCCTTGTTCATTCTGCCACATCACTAAGTCAGATATGCAGATACCTCATGAAAAATCCACACAACGTTCCCTAAAAAGTTTACAAGATAATTATTGCGCATTCATGGCTGCTGGTGGAGACATCAAAAATGCAAAGGAGTACAATAATGTGATAGATGAACCCATATTCAATATACCACTTGACCAGGTTAATTAATTTTGATATTATCTATTAGAATTTAGGTAATGAATTTATGTGCCACTATAATGAAAAGGGAAAAGTTTAAAAAACTGATTATCAACAGGCCTGATTTTACATAGCTCAGATTGTGCTTATTTAAGTATTATAAAAATGTGAATTTTAGGTTGCATTACCAGTCTTACATATTTCACTGGGTGTTTACCTGAAAATTTTCAACCTACTTGAAAGTACTTGTTATTTACTTGACATGAAAATTGCTGGACAATTGGCAATAAACGAAAAAAAGATCAATCAGAAGCAATTTGATGAATTTATAGCTACACAGTCACTAATATTAAATCTACAAAATCAAGTAAGTGACTTTGAGGAGACAATCAACTTGGTGCATGATGCAATTACTTTAAATATTTTAAAACAACCAGAACATACAAATGCTATCATGGACGTATACAAACCTCGATTAAGATATTTGGAAAGCAAAAAGGAGGAGAAGGTATGAAATTTTCTGTAAACTTTTCATCTGAGTTCTTCCACAATATTTATTTTATGTTGTCATAATAGGAACATGAAATTAGAGTATTGATTGACACATGCGAACTAAAACGTACTGCTGGTCCTTGCGTACAAAAACTTGATGAAATTTTAAAATCATTAAATGTTGAAAGACAAGCTTATCATGGGAAGTCTTTCGTGGGAAATCATGTGCACAAAATGTTAAAGGTGAACTGACTTACACTTAACAAGGTCATTTTATAAGCTATTTCAAGCTAACTTTGGAAACTTTTTTTTCAGGTTACCAACATTATCAAGTTGTGCAATGCAATTCCAATTTTGGTTGTTCAATTGGGTCTGCCAAACACAAACTTACACCAGGAAGCCATAACAATATGCCAAGATTTTAAAAATCTTTTCAACAAATATGGTCTATGTCATGTGATGCTGAACACAACAGAGAACTTTGATGAGGAAAAAATTGAAACTTTTCGTAAGTATATAATAGTAAAAAGCTCAAGTTATAGGTATACATTATGCATCATTAAGATCAATTGTGTTAAATGTTTACTTTTTTAGGTCAACATATCGAAGAGTTTGTTTCATTTTATCGTGAGAAATGGCCAAATGAAACAATAACACCCAAAATGCATATGTTGGAAGACCATGTCATTGATTTTCTAAGAAGATGGAAGTTAGGACTCGGTGTTTACAGTGAACAGGGTGGTGAAAGTATCCACTCCGAATTTAATAATTTAGGGAGGATGTACTGTCACATGCATGGGACATCAAGGTTGCAAAGCATGTTGAAAGAACACCATATACGTGTGAATCCTATTGCCAAGAAACGAAAACCAGAAATAAAAAGAAGGAAATTGGCGCCCTACTAGAAAATATGACTAGTTGTTTTAAGTTACCTTGTTTTTGACTTTACTGTGTTGAGAAAAGATAGTTAACTGAACTAAAAACGACTTATTCATAGCAAAGATTTCAAAACTTTCTGTAAAAAAATGATTGGACATCCAGACCTCTTTGAAAACTTTGTTAGGGTCTTAAGCAACAAATAAAACCATATTTACGTTCTCAAAAAATTCATTAAAGTTCCCAATTCGAGGATATTGCATAAGCTGTAACGATATGTCGAAAATTTCGAAGGTAAAGTTACTAATGCTCATATGTGGCGACATGGACACCATCATCCGCCAGTAACTGTTCAAGTTCATCTTCAACAATTATTCAACACGTGCATATCTTGCATGCAACCATATCTTCCATATAAAGCATAATTATTTTGATTTAAACAATGAGGTTTTCAAAAACAACTTCGTCGCTAGGCCTATGAACATAACGCCATGTTTATAATTCATCATTGCAACGGCTATTTTACTGCGCATGCTCACAATTAAATATACGCACTAAACGACCGTGAATGGCTCCCCCGCACGGCTGTTTCGCACGCGAAACTCAGTTTGCGCATGCGTGTCATTTGACGGTTTTTCATTTACGGCTTTAAAAATGGCGGTCAGCCACGCGTGTTTTTATTTTCCCTAGGTACTAAGTTCTATATCCTTTTTTGGCATTTATACTCAACTCAGTGGATCCAAATTATAACCGAACGTTTTCCACATGGTTTGACTCTTTCATCACGAAAGAATTCAGCGGGCTGAAGTGGTCGTCGAAGCTCTGCATTGCATATTTAGTTCTTACTTCCAATTTGCTATGAGATCTGTGTACAACCTAGATTTGAGACATTTTTTAGTACTCTCGAAGTTTTCCCATGGACGCGACAGATGTTATTGGAACATTCAGTTGTCAATGAAAAACATTTCCAAAAGGTATGGTGCTAACATTTTTTTTCAAGTTAGTGTAACATCTCAAACTTTCTCATTTTTCATACATTTCATAAACTGACCTCGTGATTACATAAAAACATATTTACAAAAACGATCTAGTTGTGTTTAGTTTTGAAAAAGTAGTAAACTGAACTCTTCCTGTGAATAATAAGGCTTCATAAATACAATGATTTAGCTCCACTGACATTGGATTTCCAAAAATTTACTCACAAATGTTTGTTGTTGTGAAAACAAATTATATGTGTTGCACAATTTGTTGAGATAAGAACTGAGTCGAATAAAACACTCTAAGGCCAGTCATATATTAAATGGTAACTATCAAATGGTAAACATTAGAAATAAATAAAATATAAACATGTAAGAGTTAGATAGATGTTAACTGTACAAAAATCAGATCAACTGAATTTGAAGTTGTTATTCTTCTAACTTTCTTTTTTTCTTTTGTGGCTTAATTATTTGTGCTTCAGGAGATGAAGACAATAAATGTTGGTTCATGGTGTATTCCAACCGTTTAACTGGGTCTTTCACTCCGTTGTATCTGGAAAACAAGATAAACTATTCATTTGTTTTGATTAATAAAAGAAATATCGTACACAAGACTATGGTGTTATCTGGCCGATTGGGTTTATCGACATTTACAATTTGATACCCCATTTTGAAGCTGTTATCGCCATGGTCACCGCCTATTTTGACATGGATCTCGTTTTTTTCGATAAAAGTATGCTGAACAAGCAGATCACACTTTTCGAGTTGGTGTATCCTTTTTAGGCAATGTCCAACTAAATTATATAGGTATGCCCACGGAACAAGTACCACTTCTATTTTGTTGTTGTTAGTTTTTGTGCAAGGTGCAAGTTCTGCATATAAACCAGGTCCAACCCATTCAGCTGCTGTTTTCCTGACTTGCTTTTCTGATGACACTTTGACTTGAAATGTACTGAGCCATCGTGAAATGCTGCGTAGTTGATTCCAGGGTATGTTCAATGACGATTTCATTGCCGCAACATGTTCCGCTGGAATAACTGTCTGTTCTTTCAATTTTTTTATAATGCTTGAGCGATGATTCTCATCAAGACTTTGCACAACAGCAGCTGTCTGAGTTGAAATGGCCTCTTCACACGAACCAGATATTATTGACAGCAATTCTTTTGTTGTCTTGGTCCTAGCCTGGATACTTCTTCTGCTAGACACATTTGAATGCTTTGTAGAGACTCGAATCGGTGTTATAGTAAGGGGCTAAAATACAGTAATAGATTATTAGCTATTGTATATATTTTGTGTGGTCCCCCAGAGGAATTATTTTTATTAGTTTAAAAGTTTTCAACAAAACATGCATGTACATGGTGTTTCATTCACACAAAAACTGGCTTGTTTTTAATTTCTGACCCAAGTATGATTATATTTACCTTAGAGCCCTTAGTTGGTAGCTGTACGCTATTGTTTGGTAATTTTGATTTCTGCATCTGAATTCCAACAACGTGGGTCACACATTCCAAAACCTCTCGCGGAACTTCTTCTGTAGAACTTAAGTTGAGGATATCACTTGTGGTCAAAACAGATGATTTGTTGCAGTAATGGCCTTTGAAACGGTCGATGTTGAAATGTGCGTTGCATGAGTGACAAAAGATTTTCTGCATTATCAGTGTGTTCAGGAGAACTTGACCTGACTGTATCGATTTTTCGTCAGGCAGAACACTTATATTGCATGTTGGACAATTACTCTCCTTTTGTAAGTGAGATGTGAGACAAACTTCACAAAATGTGTGATTACAGGCCACTACATACAGGGGTTTTTTGACCAGGTCCTCACATATCCCACATATGTACGGTTTTATATGAGTGTTGTGTGTGATAGAAAAGTCCTTGAGGGTCAAGTTATGAGTTTGCGAGGGTGATAAATGTTGCAGATTCTTAATGATGGAAGTCCATGTTGTTGGTGTAGGTAAATTAATAGGTCTGCCTCTTCTCCCTTTTTTACTTGGACGACCTCCTTTAGCCTTCTCCTTGAAAAGACTGCATGTCTTGCACTTGTCATTGGTATGTATTTGCCAGTGAATAGGTGTTTGTGTGTGTATGGATCCACGTTGTAAAAAATTTTGTATCTTTGCAAAGCAGTTGTTGCAGAAAAATTTGGGATGTATTCCATCTTTATCGTTGTGAAAGTCGTCCTTAAAGGCAGTACATAAGTCACTCGTGTGCTTTTCTGTTGCATGCTTGACTCTATCTGACAATATATGTCCACATATCCGGCATAGTCTACCTAAACACTGCTCGTGGAAGGTGTTGTCCGCCATATTTTTAGGTTGAAATAGCTGAATTTTGGGATGCTGTAACTTCTTTCTAAAAAATGTTAGCAACATAGAATTTTGCTAAAATGTGAGGTAATTTGTTGGTTATATTGGTCGTATTTACCTTTTCGTTGTTAAAACTTTGAGAGTGCTTGAAAACCTAGTTGCTATGGGCGAGGTTCTCCACTAGGATCTTCAGTGATGTTGTTAAAATTTAAAATTCGCGCCAAAAATAAATTATTTTGTTTGCTATGAGTAGCTACTTTGAAAATGTACTTGTGAAACTCTACCTTAGTGCTTATATTTGTATTTAACATTGTGTTTAGACTAGGTTTAGGCTTTTCAAAAAGCACAAGGTGGGGAGAGCAAAAGTGAAAACGAGAACGCATTTTGTTTTGATTTAGAAAAGTCACGCATGCGCAGTCTTACTTTCCAATTTATAGGCTACGGAAACAGCCGTGCCCGTGATACGACAAAAATAACTGACGTCACGCCGCGTGCTAATATACTAATCGTCAATTGTCAATGGTCTAACGAAAAAATGACCACGATTAAGAAGACTTTGACCGTAAATTTTAAAAAAACACAACACTCTCTAAAATAAAAGTGGTATGCACACACGCGGATTAGTATAATAAGATTCGTGTAAAGAGCTTCTTGAAAACTGTAGCTATTTGACCCTGTTAGTTATTTTTCTATAAGTAAATGTGCTACAAAAGTTTCACCAGGACACACATTATAAATATTATTATTACGGTAGCAGCGAAAGCGAATACCGTATTAAAACACCCTTGGACTACTACTACTACTACTACTCCTCCTCCTCCGGCCGAAACGGCAGTTTTTAGCCTACGATTTAGACTATGCGAGTACCCACTAAAAACTCAATATACATTCTAATGAACGAACGCAGCCTTTTGAATTTTCGAAGGTTTTCCATCACATACATTGAAAATACGTTTTCTTTGATATTTTATCACTTAATTGATGAAGGAATGGATATTAATCTAATAGGTCTACATAAAACTGGGACTTTTAGTTACTTTTATGGTACTGAATCAATGAACTTTGGCACTTGAAAATAGATATGTTTTTCGTGTCAGTAAAGCACAGATCAGACTTTCTTATTACTTTCTACGTTTGTTAGCTATCTGTTATGTCTTTGAACATCAAGGTTTTCAAAAATCGAGTTAAAAAAAGGCAGTTATCGGTTTGAATTCATTTTCGGTTTCAAAAAATTATAATTCAAAACATACATTATTTTTTCGAAGAAACGCGTTTTTTTTTCTACATAAGCTCTTATAAAAAAAACGTACGTCATAAACAGCTCATGCATGTATAATTCTTTTGTCTTCTAATAAATTAAATTGCTGGTGTGTTGCGATTAGACCCTATTTACACGAGTTAGTAATTTTAAACATTATAATATCGTTTATGCCTGTTTTCCACCAGTAAGATATCTCAAGAAATAACTTTTACAGAACGTTTAAGAACTTTAAGTAAAATTTCAAATTTAAAAGTATTCTTGTGGCAAGTACTTTTGCTGCTACCGTTTTGCGCCATCTGGCTCTTGTTTACACTTACACACAACATGAGATTATTTATCAATATGTGGACTTGTTTGTTATTGTGTTTTTTGTGTGGAAAACAGTTAACAGTAAAGTATTTCAGGGTACTGAACGTCTTTAGAAGCCTTGATCTGAATTTAAGAAATTTTCAAAAATGTCAACAAATAATATTCTCATCTACAAATGCTCTACTTACAATAATCGTGAAGGGAAAGAGGTAAAGAAACCTCAAAGCATTCTTTCTGAATCTTCTCCAGTGATTCAAAATTTTTTATTCATCATAAAGTATTGCCAAGTCTGCATCATATATACATGTTCTTTATGTTCTTTATATATATTATGTATACAGTTATAGAAAAACCAATTTATAGATTTGTTTCTTTGCTCCGCATTGTTGATTAAGAAAACTGTTTAATTTTCAGTTATCTAATTTATTTAAAGAATTTTTGATAAAGTTTCATCTGGGCAAATGTTATAAATTCTAACACTACTGCACTAGTTGCTGCATATTGAATAGCAAATCAGACAATAATGTTCCGCCATACAGGTAGGTAAATGTTGTTTACAGTTTTTGTTGTAAAGCAGTCCAATTTGATTATCTACCAAAAGTGACAGAGATTTTACCCTTTCAAATTCCATCATGATGTGTACTGTTTCGATTTTTGCTGAGTGGATTACATTGGAAAAGTTTGTGGTGCAAAAGTGGTCTCATTGCAAATGATGAGATGAGATGATTATTCATCTACTAATTAATGTTTGTTGTTGTGTTGACTTGTTCGGTTTGTTGTTGTTGTGTGTGGGGGAAATAGAACTCTTAAACAGTGCCAGTGGTTCAAAATACAACACACAAGGCTAAATAAACATGGCTGAAACGTAGTAGCAAAAGGAATGGATAAGAAATACGTATGGATCGTATGGATATTCCTAGCACACAACAGCTGTTGAGCACACATTTTATAATGTTCAGTTAACAAATATTTTTAGTGTGCTTTAAAAGTTTAGAAGCCTTGATCTCAATATAAGAGATTGTCAAAAAGGTCAACAAACAATATATTGCCATCCACAACTTACATTAATATCGTATAATAAGGTATTGGTTTCCCAATTGGACAGTTGGAAGACAAGTCCAACAACCTTAGAGCAAAGTCTCCCCGGGGGAAGGGGAAAAATGTCTACTTAAATCTAATTAAGAAGGACAACTTTCCATTTTGGTAAGCAGTCCATGTACCGTAGAAACGGAAAAATTTGGCTAAAAGCCATACTTTGAAAATTTTTTTGCCCGCGCATTCAAGGTGTTATCTGTCAAATTCTACTCTGGAAATCTGATGTGAATTAATCTGAGTGAAATCTGATGTATGACCCTGTAGGAGGTTTCATCGAGTTACGGCAACCGAAAGTGCATCTCTCTGTTAGTATTTTGATGACAATATTTGATCTTGCGAAATGAGCTCCGTTTCGCATGGCTTCACTCCGCAAAAAGAGTGGTATTAAACACAGGAAATTAAATTTGCCGAATAACAAAAATCAAAAAATTTGGCGGGAATTAAATTTGGCGGTTTCAGGCCAAATCCGTGAAGTTTTCATCCCGCCAAAATTTCTTCTCCTAAAGAATTATTATTATTATTAACACTTTATTTTACTTCGGTTTACAATATGAATATAGATTATATACATATATATACAGACACAACATAAATTGGTCTATTTACACCGAAAAATAACATCAGATAAATCATTAAATCATCAAATAAATCCTACATTAGCAATGTAATCCCTGCAAAGTCTGCAAGGACAGTTTGTTGGTTTCCAGAATTTTATTTCATGTTTGAAGTTTTCTAGAGTGCTTGCATTTTTGATGTGCTCCGGAATTATGTTCCAAATTTTAGGGCCGAGATACCTAATTGAATGTTTGCCTTTAAGTTCTGTGTGTACATTAGGTAATTTGAAGTAGTTTTTAAAACGGAAACTATACCTGTTTTGTTTATTGACTTCAAATAAATTGGCAAATGTTTTATGAGCAAGCCCTCGTACTACTTTAAACATTTCTACCGCAAGTTTTTGAATGTTCCTGTGGTGGATTGTAACAGAGTTGTCCTTTATTAATAAATCGTCAAAAGTTGAATGGTAATCATTATACAGGAGTCTTAGTGCTCTTTCATGAAGTTGGTTTATTTTATTGTTAGATTCTCTGCTATGGAACATCCAGGCAAGAGGACTATATGCAAATTGTGACTCAAAGAAAGACTTAAGGATTACCTTTTTTTTATGGAAGTTTAGTTCCTTCATCATTCGGCTTAAGGCAATTTTTGACCTGCTTTTGTGCAAATGTTTTTCACATGTTTATCAAATTCAAGCTGATTATCTAGGGTAACGCCCAGAAGCATCGCTTTGTTTTCTTCCCATATAATATTATTATTTAGTGATACAAACGTATGTTCTACTTTTTTGCCAAAGATTAGAAGATGACATTTGTTTGTATTTATTTTCATATAGTTATACTCAAACCAATCAACGAGAAGGGCACTATCATGTTCAAGTTGGAAGCACATATTTTCCAAATTGAGGTCACTTATGTAGGGAGTTGTGTCATCTGCAAAATTGCAAACATCACACGCTGGCAAGATAAAGAATAAGTCATTCAAATAAATATTGAATAGGATTGGTCCTAGTACAGAGCCTTGAGGAACTCCTTGTAGAAGCTCTGACCAGGAACTAAAAGCTGTATTGATCTTAGTTCTTTGCCAACGGTTTTTTAGATAACTAGAGATTATTTTTAAGGAATCAAAACTGAAGCCGTACGCATATAATTTTGCCAAAAGAAGGTCATAGTTAATTGTGTCAAATGCTTTTGAGAGATCAGTTAATATTGCTCCTGAAAAACCTCTAGAGTCTAAGGATTTCTTGATTGTTTCAATCATATTTACCAAAGCGGTTTGTGCGCTATAGCCTTTCCTATATCCACAAAGATGCGGAGATAAAAGTTTATCCATAAAAGGAAGAAGTTGTGATTGCATGATTCGTTCAAAGAAGCGTTCAAAGAAGCGTTAACGGATGTGAGATTAACTGTCTTTGTTGTGCGTTTTATTAGAAAGTACGTTATACTGGGTATTCGTACAATATTATTTTTATCGAATCAATACTATAACTGTAAGCGAGAAAGGGTCAGTAAGTAGTAGCATCGTTGTGACTTCTTATAATTTTGAAAGTGTCTGCTTCAAAAACATGAACAAGACAACAAAATTACATCCTTCCCAATATGATTCGTGACCTTTCAAAATCAGCTTCAGTAAAGATGTTGTAACGTCTGTTTGATTTTGACATGACAAGACACAATACAAAAATCTAACGAAGCGATAACTTACTATTTTTAAAATGTTGTTATCTCTTATAGCGGTTTTAAAGTTTTTATATACTATAAATATTTTATATCTATATATAATTGTATTTTTATCTTAGGCAGAATAACCATATTGTACTTTATGGAAGCCAAATATATGTTTAATAATAATAATAATAATAATACTTACTATTTTTAAAGATGTCGTTCGGCGTGTAGACCATACTATGAAGGTTTGAAGAAGAAAAGCACTTTGACTCATGCGGTGTTTGCAGCATGAGATATTTCGCCTCTAAAAATGCGCTGAAATGTGTACTCGTTCGTTCGAAAAGCTTATAAACTCAAAATGACACAATAAATAAAAAAACCTCTCTGAAGTTTAATTTATTTTTTTGATAGATGAATTGTTATGTAATCTGATAGTACAGTTAGTTGTGAGTAAGTTCTGAAGTATTAGAAAAATATTCCATCGAATGAAGTTTTTAAAACTTTGTGTTGTCGCTGTTATTGTAATGAGCTGTTACTACCAACTCTTTTTGGCGCCACTACGCAAACGTTTTATATAAGTTAATTAACTATTTGTGGTTCTCAGCGTTCCATAGCGATTACGCACACAAAATATTTTCCATTCCTTAATAATTTTGGAGAATGAATCATTTTGTTACTCGCTGTTTGCATGTCAAAAGTGACCAAAGCCTTCTGGATTTGCACTTTGATCACTCAGTAATTTTAACATAAAATTGTTCCGGGTCTATTTGTAAATTCTTTGTTAGCAGTTTCCATTCTTGTCAATGCAGTCATAGGACATTTCTGAGCAATTGTCTTGTAATGTTGTGATAATCTAATCAGAATGACTGCGCTAAAATCTCAAACTTCATTTAAATGCAATGATTAAAACACAATGTACATGTTGTAGTACAAAACCAGGATCTCACTTTTCGGTCGAAATATATGAGGAGCAATGCGTTGACACTGCCATTTATAAAGGTTATTGTACCAGTCAAGTAGAGGAAGAATTTGAATGTTTGACTTGATGGCCAGATCTTATGAAGGATAGACCCGATAAGATATGGCATGTACAGAATCAAGACAACCAACGTAAGTAATGATGCTAATTTGGTCATTGCTGAATGTGCTTCAGATGGAGGAATGTTGTTCAAAGAATTACGCTTTCTGTGTCGACGCAGAATTACTATTAATTTTCCATAAATTATCCATGTTACAATAGCAGCCACCCAGCCAAATATCACTAAGAATATTTGTGCTTCTGCAATGTAACCATACACTGTGGCAATACATTTCGTTATGGCAATGGTAAAGATCAAAATCGGTAGAACAATTAAAATCACTTGGGTTCTTTGAAGTCTAATGTCTTTATCATGTTGTGTTATATAATTCACTCTAACGAAACGATCATAGGCGAGCAAAACTAACGTAAAAGCTGAGCACAACGGAAAATAAAATACAAAAAATTCTGCAACTATGTGTAAGTGGTAATATTTATCATGATGAAACCATCCACAAATAAGCACTGCTAATGGATTTGTTACCAATCCCATGAACAAATCATACGTATTTATCATGAAAAATAGCTTCCATGGAGTGTATTTCGTTTCAAACTTCGAGTTTCTTTTCCTTCCTCTTTCTGCTTTCCAGAGTGCCACAATTGTAAATGCGTTCAAAACGATGTTCGTTACGGAGAGCAGTACATTAAAAGCTGCCAGTATCCATTGCTGTTGTTTTGATAAATCATATATATCAGTAAAATATGTTTCAAAAACAGCTTTAGTTGCATTCATTTTGAAACTGATTTCATTTATGTAAGTATCAAAAACAAGCTGAAAGGCGATTATCAGTAGCTTTTTTATGGCTTTGTCAGCGTTTGACAACACCGTACCATAAACGCTGACAAAGGTATAAAAAAGCTATATCATGCACACGTCTAATTTTAGTATTTAGGGAAAAACCATATCACTTCCAACTAATAATGTATAATTGCATAATTAGTAACTCTTATACGCTCTTATAAGTTTTGCTTTCGTTCCTTTTTTGCACTAAGCAGGTCTCCCTTGACAATTTCAGAGTTGTCCATTGCAATGAATCTCAGTCAATATTGATCAGTTATCTCAAAAACACCAGAGTGTTACAATAATGGCTACGATCTTCTTTGCATTGAATTTTGTCCACAACCGTCAGATTATAGAATTGTTTGTACCTAAACGCCTTTATTTCAACCTCCATTAATCTTAATGATATTTTTTATTACTAGTTGATTACACAACGCTTATATTTCCTGTTTCGTTGGTGCCAACGCTTATATTTCCTGTTTCATTGGTGCTTTTGGTTGTTGATTCACGTTTGAAACAGTTTTTTCGCTTCCAGTATGTTTTCTTTTACCTCCATTATAGCATGCCTAGTATCAACATCAAAATTCGTTTTGTTTACAAACTTATCATTTCGCTTTCAAATCGTTTGCAAGCTTGAATCTCTCAAATGGAAACAGGAAGAGAAAAAAGTGAATGAAACAGTTTTGAACAATGTATTATAACTAGACGCCAAGGCGGCGTCGATCACCAGCCTGCGTTATGTCACCAAAACAGTTCACGAAAAATAAAACTAAGGAATTGGCAACGGAAAGTTTTACTATTTTGTAACTGCTAGATATTCTAAACTCGAAGATGTATAGGACCATATGTGTATGGAGAACTGTTTCGGAGATATCGTCATAGAGCCCGGTCCCAAAAAAGTTTGTCCAAATTTCATCGTCCTGTGACTAATATTACGAGCACAAAAAGCCGTTAGTTATCTCTATTGGTTGCCGAAATTCGTGACAGGCTTCCAAAAGATATTCCAATAGTAGTACATCTATATGAAAATAACCAGTGCCAGATTTTTTGTGTGTGACAATTACAACAGTGAGTGTAACTGCAAACTCAAATTGGTATGTAATTATATAAACTAGCCGCCAAGGCGGCGTCGCTCGCCGCCCATGTCCACCTGCTCTGTATCACTGTATCAATAAACGTCAAATTTCCTTATAAACGGCTCGTACAACCAGAAGCAGATTCGAAGTCACAGACCTCTGGTAAAACCAATCTTTTATCAGTGTAACAATACACTCAAAACGTATAGAGAGAAAACTTCAACTTTTTATTAACTTTTGTTTAAAAAAAGTTACGCGCTCTAACATGGGTGCTATCAAACGTACGGGTAAAATGGATTCTCTTCTTAAAAAGATCACACGGGAGGAGAGAAGAAAAGGCACGTGCTAAATGAATCAAGTGAATAAAAAAACGTTCGATCTGATATAAAATAAAATAGATTAAAAGAAATCGATTAAAGACAACTATTATGACAAAAGCAAAAAAAAATATTTTGTTTTATGATATTTTTTTTTTATTATAGTAAATCAGCCAAAAAATCAATTAAATAAATTTAAAAACACAGATATATTTTTTATATAAAAACTAGCACGAAGCTTTTCGTAACCGAGTTACATTGTCAAGTGAATAAGATATCAAGATAAAAATTCTACTTTTATACAACTATCTACAGTAAAATAATTGGTTATCAAAGTAAAATGTCTCAAGAGACACAAATTAAAAAGGTAGATGTGACTGACAAAGCTATTAACGAGAAAATAGAAAAATACAGAGAAAAACCCCAATGGAGAAATCGACTAAAGCACGAGACACGAGATGGTGAATAGTAAAAAGTATAAGCAATTCACGCAATAAAAACGATTAGTCAACAAAGGATTCAAGTCACTCCGTTTCTAAATAACAAAAGGGTTTTTATATCTTTTTGGTCATTAATCAGAGCGTTCTGTGAAGTAATGTAAAAGGCTTCCAAGATCTTTCGTTTTCTGGTGTCTTTAGGAGCTCGAGTAACAATAGACCAGTTGAAAAAGTGATCCGAATGCTGGACTAGGTGCTTTGATGGTTCAGATTTTTCGTTGTTTGAATTATGCTCTTTCCATCGAATTGAAGCATTTCTCTTCGTTTCCCCAATGTAAACTGCTTTGCATGAACATTCGCCTTTGTATATAACCGAACTTTTGTGTTCAACTTTATCTTTTAGAGGGAAAAGAGTTCTCATCTTGGTAGTTTTCCACGAATATACAACTTTGACTCTATCCTTGGTGAAGCTTTCAATGTTTTTGATGACAGTAAGAAAAGTCATCAAAAACATTGAAAGCTTCACCAAGGATAGAGTCAAAGTTGTATATTCGTGGAAAACTACCAAGATGAGAACTCTTTTCCCTCTAAAAGATAAAGTTGAACACAAAAGTTCGGTTATATACAAAGGCGAATGTTCATGCAAAGCAGTTTACATTGGGGAAACGAAGAGAAATGCTTCAATTCGATGGAAAGAGCATAATTCAAACAACGAAAAATCTGAACCATCAAAGCACCTAGTCCAGCATTCGGATCACTTTTTCAACTGGTCTATTGTTACTCGAGCTCCTAAAGACACCAGAAAACGAAAGATCTTGGAAGCCTTTTACATTACTTCACAGAACGCTCTGATTAATGACCAAAAAGATATAAAAACCCTTTTGTTATTTAGAAACGGAGTGACTTGAATCCTTTGTTGACTAATCGTTTTTATTGCGTGAATTGCTTATACTTTTTACTATTCACCATCTCGTGTCTCGTGCTTTAGTCGATTTCTCCATTGGGGTTTTTCTCTGTATTTTTCTATTTTCTCGTTAATAGCTTTGTCAGTCACATCTACCTTTTTAATTTGTGTCTCTTGAGACATTTTACTTTGATAACCAATTATTTTACTGTAGATAGTTGTATAAAAGTAGAATTTTTATCTTGATATCTTATTCACTTGACAATGTAACTCGGTTACGAAAAGCTTCGTGCTAGTTTTTATATAAAAAAATATATCTGTGTTTTTAAATTTATTTAATTTTTTTTTTACCTATAGGTTTTTAAACATTTTCATTATTCGAAAAAAAAGTTCACCCGTCTCAGACAGTCAGGCAAGGATACGTTAGGATACACTGGCAAACCGAGATGCTACCACGTTCTCCCACGGCTGCTTTTTGTCCAAAATGTTTTATCAGTTAGTTTCTTTGTATTTAGTTGATGTATTGTTTTCAAAGCCAAGTCAACGTGGAATATAAAACTAACAAAATAATAAAAACGAAACGTTATTCCTATTAGTTCATCAGCCAAAAAAAGTCACGTTCGATTGGGGTTGCAATGTATTTGCTTCGAACTCACGTCGCACACAAAAAAAGAAATAATTTCGCTCACAACTCAATCTACCATTTTGCGTGACAGACAAACAAACAGACAAACAAACAGAGAATCGGCTATTAATATATAGATAGCCGCCAAGGCGGCGTCGCTCGCCGCCCATGTTCAGCTTGCGTTGTATCACCACCTGCTCCAAATTATTGCACTTAAAACCTGCGATAAGACTTCCTTTGCTGCTGGCTTTATCGCTTAATAAAGCTCGTTTGCACGTGAAGAGAAATACGTTCCTGGTGTTTCAAATCTTGCATGTTCTTAACTCAGCCGTTCATTGTCACGGTCGCATTTAAAATGTTAGTAGACTTTCTTGCTTTACACAATGCATTCCGAACGTGAACTTCACGTGGTTTTTATTTACGATTTTAAACCAATCAAATATCAGTTTAACAATACACTCAAAACGCAGAGAGAAAAAACTTTTCAACTTATTATTAGCTTTTGTTTTACGCGCTCTAACATGGGTGCTGTCAGAAGTAGGTGAAAAAATGGCTTTTCTTTTTAAAAAGATCACACGGGAGGAGAAAAAAAATGCACGTGCTAAATGAATGAATTGAATAGAAAACGTTCGATCAGATTAAAATAGATTAAAAGAAATCGATTAAAAGAAATTAAGACAACTATTAAGACAAAAGCAAAAAAAAATATTTTGTTTCATGATTCTCTTTTTTTATCGGTTTTTAAATATTTTGATTGCTCGAAAAAAAGTTCACCCGTCTCAGACAGTCACGAAAGCGTTAGGATACACTGGCAAACCGAACATGCTGCCACGTTCTGCCACTGCTGCTTTTTGTCCAAAATGTTTAATCAGTTAGTTTCTTTGTATTTAGTTGATGTATTGTTTTCAAAGCCAAGTCAACGGTGGTCCTTGGAATATAAAACTAACAATAATAATAAAAACAAAACGTTATCTCTATTGGTTCACCAGCCAAAAAAAGTCACGTTCGATTGGGGCTGCAGTGTATTTGTTTCGAACTCACGTCGCACACAAAAAAAGAAATAATTTCGCTCACAACTCAATCTACCATTTTGCGTGACAGACAAACAGACAGACAGACAGAGAATCGGCTATTAATATATAGATTAACATTAATATTGCTATTACTGCTACTATTTCTCCTGATTGCCGAGCATTTTTAGAGAAAAGAGAATCATCTGCATGCTAAATTAAAATTAACATTTACAAAGTCATGGTAACAAATGATAAATTTTTTATTCCTTTTCGTTCTCTTTTGTTCACTCACCCATCCATTCCTACGTCTGAAATAGATTCGAAATATTGTCATTTTGTAGATGTTGATCAAGAAAACTGGGAACTCTTAATATCAGTAAACATTTAACGGGTGTTGATGAGTCCAATCAATGGTTGCGGTAAGGTGTTTGATTTGGTGCATTTCAGTTTATCAAGCTTCACAATGAAGTATTCGTATTTGTCATTTACATCACCAACAGATAACCCTCTAAGTGGTAATAAATTTCGATCTTTGATATACACATTTGCTACTTTGATACTGTTGTTATTCGTGAAAAGCTTTTTACAACCGATGCATCGTTTATCCGTGAGATAAATGTTTTCATCATTTCGGCTTATAAACCACCATTTGGTACTTCCAACATAATCAGATGTGACATGCATACGCTGAATACATTCAATCGAGTTGCTTACAATTGAATCCACGAAGTCAATTCCACCTTCATATTCGATCAACAATTCTATGCGGGAAGCGGAAGAACTGTTTTCTCTAAAGAAATCATTTTTAACAATGGTAACTTTTGTTCAACTAAGCGCCCGAGAAGTTGCTCCTCTCCACCCAAAAAAAGCATGTGACAGTTTCCGCACTCTAATAAATAAACGCCTCTACTCAATCTCTTGTACTCTATTTTTGTTTATAGTGAACTAAAAATACGCCCTCAATTGTTATTTTTTACGATTAATTGCACAGGCGTTAGGTCGACCATTAACGCCACGCGTCATAATGGAAACGCCATCTGGTGATCAACTAGAACAACCAGGAAAGGCAAGCATTATTAACAGTTACCTATATCGCATTCACCACTTGTACAATTGCATCAAAAACCTGGTGGTTCGCATATGTCTTCACAATACAAACTTGGACATGGGTCTAATTTTTGGCAAACTTCACCAACCTGTATATCAAACGCTTCGCATTAGTGATATAATGATGAATTTCCTAGTCAACAAATTTGTTGAAAACATCTACGAAGGACTTTATTTCAATAAAAATATACACATCATTTCAATAAAAGTGCTCTTTATCGCAGTGATCTTTTTACGATTATACAGGTTGGGTTAAAAAGCTTTAAGAACCAACAAGTGGATGGAAAGCACAATATTCTTCAACAGATAATTTGCGGCAATTATGACTGATTACGTATTGACGAAAAAGCTTTGTGTCTAGAAATCGTGACGTTACGCCTTTGAACAAATGTTTGGTACAATGACTCATATTCGCTCAACAAGTTCAACCATTGATAAAATGAAATGGCGATTATTATTTACCTTTGTTTTTGTTTGCTTCAGTTTGATAATGAATCCAACCCAGACGTTCGAACATTCAGCACCAACATCTTCCAAAACAGTATCAAACAAAGCCACATTTACTTTCTACCTCATTATAACTAAATGATTTGCATGTCATTTCCAGAATAATTAACTTGATGCACTCTGTTACAACAACGTCTTCGTGTAATACAATTTAAATTGCTTTGTAGATATGTATCTGTATTGATGATTTAAGTCAGCGTCAAACTTGCAAGGTAATCGCAATATCTTTGCAAATAGCATGAGTGAAAAAGGATAACGTGTTTCACTATTGTAAATAGTAAACAAAAACACGATTTATGATTTATTTTCTTCCAAGCTCAAATAATTCATTCAGTTTAGAGATTTTTCAATTCCTTGTTTCCAAAGAGAGATAGCATGATAAAATTGTTACATAATTTTTTTGTATTTCTTTATATAACTCTGTTTGTACTACATGAATTAAAAAGTTGAGTATTTATGTCACGTCAATGCTGAAGGATTGAATGTAATGTAGTCAGGGGAGCATAAACATTCGGACAGATCAAAGATGATAGTGAACGCACTGTTCTCGAATTCATATTTAAGCCTGGTTCAAACCTGGAGATCATAATGATTACGATGATTAAAGAAGAGTAATCGCCAATCGCCAGGTGTGAACACTCTGAAGTATTTCATAGTAATCAATCAGTAATTTTTTTATATTTCATCGTCATAATCGCCAGGTGTTTACGGACGATTTGGACGATTACAAAAGTGTTCATATTAGACGATTGGATCTGAAAGCATTTTAAACTTTTGTGACTAGTCCTTCAGGTTGCCAGTTTCCGGAACAACTAACAAGTACATTACAACTAAACACAATGCTATGAGAAAACAATTTAGTACAAGTGTCTCCGTGGAATAGTAAAAGGATTTCAAGAATAAAACTGATATTTTTTTACTGCTATTAGACCTGTAATGTAATCCCAACATAAGTTGTGGTAGTTGTATTTAGTACGGTAAAGATGATAAGAATACAGTGAATTGGTGCCAAACTTTGATGAAAATGGAATAACTTGAACAGGCAATCTAACTTGAAAAGACTTTTACGGATTGATAATAAAATGAAATAATTCTTTTCCTATGTGTAAACGGTTTTGTACTATTTTCAGGAAATTTTGAATTACTTTATCGTAAAACTGAAAAAGGTGTTTATACGCAGATCATGAAAGAAACTCCTTCTTTAGACAACCCTTAGTAAATCTTTCAAGTTTGATACTTATATATGTAGAAAAATGCTCAGTCGTGACTGACTACTTACAACCCAAGTTCTTCTATCAAAGGGTTAAATAATCCATATCTAATCTATTGAATTCATTAAAATATTTTATTATTTTTACACTTTAACTTTTATTTTCTATTATATATGAACACAAAAACTCAAGAAATCGTCTTTAAATTACACCATTTTCGTCGGCATTTCGTTTAACTATGTTCCAGGTGTGCGACTTTTGTCGCTTTGTATAAACATAAAAAGTATCTAGGTTTCTCAATTTCCCAATTTTTCGTTTTTAAACCATGATCATCAGCATAGATAAAGGAACCAACACTCAAAATTCAAGAGAATTGTTTATGGATATTTGGTCCTTTTATTAATTCGTTCAAATTGTCAGCTTTTCCTTTGCTAAGGCAATAAAACGGATAATTAGATTTATGGATAATTGGCCTTTCTTCAGATTTCACAAGAGATATAGAGATAGCGTCAGTGCATGTAAACAAGGTTGTACGCATCCAAATTCTAACTTTTTTGTTAAAGTTTATCAAAAATAATGCGTTAGTACTGCCGTTAATAAAAGTTATTGTCCCGGTTAAGTATAAAAAGAATTTCGCTGTTTTATTTGTTGACCAAACCTTATGAAGAACAGATGCAATAAGATATGGGGTGTAAATAATCAAAACGGCCAGTATAAGTAATGATGCTAGCTTGGTCAATGCAACATCCGCCTTGGAAAGAATGTTATTTTGAGATGTAAGCTTTCGGTGTTGACGCATCAGTACTATAGATTTTCCGTAAAGTACCCATGTTACAATTGCTGCCAACCAGTCAAGTGCTACTAAACATAATTCTGCCACCAGCTATGTAACCATAAATTGTTGCAGTACACTTCATTGTCACAACTATAAAGACGAAAATCGGTATAACAATTAGAATCACTTGGATTCGTTGAAGTCTAATGTCTTTATCATGTTGTATTATATAATTCACTCTCACGAAGCGATCATAGGCGAGCAAAACTAACGTAAAAGCTGAGCATAACGGAAAGAAAAATATGAAAAATTCCGCAATAATATGTAAGTAATAATATTTGTCATGATGAAACCAACCACACATAAGTACTGCAAATGGATTTGTTAATAATCCAGTAAAGAAATCGTACAAATTCACCATGAACAGGAGTTTCATTGGAGTGTTTGTAATTGCTTTGTTTTCCACAGCGCAAATATCATAAGTCCGTTTAAAGAAACGTTTGATGCGGAAAGCAACGCATTAGATATTGCTAGTATCCATTGTTGCTGTTCCGTCAAGTCAAATACACCGGTAAAATACGTTTCATCTTGCCAAGTTATGTTTGAATTCATTTTCATGGTCATCAATACGATCGTAACTGTAGGTTTTAATATATCAAACTTTTTTTTTATTTCTACCTGGAGAGTCTTGATATGAAAATGAAAATAAATGAATTAGTTGCAGCTGGTATTTTACCATAGTAAGAAATTTCCTCCATTAATCGTGTTCGCAACATTGATGGTAAAGCCAATTTTCCAATAGAAAAAAATTGGTACACGCATCATCACGGATTACTTTGAGGTCATTGGTTCTCGACATAATTATTCAATTTCCGCGCCTTAGCGAAGGAAATTGTTTGATTTAGACATTCTATCTATCTCTCTCTCTCCGTAACAGTTTTTTGCTGTTTTCGGAAAGTCCGTTCGGATTTCGGATTGTTTGTTTATTCAGAATAGTTAATGACAGACCCAAAACTCTATGCAAAATGTAATACAAAAAAGGCCACTTTCAATAATAATTCACAAAAAATAATAAGCTTTTTATACTTTTCAAACACTTTTAAAAGTTATTTTAGCCGTTTTTTATTTAAAACTTTCCAATTCAATTATCTTTAAAATTTCTTTAAAAAGTCAGTAAAATATGCACACCGAACACGTGAAACGTTCTCGAACCGATTTGTTTTATGTTTTGACGGTAGGAAGATGTTGATGTAGAAGAAGCTTTGAAGAAGAATTTTATTATTGCAATCGAAATATAATCATGAGAACATTACTTATGGAGGAAATATTGATGTTTAGCTGACTCTGGCAAAAATTCTTGAAAAAGAAGGTAAAGGTTTGATAGTAAACGAAACTTAGCTGTGAAAAAAACTTTCAATATCACAGCAGAAGTATGTGTAGTATCAACATTACTGGTGAATACATCTTATCAATAAATGCATGAAACATGTTCATTTCATTTAATAAATATTACACCGAAAGTTGAACATATTGGAATAAAAACAAACAAATGAAATTATCATTGCAGCACAAATCACAGTGAATTAATTGACTCAAACATATCTACATACTGAAAGTATAAACATGTGCAAGATATTGGTGAACGATGTGTCTTATAAAACTGTTTTTTCTGGCTTCGAAACGTCATAGTGAATTGAAAGCGGTAATAAATTAAAGAAGGGAGCAATTTGGGGAATTCCAGACTGTATCAAATTATTCATCACTGTACAATGCTCAGTCAAGTTATCACTTGTGTGGAACTGATTAGTTTTAAATTCACGTTTAAAAGATTTTAAGATGACATCGTTCAAAATAATCCTGCAAACCGCTCAATGGAGGCACAATGATTTAGTTTGGATATATGTCAGAGGAAAACAAACTTTTTGGATGATGATTAGATTCCAACCAATTATATACATACAATGAGATCAGTAAGGCCTTGTGAAAATTTGGAGTGTAATATGTTCTAGGACACAATACGCTAAGGGGATTTTTTTTTTTTTTTTTTTTTGCGTGGATTAAGTTTTGCAATAAATCCACGCAAAACGTCAAGACATAAACGATTCGCGAAAATAAATCCACGTAAAATTTCATGATTTTATTTGCTCATTTTTTGGCTCTGCGTACCTTTTCATACATTAACTATTTTCCTTGTATATACTTATGAAGCAACTATTGGTTTTGCAATGTGGCAGGCATGGAAATGGTGATTTTTGCTGCTACTTCTAAGCTATATTATAAAGTAGCTACACACATTGCATTTTGTGCCCATTCGCAAATATAAATCCAAACATTTTCCTTGAGAAGCTCTGAATTAAAAATATTAATCCACGTAAAACGCTCTCAAACCTTGGCTCGCAAAAATTAGTCCACGCAAAAAAAATCCCCTTAAGGTATATCATGTTCGAAAAAAACATTTTCATACAGATTCTAACAAAGTTTTATTGTGTACTTGTCTCTTCGGGCACATTGGTGTTATTTGTAGACTCCATAGAAGTGTTAATATGCAGACATTGGTGGATCTAGAGTGTAGTCGCAACTTGTGGAGAAGCGCATTAACATAAGTTGTGAATTCAGTTCATGTTATCAATGGGATTATTTGAACCTTTTTCTTTTATGTTTGAATTGCTAACACTCTCCTACACAAGTTGTGGCTTACCTCTGGATCCGCCACTGGCGAGTTTAGTAGAAATAGATTTTCGTATTGTATGTTATGTTGATTTAAGTTATATATGTATAATTTTTATCTTCTTGTAATTCCTGTTAAATGTCATGGATTAAAATCTTTGAAATGCCCAAGTTTATCCTGCTCGTATTAATGCAAGTTATGAACAATTTCAATGTTTATTTAAATATGTATTACCAACAATGTTTACTTAAATATATTACCGAATTCACATTTCTGACAAAATTTGGAAGGTGTGCACAAATAACAATTGGAAGGTCCTGATATTAAAGTTGGCAGTTACTTGCAGATTTTTCCCTGATTTTTCCTTGATTTTCAAATGATTTTGGTTCACTTCTATCGAATATCATTTTATTCTTCATGTGAACCATAAGTCATACTTTGGGAATTGTGATAGACCTGTTCTCACGTACGCAACAAGAACAGAATGGGTAGCCATTTAGATATCTTGAAAAATTAGCCTAAAGCTATTTCCTCTAGGCCTGATGCGGAAATTGTTCAAGCCCTGAGGCTTCTAGTTTTATCATTTTTCTTGTGCTTAAAAATTTTATATAAGCATATTGCATTGAAAAATTTTAATTCATTTTAACTTTCACGTGTCATACCGAAATTTATCAAGATCAATCAATTTGGCCAATCAGACATTATTATATAATACGACACTTTCATCTATTGGAAAATGGACATAAAAGTCACAATCTATAACGATCGACTGGACAGGTAAAAAAGCACAAAGAAATATGGTAGAAGAGGTATATTTCCATTTTAATTAACGTTGATTTAACATTGTTTTTTTCGCTCAATTTTGATAATCATTTCATTTTCATTTCTAGAGCGTACGGTCATGTTATACAAGTTTGTTCCTACGCAGCGCCAAATAATTATTGCTCCTTGATGAAATATTTATGAAATTTGAAAAAACGTTCAAAATTAGGGAAAGAGTTCATGTAAACACTGCTCGAAATCGATAATTTTAAAAGGAAGAAAAAGAAGAGGCACACTTGTATTTTAAAGACTTTGCTCCATCACGGATGTCCTAGTCAACAAAAAGACATAATTTTCCGCTAACGATTGTTTTAGGGGTTCTCATTGTTTTCATTGCGAAATTACCGCTCAAACCTTGATTTAATCAAAAATTGTTTTCTTCCTATGAGAAAATTTTAATTAAAACTAAAATACCAATTATAATTGTTTTGCATAAAATACAAGAACAGGTGAAAACAACACAACCATATAAAAGAAGGTCAAGTCATTGGGAGGTAAAAATGAATCTTTTTGAACGTTCTCAATCGAAAGAGATGTAAAACATGGAAATGTGAAAAAAAAAAGTAAAATATCTATGTACTTGCAATGAATGTTACCGATCTAAACATTGAAAAGACGTTTTTTAGTAATGTAAATTACTTAACGAATCGTCAAAGATGGTCATTGGTAGTCTTAAACATACTGCTCAGCATAGCGAACATAATTTTGAACGGTGTTGTGATTTTTGCTCTATGGAAAACAAAACAGATACACAACTTAACCATGAAATTAATTTTGATATTCAATATTTACGACGTTGCAATCGGCTTGACTACAAATCCAATGGCTGCTTTATCATTTGGCTGGTTTAATGAACCACAACACTACATTTTTCAGATCGCCAGTGAGACGTTTGTGTATTTGTTTCCGCATGCGTCCGGATTTACATTGGCTTTGATTGGCTACGATCGATATATTCGTCTTTGTTATTTCAGCAGGTTCGATCAAAACATTCGAATACGAAATGTTAAAGTATTCGGTTTTGTTATTATACCGTCAGTGACAGCCTTACTCGGTGTGATGAACATTTTGGGACGCATGTTTTCTTTTAATCAGTATGTAAAGTTAACAATGCTGCTGTTAGACGCATCAGTTGCATTAGTTACAATTTCTTTTTGTATCAAAACTATGCATGTGAGCCGTAGACGTGCAAGTGATTTAAGAAGAGATTCAAACAGAAACTCAAATGCTGATACCATCATCAATCGCATATCTTCCATTGCCATTACCACAGTCTTTATCTTTTACTTTCCCTACATAGTGGCATCTGTGTTGAATAGGTTTTACCGAGGTAGTCAAGAAATTATGTTCTATGGTTACGTTTCCGGAACTCTTGTCTTTGCAAATTCAAGTGCAAACGCTATTATTTTCATCTTCCTTAATCCCAGAATTAGACACTGGTTATGTGATAGAACCGTAATTTAAAGCTAAACACTTAAATTTAAATCGCTCATTTCAGTGATTTCTATAGTAAACAAGGCAAAGTGCCCCCTTATAATATGTATTTTACACCTTGTCATTGAATAAGCAAGTAACTGCTATTTGGTTACACATAGAATATTTCTTCCAATTAACGATGCGGAATTTCCCAGCGGGCACAAAGACGTCGTAAAGACGTCGTAAAGACGTCTTTTCAAGACGTCCCTAAGACGTCGCAAAATGGTCGCGAAGTGGGAATCTCAAAAGACGTCCTAATTACATCATCATTGAGACGTCTCGATGACATCCCAACGACATCGTAACGACGTCGCAGGATTATGAAATTTACTCTTTCAAAAACTGTAATAGGCCACAGGCGGACCCGAACCTGGAACCTCTGGTGTGCCAGCCGAACTCGTAACCGTTATGCCACCGCTGCTTGTTGTCAAGACGTTTAAAAACATTTACAATAAATCATTCTATACAGACTGATTGCTTTTGAAAGTTTATAATTGTTTCGAAGATCGTTATTGAATCTGCACAGAGACGTCCCAAAAACGTCGTAAAAGGATCCCAATTGCGACGTCCCCTTTCAGACTGTCCCTACGACGTCCCAAAATGATCTTAAGTTTATAACTGTTTCGAAGGTCGTTATTCAATCCGTATAAAGACATCCCAAAAACGTCGTAAAAGGATCCCAATTGCGACGTCCCGTTTCAGACGTCCCTACGACGTCCCAAAATGATCTTAAGTTTATAATTGTTTTGAAGGTCGTTATTCAATCCGTATAAGGACGTCCTAAAAACGTCGTAAAAGGATCCCAATTGTGACGTCCCGTTTCAGACGTCCCAACGACGTCGCAAAATGATCTTAAATTTACAATTGTTTCGAAGGTCGTTATTCAATCCGTATAAAGACGTCCCAAAAACGTCGTAAAAGGATCCCAATTGCGACGTCCCGTTTCAGACGTCCCTACGACGTCCCAAAATGATCTGGAAAGCAAACGACCATTTTACGATTAAAGTAAGACGTCTCAAAGACGTCTTGTGCCCGCTTGGAATTCTTACTAAATGTAATCGTAGTATATTATATCAATACAGCGATAGTGTTATGATTAATACCATCACGTGGGAACCCTGCAACCTGTGTGCGAGTCCCATTCATGTCGTATCTCGGTACTTCACTCCAACTCGTCGTAACTCTGGAGGTAAGTCAACGACTATGTGGTAGTCGAGGGATGGAAGATGTTTGAAAAGAAAACTCCATCGTGGGCTGAATATGAAAGTGTTGTAACACTGAACATAGAAAGTGATGGCATGGGAGGTCATGCACCCTGCACAGACACCAGATTGAAGTGAAGAATATTAAAAACTGCTTTGGAATCACTTTTTAAATGAACTAATACCAGACAACGGATAGCAATTTATTATGGATTACATCAAACTGCAATAAATTTCATTTCGCAAACCGCGCTGTAGTTGACATACTTTATTCGATAGATAGATGAAGTAGATAAAATACCATATTTCCTCTTTGCTCCTCGGGGGTTAATTAATTTTTTCAGTGATTTAAGCGGGCGCTTATCAAATGATTATCTGATGTACAATACGATGTGTTGTGAAAAACAAGATGCCCTTATGGGCAGAAAGATTTCTGCAAAATCAGTTGAAAATTGAAAATATAAAAAAATGAAATACTATAGCATTCTTGAAACTTGAATGATTTTGAATCATTGAATGGTTGAATAATTTCTACAATATATTACATTCCTAATTACGTGCTTCTCAGGACATTTTAAAGCCATAATTGACACGATGCGAAACTTTATTATAATGTATGTGACTGCCAATAAACTGAACAACATGTTGGTTGATACAAAATAATATAAAAGATACATGGATCCTTTCAGATATCTTAATGAGTATGATCATAACTCATAAACTCAAAACATTTTTCCAAGAACATATAAATTTTGGTCATGCAAAATACATTCATATCGACTAAAATCAACATACACAATATAGTTAACTCATATCAGAAATTTCTATTTCAGTTTGATTAACAATATGACATGCACTTACATTCTTCATCTAAGTTGAAATTCATGATCAGTTTAAAAAAAATCTGTAGGAAGTTTAAGAAAGGTTGAATGATTTTTACAACATAACATTACATTTCTGATTACATTCATATGCACCCAAAGGCATTGCAAAACTGTAATTGACACTATGCTAAACTTCATTGCATATACGTATACACCACCGATAAACTTAATAACATCTGAATGACATAAAACATCCCTTCTTTTGGGAGTACAAAATCAGCTTATGTTTATATTGATATTTTCAGATGTCACACAGTGACTACGTACGCAAATCATAAACTTTAAACATTTGATATGTACTATGAATCTTCTTAATTACAAACGTAATTCCCAGTATTGCAAACACAAAAACCAAACAAAAATTTTGGTCATTTAAAAACATATATATACCTATGCTCTAAACTTACCTAAGTCACCACACACATATTTATATAACTGAAAGGGAATTTTGGTTTGATACATGATTTGATGTGTATTGAGTTTACAGGCAATTGGAAGATGTTTGAATTTGTTATTGTAATTAGGAAAGCCATTTTTAATAAAGGACATTGACAATATATATAACTTAAAAACAAATCAAACATTAAAACATTAAAAAATTATCATCAAACATTAAAACATTACATTAAAGCATCAGTAGACCCACATTTTTTATGTTGGAGCTGATGAGGATTCTAAGCTGAGCTTCAGTATCCACAGCTTAAAAAGAATAACAGCCCATACATGAAACAAACGAAGATGTTTTGTGTTTTCACTAAAAACAAACAACAAATGTATACCTTTTCACTCTTCTGTTTACAAAATCTTGAAATCTTCTTTAGAAAAGAATGATAACAGTTCAAAAAAAATCGAAGTTTCTTCTATAGATTTTGTTTTCATCTTAAAATATGTATATGCTCTTAAAAATCCATTTAATATTGACCAAAGAAACTTGTAAATCTAAAAGGGTTTCTTCGCTGGGTGACATGCGTTGCACGACGTTTTGGTTTCATGTAAACGCACGCATGAATTTTCAAAAAACTGCTAGGTTTGGACAGTAAGAAAAAAACGAAGAACCAAAGCCGGTTTTAATAGCTTTCTTGCTTTCGCAGAAATCTAAATACAATTGAAGCTAACAAAGGATATCACACCAAAGACTGAAGACTTTTACTAACCTATGAAGAAAGATTTGAAAGCGTTATAGTACTAAAAGACAATCGAGAATCAAATGTTATCTACCACTGGAGTTCATGAGAATTTCATATATATGCAATCACAATAGTTTGTAATAGAAAACTAGTGAAGAAAAATAAATGCTGAAGGTTATAATATATGAAGCATTTGAATAAGTCAACAAAGATTCAAATATGATGAACTGTTACAAAAGTTGTGAGAAAACTGACGTCAGTGGTTTCTACCAGGGAATCTCCACAAGATAGCCAATCATTTGTTTACCTCTTTCTTTCCTATCCCTATTCCTATTCGTTTCCAGATCAATTTCTCATTGTTCTAAAGGGAGATTCCCTTTGCTGACATCGGCATATTAAATTCTTTGTTTTTGACAGTTTAATGAAATAATAAATATGACATAAAACATGTAGGTACGTCTGCATGTTTTTCTTGATATAGACCAACTTATAGTTTGTTTAAAAGTGGATCCTATTCACTTCATGTTACTGTTTTGCAAAAAAATTAAAAAGTTATTTGCTTTATGGCAAAATTTTCCTCGTATAACAAATGATATATTCCGATAATAAGAAAGTCTCCGTAAAATGAGAAAAAATATTAAAGCCACCTATCAGCATTATCAGCATTTCCAAATGTGAAACATATATACTAGTTAAATAAACAAAACTTTCTATAAGGCTTTACAAATACAGTTGTCCTATGTCACAACAGGTCTTTGAGCAGTATGTCTTCATCCAAAATCTTGTACCGTAGTTTTGAATGCTACAAAGACCATTCATTGCTTTATCATAACAATGGAAATTTGGTTTGTCTTTGAAGTTACCGCATTGGATTTCATCTTCATCTTCACAAAACCCACAAGACTGTGGACAATTGACTTCAAAAAACGGCTTTCCACAAAACAGATCTGGTCTGTAGTATGCATCTACACATTTAAACTTCTTATCACCACAATCTAGAAAAATAAACAAATACAGATATATCAACTGCAAAGAACTTAAACATTGTATTGTTCTTTTTATGACTTACAGCCGGGTAATGTTGTTGATGTTATCGTGGGCTTTGTCGAACTCCTAGTTGATTTGGTTCTTGTGATAGTTGGGTGAACTGTTGTAGTTCTTTTAGTTTTCGTTGTGGTCGTAGATTTTGTGATAGGTGCGTTGCAATCGTAAAATAGATTTAACTGTTTTATATCAGATTGAGTCAAAACGTTCCCACCAAGGTAAAGCGATGGATTTTTTTTCCAAGATATTGTCATTATTGATTTGTCCTTGGCAAAAGCATAACTACAACAGATATGTTGGCGTTTGTCATAATAACACAGAAAAAAAAACTTTTCTTCGAATATCTAACAATAAACTTACTTGCTATAATGCATTACGGATTTAGGATCGTACTCCACACCAAGACTGTCTGTAAAAGCTATGCCAAAGTTAGGTTCCTTACCTTTTGAAAAAGATAATGCTCGAAATGAGATTGGGTTTCAAATGAAAGTTAACTTTGATACCAAAACTGTAAATTGTCTAACCTTCCTCAATGTTCTCCCATTTTATGGTCACATACTTATCTCGGTCCCTTCTTGATTGCTCATGATAAACGCCAAGTGCATGCAAAAATTCATGAATGATGGTTCCTTTATATATGCAATCAGGATCTTCTAGAGACAGGTATTGTTTTCCTCTGCTTCTTCCTATACGCGACCAGCATCTATCAAAAAAATACAAGTGTCAATTTTTATACATTTCATCATTAAGCTGTCTGCTCTGTTTTATTGTGAAACGGTTCCGTGTTTCAAATACCATACCCTCTTCCAGGCTTAACATGAACATGATCACTAGGAGCACTTCCAAGTGCATGTTCCTTTAGCACAATACAAGTATGCTTTTCAATTTCTTGTATTGTCTCTCGGATAAATACTTTTCGTTCGTTTGCTAAAAAAGCAATATTTTATAAAAATCTGATACTTAAAATAATCTAGCCTATTAGTTAAAGGACATGGTTAAATCCTGACTTACAAAATCCCTCATCGACGGTAAAATGTAAAATTCCATCAGGCCATCTCCTATTCAAACTTTTTATATCAGTCCATTCTGAACATCTTCATGGTTATGTGCAAATTCTTGTGGAGTTAGTTTTATGTCAATCTCTTCCACGTGCATTAAACCTAAAAACATACAAGAAATTATGTTAAACCCTTTCTTGTTGGTGCAAAAATGAGATGTGTGCTGAAGAAATAATTACTACCTTTTGTTCGTGAGTTAACTTTTAAGATATTATCGATAGCTGCTCCGCTCTCTCCAGGTGTTTGTATTGCCATAGTTACTTAAAAATTAAAAGTCAATAAACATTCTACAATAAATTTCAATCAATTCAAACTGGATTTGTGTACTACCTGCAATAAATGGAGCTATCCAAAGAAATCCTCTGATCTTCATGATTTTGTCGAGAACAAGTAGCTGATTTGCAACGTTTTAACAGTGGTGTACTGATTTGCTTTAAGAATGATACACTATCATGAATGCATAAACTTTAGATCTTCTGTTCGTATGATGTGATATTTATACTTCGTGAATGTATTACGGTTTCCTTTAGAAGATTCGAAGTGCGTTCCTGATCTGTTTGGAAGTACGTGATTTTGCGTATGAAAAGGATTCCATTAAATAGCTCTTCCTTTATCCGTCATGTTTGGAAACTCAATGGGTGACATTAACCTTGCATTAATATTTAAAAAATTGATATCACATGCATTGAAACTTTCTTAAGACGGACATCCCATTAAACGGACACATCTCTATAACAGACACTTGAGCAATTCCTGACAGAAATCCCATACAAAATCCTATATGTTAAAAGCCTCTGTGAGACATACGCCTCTCCAAGACAGTCTTCCATTCTCCTAAGGTTTCTGTCTTATAAAGGGTTCATTATAGTCCAAAGATGAGTTGAAATAGCTTTCGTCAATATTTTCTATGTTCGAGTTTTTTTTTGATAAATTTTCAGATTTCATGTTTGCGAGTTCCATTTTACAGGTGTTACTTATAAGATTTAAATTAACTTTTTTATTTTTTATTTTTTATTAACGATTAAAATGTGACTCATACAACATAAAAGAATCTCTGTTGTTTTTCAGCTTACGTTTGTTTGCTAAATGACTTTTCATTACTTCCTTTTAGTATCAATTAACATTACAGTTGTGCTTTGATTGTATTGATGTTCAGAAAAAGTTTTGAAATGGAGTACTTTATAATTTTGACGTTCGTACGTTTTACAATATCAGGTTTGTGCAATACTTCATAGGTGTGTCACTAAATATCAAAAGTCTTCCCATTATCAAGGAAATACTAATGATGAGTTTGGAGTTGATATTTTGATAGGAATCGCAATCAACAACACGTCTTCAAGTATGGCTATGACCCTTTCTTTGTATGGCTATGACCCTTACTTTGTATGGCTATGGCTATGATCTTTTTGATAAACAAGTAATATCCCTTCCTGTAGGTCAATCAAATGACAATATTATCCGGTTTTATGTCTTCTTTTGAATCAGTCATACCTCGCCGAACTAGTGTGTTTAGATAAGTCAGTTACCGTATTTCCTCTAATAAACGCCGCCCTCTGATAAACGCCGCCCTCTATTAAACGCCGCACTTATTGTCGAAGGTTTGTAGTAAACGCCGCCCTCTAATAAACGCCTCCCTCTATTAAACGCCGCATCTTGAAAAGCGGTGTTTATTAGAAAACAGGTTAAACAAGAATTCTAAAAAAGCTTTCATCTCATACAAGAGAACAGCGACAGTGATATTGCTCTTCTTTGACATTTTCGTGAACATATCTTCTGTGTAAAACATTTTCACACAATCTTTTGTAACCTTTTTAAGGATAAGGAAGTATTATTGTTTTAGTTTGCTTCTGTCCAATTTTTCATTTTGTAATAAACGCCGCCCTCTAATGAACGCCTCCCTCTATTAAACGCCGCATCCAAAAACTGGAATTTGTAATAAACGCCGCGGCGTTTATTAGAGGAAATACGGTAAGCATACTAACCTTAAATGATAGATTCAAATAAATGAGTATTTAAAAGTTGTCTAGTCAGTTGCTGTTTTCCATGCATGGTGAATCGCGGTATTGCAGCAAGGCCTCTCGCATGGATTCCGAAAGTGATAACCACGGCGCCTTGACATATTCTAATGGGTCTGGAAACAAAGCAGCTAACAAATATAGAAATGACACGTTTGTCTGTCATTTCTATGTTTGTTAGCTGCTCTACCGTGAAGATTTCCTTATAGGAAGTAGCTGACTTTCAGTGTCAACTCTGAAAAGCTGTGTCTTCCGAAATTAATCCGGCACGACGAAAATAAATCACTTCTCAAAACCTAATCATCCTGTTTGTGACTGGTGAATTCAATACTGACAGAACAATTGTATTGATATGAAAAGCTACGTTTCCAAACATTCAATTACCTTCAATCCAGTAATTGCCAATCCATGCAACGATGCTTGTTGCGGAACATTCAATGCGATCTGAGGTCTCGAAGGAACGTCTTCATTCTGGTTACAATACAAGATCACAAAGGCCAGGAAGTAGCAGGTAAGCATACGAAATATACACGAAAGGTGGTCGGATAACACCGAAATAATAATATTAAATTATGAAGCTTCTGTCAGTATTTTTTATTATTAAACTCATAGCCCGAATCAACATTTTTATAGACTTTTTGAAACTATTTCACTAGAGTTAAAAATGTTGACTATATTTTGTCTGATTCTCTTAAGCTCTTACTGCAATCATTTGAATTTTCATTGTATTAATAATCATCAATACAATTAAATTTCATGATTGCAACCTCACTGGAAATAGTATCTAAAATCTCTTGAAGGGCACTCAAAAAGACGTGAACATTCTGGGTGTTAGCCTGTGTCTCCAACATTAACATGGTAAGCTTAGGAACTTCGTATAATTCAGTTAAAAACACAATCTAGTTCAAAATGTGTATCGCTCACATGATTGGCTGCAAACACGTAGCGATGATATAGTTTTTTAGTTGTTTTGTGAACAGTGGGAATAGTAAGAGAATGCTTGTTTTACATAAGTTGTGGGAATGTAGGTACAGTTTAACTTCCACATGCAGCTGAGAAGGTGCTGTACCTACCCTGTTCTGTGTGGTGAGATAATGTGTGTTCAGCTTAAGCGCTCAGATCTCTAAAGAGCGACTAGAATTTTATATCATTTTATAGATCTCAACGTATTCCAAAGTTTTTACAGTTCAAAGTAACTTTTAACATGATTGCGTGAAACACGGGTTGAAAACGTTGCACTTAGAAATAGGAAACAACTTGGACCAAATTTCGTAATTTCGTTAATGAATACAAACGTTTGCCCTATTTATTTGTAACTTTGTCAAGACAAATTATGAAGTTTTTATACTTTAAACTTTTCAAACCACACAGCTTCTTCTTTTGAGTCAAATTAACTGAATGCAATGTATAATAATCTTCGCCGTATTTGTAAAGTAATTTAAAAACAAGGCTTTTCGACAACTTGTGTCATCAGCAGACACAATATGCTACGTTGTGATTCCATAAACGTTTATCTTTAATATTTAAACGCTAAAAAGAAAATAGTAAATGCGTTTAATCTATAAATAACCTATAATTAATCTAATAATTTATCTTGACCAAAGTAAATCAGACTTAAGCTATAGACAACCGCAAGAAGTCCATAGCTGAAAAGTGCACCTTTGAAGTGTGATCATACCATCGGCAGAGTTACCAGGGATATGTAAAATCAAAACTGGACACAGAGCGAGAGATTTTTCGATGATCTATGTCTATTGAAATATTTTGTACTAAAATCATGAAAAATACAGAAACCTATACAACTGGACCCTTGGCTTCTTACATATATAAAAAGAAACTTTTGGCTGAAAGGTTGAAAGTCAGTATTAGAATAGTGTGAAGAACTTCCATCAGGACGACAGATTAGAAGCTAAATGAGTTTATTCTGCAGCTATTAGTGTTGACATTAGATTGATTTCTTCTAATGTTGGCACTAACAATCTCTTTAGATATCAATCTTTAGATATCAATTTAGATTAAGATTTAATTCAATAATTAAAAATTAAAAAACCATAACCTGATCTCATTCAGATGATACCTGTTTTTAACCACTTGATTCGTGTGAAAAAATGTCTGATTAGCACTGATGATGTACTTAACGTAGGCGGGAGCACCACCTACTTGTTTTTTGCATGTTAATTGTGTCAACAGTGACTCAAAAGTTTTTATCCCATGAATGAATGTGTTACAAAGTTTATGGAAAACATTTAATATCAAAGTTATTGTGGTTTTCTACATCGCATTGAATGACAACATTTATACACACTTTGGAGACAGAAATCTGATCAATATGAATGTATTGCTAGTATTGCTAGCCGAAAGTGGCCAGAGAACAACATCAGGCAAGAAAAGTACACTTAAGACACTTGAGACAGAAAATACCAAAAAATTGATGAAGCATTCAAAATCTGAATATACAATTGCAATATCTTCCAAAATATGAATCATTAATTATAACTGTGTTTATTTCAATGAATATCTGCCAACTAGCAACAAGTACTGTACCAGTCTAGAGCCCATTTTTTAAGCTTTAAAAAATGAAATAAAACGAAGAGAAAGCCGAAATAATAGGTTTGACTAATTACGTTCCATCTTTCAAACCTTCCTAATCTGAGCACCTTAATGTTTCTAACGAGTTTTTTGATTACATCACCTTTTTCTCCGCAATTTGGAATTCTTAATAAAATTATTCGTTTTTCCCAACTGTTGAATGTAGGATCTTAACAAACACTCGTACTAAGGTAGTGTATGTAGTGTAAGGTAGTGTATGCGAAAAGAAGGAAAAGTTGACACTGACAGTGGTATCAACTAAGGTATTTACAAGAGGACAACCGATACAACATTGAATGACCTTAAATATTTCAAAGATTTTTTGTACAGAAACTTTCACAACTATAAACATTATGAACGCATGCAACCTGATTCAAATCAACCTGCACGTATATATGCAACAGCTAAAACACATAAGTTTGACAGTCCAAATACACTCTCTTTTTTTTATATAAGAATCCTATTTATAAGAATCATTAGGCTCAGATTGCCCAAAAATTAAGAATAATTTAAGAATCTTGCTCAGGCTCAAAATATAGATTTCAACATTTCAAAAAGAGGTTTTGTGTGTATGTTTTCCTATATTTTACATGCCTTTCTAATCCATTTAAACTGTAAAATTAGATGTCACTCCATAGCCAGTTTTAACGACTTATAACGCCATTTTTTTTAAGAAATGTGAAAAAATTCAAGTAAGAAAATTAAGAATCACTCTAGAATATTTGAGGCTCGTTTATTATGAATTTTTAAGAATCACAAGGCATAGCTCGAATTATGTAATTCTTATAAAAAAAAAAGAGTGTAATGTCAACATCCAAGATCTCAAATTCCGTCCAATCATCGCTCAGAGTGGTACATACACGTACAAATGTTACTAGTAATCAGTGAATACCTACGATCTCTTGTCACAACAAACAAGTACATAATCAATAAACACACAAGATTTTCCAACACTGTTAAAAAGTCAACCACCTTTGTCTGCTGATGAAGCATTTGTATCCTACGATGTAGAGTCCTTGTGTACAAATGTACCAATTGAATAGATGACATAATACATAAAATTTACAATGAAAATAAATTACCCATCATTTGTACAAAATTGATATTTAAGAGACTTATGTTGAAACTTACTACGGAAAATACCTTTTCATTTCAAGGGAGATTTTACCGACAAACTGATGGTTTAACCATGGGTGGACCACTTTCCGTCACAGTTCCGATATCTACATGACCAAACTTGAAGAAGATAGAGTTAAACCTATTCAGCCACCGTTTTACAAACGATTCGTTGATGATGGTTTTAATCGAAGAAAGATGAATGTGCTTGATAAATTGTATAATGCTATAAATTCATATCATCCAAATATTCGTTTTACAATCGAAATTAATCCAAAAAAAGGTTTTTGGACACCAATACCATACAAACGGGTAGCAATACTGTTGAAACTGGATTTGTCTTGAAAGAAACAAAATTACTAACACATTGGACGACAAAGACCCCCAAAAGATACAAGAGAAACGCTATAAATGGAACCCTACATAGAGCGAAAAACATCTCATCTGATTTTGAATCGGAAGTAATTAAAATCAAAAATTGTTTTCAGAGAGGTTCATAAGTTCAGTAATCAAATCTTTTCGTGTTCGTGAAGAAGAAAAAGAAAAGGAAAAAGAAAAGGTAAATGAAATGGACGATGATTTCATTATCCCACCATTTTTATTTAAGGAACCTAAACACATAATTTTTATGGAGCTACCATTTTGTTTTCAAAATGAAAAAATTTCAAGAAACTTTATAAAGAAGTTTCATGAGCTAACAAATAATCAATTTTTCCTAAAAATCAAATGGCTGACCAGAAAGGTTCGCACACTTTTCAATTAAAGGATCGTAACCCTCACCCAGCATGTGTTATTTATCAAGGATTATGCACCTGTGGTCAATTGTGTATCTGTGAAACCAAAAGAAATTCCGAAACGAGATGGAGAGAACACGAAGATACGTCAGAAAGTTCTGAACCAGCGAAACATTTACGTAAATATCCCAATCATAGATTTGAATGGACTAGTTTGAGCCAAGCTCCCAAAAGATATAAGGGCAGGAAAAATAAGAATCTTATTTTATAGTTTTACCATCTCTTAACAATCATATAGAAACGAAGTCAATACTTCTTTTTCGTAACGGTATCACTTAGTTAATTTTATTATTAGATATTGTTTTCTGTGATCTTATTTTACCCCTTTTTAACGTTTTTGTTTGTTTATATTTTACCTAGTTATTCACACACTGTTATCATTGTTTTTATTTTATAGTTTCCCTCCTCCTTTCCTCTCTACTACTTTTGTTTTTTATCTGCACCCTCCTTTTAGTTTCCGTTGTTTGTTAGTCGGCTTTTCCCTGGTGTCATGTCGGTTATCACCTTTCTATTATTTTACAAATTGTTTTATTATATTTTCTTTTAACATGTTTCATAGACCAATGATGTACATTTTTTAGCAATTTTTTAAGTAATTGTAAATATTAGCCACATTCCAGAAAACCATGTTTTGTTTACACGAAACTATATTCGCTATGTATGTGTAGGGACGCTTATATAACTTGGTAGAGTTGTTCTTGAATATGTCCTTACAAAGTCATTCTATTTTTATTTTTTTTCTTGTAACAGACTGGTTGATACCAGGAATGTGGCTAATAGATCTTACCTTGAAGATGGCGTAGAGCCGAAAAGCTTCGTAAAACAAAATTATTGTTGTTATTTCACACTTTAATATTCCTAATTTAAAAATGGCACATATTGATACACAGTTATCTGTTGATTATTTACAATATTACACCATTAATCCACTTTGCATAAAACCTGGTTGCGGTTCCAGGTCCATGTAAAAGTTCCGTTCCAAATTTTGTTCCATCACGTAAATATTTCATTGAAATTTATTTCTGTAATATCCATATGTCTAACAACAACAAAGCAATAAACTTTATCCAATTTGCATTGAACTTGGGGGCGAACCTAGCTCTATGCAAAACTCATAATTGATGGAGCTCAATCACCTTGACATTTAGTTGAGAGTTTCTTTAAGATAATTATCTGTTGACGCTTTACAATATTACATCATTGATCCATTTTGCATTCAACATGGCTAAGGTTCCAGGCCCATGCAAATGTTCTGTTTTAAACCAAAGATTTTGTCTCTTCCGCTATAAACATCTCTTTAAGATTTATAAAGCAATGGACTTTATTTCAGTTTGCAATTAACTTGAGGTCGAACCCAAGAGAATGCAAAAGCACTTTCATGATTTAGTTCAATCACCATGACGCTAAGTTGAGAGCTTCTTTATGATCACTATCTGTTGATGATTTACAATACTGCATCAATAATTCATTAAGCATTAAATCTGGCTGTGGTTCTATGGTTTGTTCTATGGTTCTAAGGTTTGTTCTATGTTTGGCTACATCATGCAAATATTTCGTTGAAAGTTAATTCTGCTGTATTTATATGTCCAAGATTTACGAAGCAATAAACTTTATCACGTTTGCATTGAACTTGAGGTCGAACCCAAGACTACCGTAATGCTTCGATTAGACGCCCGGGGCGTTTATTAAATTTTTTGAATTTTTAGAGGGGCGTCTATTCGAGGGGGGCGTTTAAAAGAGGGGGGCGTCTATTGAATTTTTGTGAAACTCTTCTTTTTCGTAAATATAAACTAAATATAAACATCGATAAAAAATATACAAAATTAAACTTCAAGATCATCGTCAATAAAGACAAAGTTTGCAACTGTTAGTTTAAAATTTAAAAAGAAAGGCGTCTATCACAAATTTCCATATTTTTATACAAAATGAAAACATTGAGGCTGAAACAATGCAATGTAGTAGTTCTACATGCCTTAATTAGTGTGTCTCTAATAAACGTCTATTCGAGGGGGCGTCTAATAGAGGGGGGCGTTTATTTAAAAATCTCCTGAAAAGAGGGGGTGTCTATTCGAGGGAGCGTTTAAAAGAAGGGGGCGTTTAATCGATGCATTACGGTATGCAAAAAACCACATTGAAGATTTAGCTCAATGACATTGACATTTAGTTGAAAGTCTCTCTAAGACCACGATCTGTTGATGATTTACTATATTACATCATTAATCCATTTTGCATTAAATCATGCTGCAGTTTCAGGTCTATGCTAAAGTTCTATGTCAGATCACATAAATATTTTGTTGAAAGTTATTTCCGTTACAACAAGATGTCCAAGAAGTACAAAGGAATGGACTTAACCCAGTTTGCAATGAACTTGAGGTCGAACCCTAGGCAATGCAAAAACGACACTCAAGATTTAACTCAATCACCATGACCTTTTTGTATTAGATCTGGCTGCGGTTCCAGGTCTATCCACATTCAAGATGTAGCTCAACCACCTTGACATTTCTTTGAAAGTTTCTTTGAAACCATTATTTGTTGATGATTTACAATACTAAATCATTAATCTTACTGCTGTTTATTGATTTCTTTGTTCTACTTATCCCGATTTGTTGTTTATTGCTTGTTATTGTTATTCGTTGTTTTTTTTAATTTATGTTTTTGTTTGTCTGTTGTTTATTTTTCATCTTGTTTTACTGTTATTTCTGCTGTTTTTGTTTTCTTGTTGATGCGTTCTCTGATGTTAGTTTAAGCTGTTCTTGTGAGCGTATATGACGTCAAATTACTTTTGCGACTTTTATATAATTTTTGTCAATCCAGCGAAATGATAGTGTTGAAGCGGGTTGTATAGTTATACGCTTACATTCGGGCGTTACACTACATGCCATCAAAACATAATGAAGTAGTTTCGTGCTTGCTAATAATGGTTGGTTTAGGAGAATTGAAAACTTTTCAGAACGGTTTCCCGGTGTAACTACAAACATATCTGGTATTAACGTTTATTAACTGCAAATACAAGTTTTATGGCATTATGCAACGATTTCGAGAGCAGCTCTTGAGGGGACATTGGTGCAAGTAGGCGGCATTGAGATTCACTGTTTTTACAACGTTAAAATTTTTCGAAACAAGAAAGAGCAATGGAAAGAACTAAAAAACTTGTTAGACGCTAAAAAGTGCTGCTTAAGTGGAAAGTAATTTATTAGGGGGCAATCTGGGGGTGGATTGTCCAGGAGGGAGGAGGGTTGCCCTGTCATCCTTTTTAATTGAACAGTTTAAAAAAAATTCTCGTGTAACAGCCTCGTCGATTTTACGAATCTCCCTAATAGAAAAACTTACACACGTGAGAGGTCGTGATCTTTCCTGGTCATGCCTTCGTTAAATTTGATAAATCTAAAGCTTTGAAAGTTTGAAGAAAATACAAATAGTCTTCATTCTATCGATACGATGCCATATATTTGTCGATGGAGTCATTTACTGGGAGACCAGAAGTGGTCACGGGACATTTATATATTTTCTATTAATGCTTAGCAACAAATTAAGCAACCTTACTATTACAAATTGGTCAAAAATTATTTAAAACCAATTAAAAATTGGTTTTAAGCAACATTAACGATAGGTTATAAAAAGAAACGTGTAATACACACACAACAACTAATCAACCAGACCGACTGAGTTTGCTTCTGCTTATATTTCAACTACATTTGTGCTTCTTTGAGAAAAACGTCAGTTTAAACACACTGTGCTAACAAGTATGATGATAAAGAACGAGTAATTATTACTTGGTGATGAAGTCATGAAATACGGAAGGCAATAAAATGCATAGGAACAAGTTGAAACTTATCATGAGCAGTGCGTATTTGACTTTTACTGGAGGTCTTGTCTTTAAAAACATAAAATTTGATTTTGACATGTCCCGTATTTCAAAACCTTATGTCACAACAAAGACCTCAAATAGTCGTTCACAAATTTGTCTATGTGTGGTACAAAATATGGTCATCTATACATTTCCACACCAATCAAGTTCCTTCCACTGTGTTATTGAATGCTTTGAAATGAGCATCGGTTTTTATGTTATCAGATGTATTAAAAGTTCCATTCAATTCATCATTATCTCCTACCGTTCTACGGAAGTTCCGTTCATCAGATACACCTAATGTCTCTGCATTGCGACTTGTTATGTCACTACCGCTTTTTGTTTGGTCATCAATAACTTCTGACGTTTTAATTTCATCGTTCACTTCGTTTTTCTCGTTTTGTTCACTGCCAACCTGCTCTACAATTTGAGATGTCTTTCGGGTTACTATAGATGTATGTCTCTGTTTCGATCCAGTCCTTTTTCTGTTCTGAAAAATTATGAATGTGCATAACGTTACAGTTATTTGATATTACAAGCTTCATTATCCAACTTACTGCGACACCCAATCAACTCTTCTACCACACTTGTTAGCCTATTTCTTAATTTAATCTAATTTAGTATAAGTTATGTCCGTAATATTTATTATTATACGTTTTTATACATTATACGTAACACCATGCATATATATTTTATCCTATACACTTTCTCTGTAAGAAGAACCATGGATGCAGGAAATATATCGATTAAAAAAAAAATAACGTAAGAATGTGGTTGGAGAAAATATAGAGAATTTAGGAGGATATTCGATTTTGGAGCGGTGCTTTCACACTCCTTTAGATATTGTCTATGTGTATGTTCTGGGTTAAAATAGGACACCAAAATATTACGTTACGCGATAAAACATTTAAAGAATAGGAGCGAGCCTTACTCACGTCTCAGTTCTGGCCACATCAAAAGCCCTCCTAGTTCGAAAATTGTATATAACAAAAGGTGGCGAGTTATTGGAGAAATGCAATTGTATAACGCTGTTTTAACGCCTAGCAGCAACTCGTGATACCCTTACTGATAAATGGCAAAGGGTTCGCGAGTCTGATACTTCTGTTATTTTCTGGCTACGGAGAAAGTAGACAATTCCAGCAGTTCCAGAACTAACTATGAGAAAGATGACTGGATTGAAGATACTCAACAATTATTTGAAGAGGAGCCAGTAGACGATTTTAAACCTTGCAAACGTAAGCATGCACTACACACAGCTTTCCAAAGCTTTCGTATACCTGTTATTGGAGCTGATCTGGACCGATATCTCAAGTTGGTAAGACCACATGTGAAGACAGTGATGGAAGAGCAGACTGGAGACATAAGTGCTTTCTCAGTCGATCGTGTGGAAGAGCCTATAAACGTGTAATTGTTTGTTGCCAAGACTCAAGTAAAGAACCCTGAAAAGATTGATCATATCATGCATTTCATCTATCTATCAAAGGAAGAAAAAAGAGTAAATCAAAAGATGAAACAGAGGAACAAGTAAAGCCTGAAAAGAAGGATTTCTTGAACATTCAGCGACAATCCAAGTGTAACACGAGTACAGAGAAGCAGGTTCATCTGTTTCTTGTGTGCAATGGAGAAAAGAAACACCTTCCTTTCAAGGTTTTCAGGGAAAGAGAATACAACGCAAACACATGAGCAAAACATCTGCATAAACTACCCACATGGGTTTAACAGCTGCAAACGCTAAGCATACTGCTCAGATGCCTGAAGAGAAGGAAGAATCGTTCGCTATTATTATCGAGATGGAAAAATGTAGTTCAGAATACATTTCACATGTTTGCTGCGAATAAAAATTACAACTAGGCATAACATCTTGAAGTATGTCCTTATCATTTTTCACATCTGTTCATCAGAGAATTTAGAGAAAAAGTACAACATACAAGAGATAGGGCGTGTTACAAAAGAAAAGGAAAACTACATATCATTCAATGTCAAGATGGCAGGGCCGCGTGTAGTGTGTTGACAAAGCTAATGGAGAGCAGATCCATAGAAAAATACAACAGAGGTTTTTAGATAGTTGTAGATTCATGCCGTTAAATCTGGATAATCTTATAACCTGAGTGATGAGCAGTGTAGAATCTGCAGTGTAGAAAGAGTTGATACATCGCAAGGGTGTGTATTTATACGAGTATATGGGTAGTTAATATGTAGATAGAACTGCCTCCAAGCAAGCTTTTTACAGCAAGCTGAACAGGCGCGGTTTATACGACAACGACTATGAACATGCGTAAGAGGTCTGGAGCACAGTGAGGCCAGAAGGAATTGTCTAAGAGCTGGATAAGTCTATTTGAATCACGATGTCTATTTGAAAACAGAATAGTTTAAATTTGAACATATTTCGAAACCAGTTAAGAAGAACAAGCACTGCTACCTACTAGATGTGATGTAGAGTATCCAGAGAGCCGCACAAGACATGACATTTCTACTTGAAAGAATAAAGCTTGATAAGGTGGACAAACTTGTACCAATTGTAAGGTCTTAGAAGATGTACGTAATGCATGTAAAAACTGTAACTCAAACGTTAGATAACGGGCTCGTGCTGAAAAAATCCACCACCATATTTAGTTCCATCAGAGCACATGGCTTAAGCTACATATAGATTTGAATGCAAGGCTGAGTATAGCAGCCAGCAACAAGTTCAAGAAAGATTGCTTCAAGCTTATGAACAACAATATGTTTGGTAAGACGATTGAGAATGTTAGAAACGGTTGAGAGATAAGGTTAGTTGTGAACAAAGAAGTACTTGAAGTGCGTCATTAAGCCTATTTTTAATGGCGGTGTTCGCTTTACTACAAACGTAATTGATGTAGAGATGGCTAGAGATCAAAATAATAAAGCCTATATACTAGGACAGAGCATACTTTATCTGAGTAAGATGGTGATTTCTTTACGACTGTATACAGCTAAAGTACGGTAGTAAATTGCAGCTTTGCTATATGGATACAGTCAACTTTCATGCAAAGAAGGGGATTTTCACCGTTACAGTTTTACAGTTAACGATGTAGAGAAAGGTATCCATCGACATTCCATTACAGATACAAGAATGGTTGGAAATCTGTGTGTAGTGGATATTAATGTTTTGGGAATCAAAGGCTTTTTTGTCCTAGAAATGTTTATCACACAACGTGATATATTTCTGCGACGCGGAATAAGTTTGGAGGTGTTTTAGATATATTTTATATAATAGTTCATAATGTTATCTCCTTTAACATTCGCTGCAACTCATAACATACCTGATCTTGTGTAGCACTTTCAGAAGAAAACATGTAACGATTTTTTCGAGGAAGCGCTTGGTTCAGAAGATCTGGATTGTTGAATAGTGATTCAAGCTAAAAATAAACATATCCTGGTACCTAAATAACGTACTATATAGTCGGTATGCATATCTTTTTGAACAAAAGAAATGAAATTACCTCGTTCAGTCCCATTGAACTTATATGTGATACATTAGAAGACGTTCTAGATGTTCTTCGTGGATATTGCGATAGTGACGCTAAGCTTGCAATGGATCCTGAACTGACACACCGGCCAGAATTGGAGCTTTGGTGAGAGGATGTACTAGAACGGGATACCTTTTGACTGTCACTTTTACCTTGGTTCAAAGTGTCACTTGGCAAAATGTCTGAAGTAGAATTTTGTAGACTTTTTGGTTTCGTTTCTTGGACATCAGAATTGAGTGTCCCTATCTTATTTGAGTTTATCCATTTTATATTATTTTCTTTAGCATTTGAGATTTCCTCTTTTCTACTTTCGTGTTTTTCATTTTCCTCCCTCGCATCTTCATTTTTAATTACGGATATATTGCCATCTGAAGAAGGTGTTTCTTTTTTTTTCTCTTGAATATGAACAATAACTTTTGTTTCTTTACAGTGTTCTTCTGTTACATTCCGTGGTAAACTTTCTGGCTCCGAACTCTGTTGTGAACCACGAGTTTCCAATGAAAAATAATTCTGAATAGCAAAGAACTTCAGATATGAATTTCCTTAGAGCAGCAAAATCATATCGCTATTCATACTGACAGCGATATACATTTTTCTTTCGAACATTGATTTCATTTCTTAAATTTCCCTATTCTTACTGCGATGTTATTTAGTTAATTTTACCTTAATTTCGTCGCTCCCTTCATCAAGTTTCCTGATGTGTTTTAGCTTCGGGTCTGACGCTGACTCGTAACTTGCATTTGACTAAACGCAACATCGTTGGAAATGGACGTAACAGCAGAAACATAATGGTATGAAATATAATACAAAAAAAAAAACTGAAGCTTATCGTACCTTCATGTCAATTTTAACTTCATTTAAGTCATCATATTTCATGTTTTCTGAAATTCCTCCTGTTGCATCATCACTGACATATAAATCAAGCTATACAAGAAAAAGAAAAGTGTTCCAAAAGCCTCAAAAGAAAAGGTAATTTCAAATTTCTAACTAAGTGAAGCATGATAGGTGTACTCAAGGTCAGTAAAAAAAAAAGTCAATCGTTACAATATTTCTTTTCAGTCTTAGGTGTCGAGTAGGTTCCTTGAACGATTTTCTTTTCTACTTTAAGTGACTAAATTGTAAAATGGTGTGTGTAGGTATCTTATTAAATGTTACTGTGTAAGAAATAACAGCTGTTTAGTGTTGAATGAAAAGGAAAATAAAATGTTGTTCGAACATCCGCGGGATCAAGCTACAGAGGCAAGCTATGGAAGTTCGTTTGCAAAGGTGGACATTTGTTCGTATAAAAAAGAGTTCCGATTACGAGTTTCAAATTAAAGAGGTTAAAGAGACTTGGCTGCGTAAAAAACAACAAAGTATTTCACTCACCTCCAGACAAAAAATGCAATAGAAAAAGAAGAGCAGCAGACCCTACAATAAAAAACAGCCAAAGATCTAACAAAAGAAAACAATGCTTTGGGACCATGATACTATAAGGCAATAATGAATATACCTGGATACCATTTCCCAAACCAAATATCAACTGAAAATTAAATGCGGTAGGATACCAAAATATGTAGCAACCGAAGATCCAAATGAATGTATTAATTAAGAGCATTGTCAAGTTGGTTTTGACACTGTATCTAAATGATGTTTAAAAGTGTATACATTAATCTTTGCAAATGAAAATCCGCTGTAGACCCATCATGATATGACCACTGGCTTTGAAGGCCATCATCCTCTAGTTAGACTTTAAAGGATGTAGGGTAGCCTCAATCGAGACAGGCCTTATAGACATCAATCCCACTGTCGTGCTGAATACTAAGTTGTGGGGATCGATTCACTCTGTCATAGTCAATAACATAACTGATTTGGATATCGAGGCAATTTCCAACATAGCACCTAGTCCTTTTCACAGTTTAAACATCTAAAACAGACTTTCAAGTTATTCTCATATTTTGGTTGCATTGCGGTTTCTGTGCTAAGCTCTTTTTAATGAGCGAATATAACAACATATGGCAAACAAAAGAGATTTGATTTCATGTAGTATAACAATATCTAAGTAAGTATTATCAAAATGACCATATTGGTTAAACTCTGTTGGGTTTTTTTTCATGACTTAAGTAAGTGAAAAGAAACGTGGTGTTATTATGAGAAGAAAGAATTAAAAATTTACCTAGTTGATTCTGACGTTCTTTGGGCTTTAGCAGATTGGTCGTTCGGTTGGTCGTATTGCAAATACAACTGATAAATTGATATAGTCAACATGTACGAGGTCCCCTGCAACGAGAATTAACGAAGCCTTACCACATGAGCTGGGTGGTAAACGTCACCGTAACCCTAGACCTACATTTGGGGTGGGATTGGGGGCGGGGAGCGGGGATTGTCCTGACACCTTGTCCATAGATGTAAACAGTCATGCTGGTGATGCTGCTAATAACTTGTAAAGCCATACCAATATGAGGCAAAAGCATGGAACAATCAATGACCAGACAACATGATCGGAATGCCAACAACTGTAAGCTTTGGAACTAAAAGTCGATAATTTTGTTTCAAATCACCTTTTTACATTGCTTTATGCATAATTCATTTGAAATTGTTGAACAAAAAAGAAAACCGTTGATCCAGCTGCTGATTAAAAAAAGAATTTCTCAAATCAGAATGAATATTAAAAATGCTGTCTTCCAATATAATTTTAATGTGAAATAAACATTACCCAAATTTGTAATTCACCGCTAATCCAAACACTAGAGCCAAAAACATAAATGGAACAGGTATACCTATTGACAAAATTTCATATAATCACAACTATACTGACAAGTACATTTGTGATTATGAATAAGTAATATATACCCCACGCAACAAAAGCAAGCCTCCAAAAGCTGTGCATCATTAAATTTCTTCTGATGCAGGACATAATGAAGTAGACGTCTACAAATATCCAGGCGAAAGATGCAGTAACAGCATAATGTAGAAGTATTGTAACAGTACGACAACCACCCTTCAAGAAAATTAGAATGTTAAAATGAATGATTTCTTCCAAAAAATGCTTGTTTTTTTTTTCTTTTGAAGATTTTAAGTTTATAATATACCCTGCTTGATAAACCCTGAAATCCAGCCAGAACAATTGTGTTTGTGAGTGTTAAAGCGATAGAAAAATGTTGTTTCATCTTTAATGGACGTGTTTTTTCTCTATGAGTAAAATCAACATCAGCCAATGAACACAAGGTCTACTGAGTTAATACAAGCTTATAATTAGTTGCTTTTCGGAACATTAAGGCGACAAAACCGTGGTAGTGGAAATTTTCCTGGAACTCTTTTATGATTCCCATGAGACTATGCGCTTCATTACGGTAGTATGATGAAGTAAGCCAATAACTGAAGAAGGTAAACTTTCTTCTTACCTGTAGCAACTTAACACTACCAAAGTGCTCAGTGAAAACAATACAGATACGCTGCAGCCAACGATGCTTGTTGATTCCAAGATATTTTCCATAATGTCTTATTGTTCATTTACCAGGGAAATATATCAATTGAAAAGTTTCTTTACTTCTGAAGTTGTGACGAAAGCGATACTCGTGCAGCTGATGGTTGAATCATTTCTTTTATAATATTCTGTAAATATTTTTGTAATAAGATAAACAAATATCAAACTGCATCTCCACGATTAGCTAGTATTTATGAAGCGAACACACACAAAAAAAGATAGAAAAGTTTATCAGCGATTCCATAAAAAAAAAATATAAACAAAAAAGAAAAAAACTTTTTAACCTTTTAGAAAGAGTCTGGGAATTTTGGAAAAGTACGTTTTTCTCTTTCTATTATTTTCTTTTTTCTTCCTTCTATTCTTGTTTTCTTTGAAAATAGAAATTTTGAATTTTAATGTGATCTGTGTATTTCTTTCTTTCCTTTGTAAATAAAACATTAGCAAATCAACTATCTTCCAGAAAAAAAAAAACGAAGGTTTTCTTTTTGAAAAAAACAAAATAAATTATCTGTATTTAGTAAAACAAAGTATAAAATCATTTCGCTTTCAAAATCGTATCATTTCGACATCATTTGTCGATCAGGAACTACAGTCGGTAGATAACGGCCGTCATATATGATGTTGTCGCTTCATCCGATAAATCTCCAATCTTTCATCTTCACGCGCTTGCAAAATATATTTATAAAACATGAGATCAAAAGAAAACATCTCCATAGGAATCCATTCCTTCAAATACGACAATCTTTGCATCATCGACATTAATAGAAAAAGTTTCCAGTCTGAAGAACTGTTAAAGAAACTAAATTCAAAGTATAACGTTCTTTATATAAAAGAAATATACTAATTTGAAATTATTTCAAGTGAAATCTTCTATGCCTAGATTCACGTTAAATAATTTGTGGAGTTTACTCAAGAACAACCTCAAATTCTTTGCCTTTTTCAGTTTTCTAGAATTGCAGAGTATTTTAACACTCAAGTTAGCAGTTGTTTCCTCGCTTTTCAGTTTGTAGTTTTATTTATTCACGACTGTCTGGCTTCACACGTATGGACGGAAAATCACAAAATACAATAGCTGCAAATAGTACTTTAAAAATACTATCTTTAACGAACCACATGAATACCTTCCTAAGCAGATACAGCATCGATATCCTTCTTGAAAATTTCACTTGATATAAATCATAGAAAAGAAAATTTCAAATTGGATTGTAGGTTGTTCTTGATATTTGGTTAGCATTCAATTGTAAATTTGGTTAATGTTTACTGAAACTATCTGTTCAGTCACATAGTGGGTATATGCAAATAATTCTTCATAAATACATCCCATAGAAAACCAAAGTTATTTTCATTGAATCCAATTGCAAGATCAAGTGAATGGGAAAAACTTTGTCAAACGCAATACGCTAGATAGATAAAAGATGAAAAAAGAAAGAAGAGAAATTTCCTTTTAAAAAGTTTACTGTGAAAAGTTGATAAGTTTCCCCAAATAATGACGGCAATCAGAGACATTAACATCACTTAAAAGACATTTAACTAATCTCATAAAGACTAAATTCAACTGAATCATAAAAAAAATATATAACCTTTTTTCAATGATTATAAATTTAATCAAACTTTTATTTGTAATGGAAAGAAAAATATGTCCCTAAATTTTAATTGGAAATTAAGTGCGCTTTCTATTTGGGAAAGATAATTCACCACTCGCCTTACAAACACTGCGTTGTTTTACTTCAGATTATGAAGAAACTACAGACCTTTTTCTCATTTGAAAAATATACCTTCTGATCAACAACGAGTTAAATAGAAGTCTGTTTTATAAAGCAAACAAAATTAATTAATTTAATACGTCAATTCTTTCTGGTATTTTTTGGGTCAGATCAGGTCGCAGTATGCTTAGAGCTTAGAGGACAATGAACTCCCTTCATTTGCTTTTTGATCCAATAATTTCAAATTCGTGGCGTAGTTGGAACGTAAAGCGACACATTCAAAAAAAGCTTCTTTGTCTTTTGTTCTATTTCTTCAAATAAAGAGCCCCGACGAACCTTAAAAGTGGCTACGGCAAAAGTGAGGCATGGACCAAGTGATTTCGTTTTTCATTTATATGTGTCTCCTGTCCCGATTTTATTGCATTCGAATGGTGCATCTCGCCCATCTTACGATCACTGAATCTGCCGACCAGCCGAAATAGTCCTGGAAATAGTTAATTAAAGAAGTGAATTGTATTTTACTAGTAAAATTATATATGAGTTAATGTGAAACCACTGTAACATTGTTCACTGTTGCTGGTTAAAGGAACATCTGACTAGTAAATGATCAGTTTCGCAAAACTACCTCCGTCAAGTCATTGAAACGACATCGTAAAGAGAATCTAACAAGATGACAATTTAACTTTTGGTAGCTAACAGGCACCAGCATTTGTAGCAAGAAAAACATGACGTTTTTAATACCAAGAAAGCAAAGAGACCAAAACATTTCACAAACATTTCTACAACATGAATTTGGTGGTGTACTAGCATGTCACGTGACTCAAATTGTAGCACCTTTAAATTCACTAAATTAATAATAAGGTACAAAAGTAAGGAGCCTTTTGATGAAAGTAATAAAACGAAAAGGAAACATTAAAACAATATTGAAGGAAAATAATAAAGTTATCAGATTAGTTAAACAACAATAACAAAAAAAATACAATCAGAATAACCAAAGCTGTGTTTGCCATGCAAATAATAATGATCAATAATAATCTTTTGCTAGAAAAATATCAATGCTAGTTTTAGAGTGTAACCAGAAATGATAAAGAACGCCAGAATCAAACCCTGATAAGTAAAAATAAATGTAATCTTCAAGTCATATTATTAAGGCAAACTCTGCACCAGTGAATTACTGGTAATCGTTTGGCCTACGGTCCCATAGGAAAAACTGTTGAGACTAATTCAAACAAACGTTATTGACGACCAATAATAGTGGGGGTTGGGGTTATTGGTCATCGAGTAAATATCCGTTCGGGAAAATGTTCAGTCGGGCTACTGTCCGGGTATCAATCCGTCCAAATACCATTTAACACACGCTGGTGAACCATTTTCACCTTTTGAGCATCACAAGTGTTAAATTCGAATTTGAACTGCAATCATTGTGGAGTATTTATCCAACAATTTATAATAACTCTCTCACTCTTTTTATAGATTACAGAGGCGGATCCAGAGGTTAGTCAAAATTTATAAAGGAGGATTGAGTTACTTACAATAGAAAAGTAAAACGTGGTAATAACCACATGAGCACTTATTATTGAAAAGAAGTTGTATTAATCAGTTCTCCTCCATAACTTTGAACTACCCATTAACACCCTTCTAACAAGGGGATGTCATTGTATCCAGGTCAAGATAATCTGCTGTACTGGTTCGCTTAGTGTGTCCATTGGACATCGCCGGGAAGAGGAGCGGACCCAAAAGTTATTTCTTACTTCTTATTTCTTATTTCTTATAATGAAAAGATAGAGTAAAATTAGAGTAAACAACAACACATTCATCACAACAACAACAGCACCACCACCACCAACAAACCATAACATATATCTTCGTTTACCTGTTTTCATTTACGTTAACAGCATACACATCAGATGATGACTGAAATTGTGAAATATGTTCCACAGAATATTAAAGAAAGTATCATGCCGAAATAAATCTATACTGATCAGCATCAGTATAAAAATACTTTTAAAATCAAACTATTTTTTTACCAAAAAATGTTTTACTCAAACATACTCAAAGGCAGGAAAAACTAATTTGTCGCTGTAAATTTTATTGTAATCGTACGTGATATGAAACGACAAATTAACTAGCTAATTAACAAATTAGGGAGTATGTAAGTAACTCGGAGTTTTTAGTCCTTGGGCGTCCATCCATGATGGTTGGCTATTCCGTCCGCCGACTTGCAACTAGTAGTTGATATACCGCCATGTATCATTCCTCTAACTTGTCCGATTGCAGGTCATTTGAGGTTAATTGATGTCAGTTTCCTCCAGTGAAAATTTCAATTTTCCTACCAGTGTTAACCTACTTAATACATTTATACATACATTAATACTAGATACAGTATTAAAAAGTCTCAAGTATATTAAATACCACTCGGGAAAAATAATTAAGTTTCAAAACTAGATTTATATTGACATTTTTCTTCTTCGATGAATATTCCGACGAATAAAAGTTTCGATCGCTTTGATAATAAACATGTTTAATTATAGTGCTATGGTGAATTACCTAATCAAAACAAGTAATGCAATACCTTATTACATGAAATGTGTAAAGCAAGTAATTAACGGTCAAAAAATTAATAAGATCAGAAATTAACGCGAATCGTCATCAAGATTTAAAAGTGTGTAGTAATTAACGCGATGATCATATGATGACGGTGATTACGAAGCGGATACTGACTTTGAGACAGAAAAAGATGGCAAGAGAAGATACAAAAAATGTGATAAATTTTTATACTTTTTACGTGGGAATGATTATAGTCAATAGATCAAAAAGTGAGACCAAGCAACGGTTATGTTTCCATGAGCCTACAGAGTATCCAGGGAAAGATGGAACACTGGAAATAATTTTCATAGAAAATTAAGGCTTGATAAAATTAACGTAGGAGAAAATTACGCCATACATTAATTAACGGTACATTAATTAACGCGAAATTTTCAAATTTGCGTTAATTACTTGCTTTACACATTTCATGTAATAAGGTAAGTCGAAAACTAAACATAAAGAATTCAACTTTCTCTCAAAAAGGTCAAAACAGATCATAGCGAATGTGATTTGGTTAAAATAATCCTTAACATAGATTCATAAATAATTGCAGCTTAGCTCCTATCATAAATGTTACACAAACGTCTCTATTATTCAAAATGAAAAGTGAGGTGAAAACTGCCACGACCCAGCCCGCACATTTATTAAAAAATCTATGCGAAGGAGTGCATTTCTATAGATATCTACGCGCCATTTCGATAAAAATGCTCTCCATCACAGTGACTTTTTGACGATTTTGCCCACTGGGGATGGTTGAATTATGTATTTATGGCGTATTAGCTTCCCCTAAAGCAAAAGTGATCAACGCCCACCTACATTAAATAGATGCAGACAAACTTTAGAGAGTTCCTTTTAGTTTTTTTTCTGCAAAGCATTTTCGATATTTTTCTGTAAATATCCCAGTGGGCAAATTTGTTGAAATCACTGCAAAGGAGTGCATTATTATAGAAATATACACACTATCTCGATAAAAATGCTCTTCATCGCACTGGCATTTTGACAATTTTGTTCACTGGGGAAAACGTTAAAATGAGTATGACATGAGGTTTGCAGAGAATTAAAGTCTATTTCAAATTAGCTGGCAGTGTTTTTTCAAACCTCAATAACTTTTGATAGAATTTGAATTAAGTAGCGATTTTGTGCTCGTTGGAAAGATTATCGGAAGTGAGATATGATTTTGATAAAAAAATCGATGAAATATCGAAAATGAAGAAGAAAAACGAAAAAGAAAAAAATCAACTTCTTGTCTATTCATGCTATGGACATGAGTTTCACACACGAGAAACTTTAATCTTAGCTCAACTAAAATGTGAAAAAAAATTGAAAAATACTCTTGCAATCGGAAGATATGGCTATCAAAAGAGCTTGAATTGACTTTCTTTGACAGAATAGGAAAATTAAAAATTCATGAAAAATCAGGGGGTAACGTATAAGTACATTTACTTACGTAATTAATCGTGCAACTTGTGTCTAGAGGAATTTAATGAATGATATAGTTTTATTAATGGTGTCCAACTATTTAGCAGTAAATCTTGCAACAATAGCAAATACAATTCTTTTATATGATACAAAAAGAATGTAACGACAAAACTCTTAAACCTGTTTCTTTGGTTCTACCCTTGGGACTTTTCGTCACATCTTTTATCTGACTTTTTAATTGCTGTTCAAACGTGAAATTTACGACCAATGCATTAATTTTTTTGCAAACCCCCGTATTTTTCAATTTTTCTGTAAAACATTAAAAGTCAAAAAAATCTTACCTTGTTGGTTTCTTTAAGCCATATCTTCCGATTGCAAGAGTATTTTTCAATTTTTTTTCACATTTTAGTTGAGCTAAGATTAAAGTTTCTCGTGTGTGAAACTCATGTCCATAGCATGAATAGACAAGAAGTTGATTTTTTTCTTTTTCGTTTTTCTTCTTCATTTTCGATATTTCATCGATTTTTTTTTATCAAAATCATATCCCACTTCCGATAATCTTTCCAACGAGCACAAAATCGCTACTTAATTCAAATTCTATCAAAAGTTATTGAGGTTTGAAAAAACACTGCCAGCTAATTTGAAATAGACTTTAATTTCATTGCTAGCTTACCGTAATTCAGTGGAATTTATAGACTATCAAATCTTCAAATCTTGTTTAAGACGATCAAGATTTTGACAAATAAATGTTTAACTACAAGATAAATCTTCGTTGTCTGTTGTCTTCATGACCACGTCTACAAACGTGATTTCGTAGAAAACGTTACAGTTGAAAGAGTAATGAAATAATAACAAAAAAGGAAGACAGGAAACTTTTTATTTTTTTTAAAATCCTCAATCAGACAAGCGCGTCCCTAATTGGTGTATAATTTAATTCACAACCGGTACTTAACAGTGGCTTATCGTAATAACCATAAATCATCGCTAACGATTAATACAAGTTTCAGATTGTCATTTTGTGTTTGGAAATTTAGATTAAAAACTCCAATTAAATTTATCACATGTTAGCTCCCAGAGAGTAAAATCGTCAAAAAGTCACTGCGACGGAGAGCATTTTTTCACACATGTCCTGCTGTTGAAAGTTATTGGAAACGTTCGTGTGGTCCCGTAGACCCCTCTGGTTCCAACAGCCCTGGTACAACTATAGGAAGGACAAAATATCAGTTATTTATTGAGTGGCTTTACTTACGCAAGATTGATAGTGAGAGCTCAGAACAAATAAACAGATGAAAAAAAAGAAGTTACATAACAGCTTAAACGCGGATACCGTAAATGAACGCCCTGGGCGCTTATAATTTTTATGAACTTTTACGATGGGCGCTTATACGGACGACGGAGCCCTTAATTAAGTCCTGGGCGGTTAATAAAAAAATCTCTAAAATCACTAATACAGTTTATCTTTTTACTGAATGCTGACAAAAGAACTGCTTGTGTCCTACTCGAGCAACTTCAAAAAAATGTCGATAAAAACTCTCACTTTGAGATGAAAATAATTCATTCTCGTGTTATTAAGTTTCCTTCATTATCCCGAAATATATGTTCAACTAAATACCATGTTTTTCTCAATATTTTATGTTTTTGCTGAATAAGCGCCCAGTTTCAGTTTTGGAACTGGGCGCTTAATCAGAACCTGGGCGCATATTCCAAATTGTTCTCTAAACCTGGGCGCCTAATTGAGTCCTGGGCGCTTAGTCGGTGATTTACGGCAGGTTGGTATCTACAAAACTTACATAAAGAGGAGAAGATATGAAACTATTTTTTAAGGTCAAATAATAATTAATTATGTCAAGAAATAAAAATGATAAACGAAGTTTTACCGCAAATTTTTGTGACAATCAGATATCGTAACAACAACTTTCTATCTTTAAGCATCGTGGATGTTAAAAGTGAAAACAGGTTCATGTTAGCAGTAGGATACAAGGCATTACACCAAATCAACCTTCATTTTATAGATGGTTATGTTTAAAAAAGATCTATCGTTAATTTACAGCATACAAATTTCTCCACGATTTCTCGTCAGCAAAACTGTAAAGAACGGCTCAATATTTATTGTAGAACGACTACAATGTTTTTGATATTTGGTTTTCGTCTTCTCCATTTTTTTTACTTTGTTTTATGTTCACAATCAATTGGAGCCTTTAATTATTAATACTGGAAATAAAAATATTTCCTTTGTTTTCGGGACGCTTATTATCATAATGCAGTGATTCAAAAGTATTTAAAAACCTCCTTCATGCTTAATATTTCATAGGAGCTCAAAAAAAAAGCTATGATATTATCGCTGAGAAAATGAACATATGAAATTTCCTTTTTATCCTGACGAACGTCAGGTGGTACCAGTTTGGTCCGCTGACGTTAAACATTCGCCTTATGTTGGAATTCTGTAAAGGTGACGTCTCTACAAGATTATAGGATCAAAAAAAATGTTATTATGTTCTGATCCAGCCACGACAGTATTTCTGACTTTTTCTTTCTGCATCGAAAACGAATATAATTGCTCCATAACCTTCGAAATGTTTTTTTTTACCTATCGCTAGGGAAAACCATTCAAACAACACCTTCTTGATTTCAAATGCCATTCTTGTTGTTATTGGTTACCGATGTTTATGTTGTTCTGTTTGTAACGTCCATTTTCATTTTGTGTCACATTCCTTATTCCGGAAAAGTTATCAGATGAACATTCTATCGAACAATTGGTTTAGTATTTCCATGCATTCGTTCAATGTTTGGTTCAACACGTGGATGAAACAAGGAAGAATGTTATCATCACATGATAATAAGCACGTGACACAGACATGACTTGACATGATAACCACGTGATACAGACATGACTTGACACGATGCTTTTCGTTCTGCAACAACTTACAGGATTAAGTGAAATCCCACAGATTCCACTTTTTCTTTTTTCAGCAATCTTTAAAACAGAAGGGCACGTAAAGGAGCCTGGGTGCTTCAAAGACACAATACGGAATGTAGAGTGCTAGAAATCACACCGAAATTACGAAAAACGGACAAAACTGTTATTGGAGGCTTTTTGAACTTTCCAAATAATCCAATAACGAAATAATATATATATTTCTTCTTTTCATTTTTTTTCGTTTGTTAAAATTTATATTTAATGAATCTTTCATAAGGGGAAAATGAATTTAATCATTGTTATAAAAATTATGAACAGATATATATTCTTTATTTCATTTTTCAATATTGAAAATGATACTTTTATAAAGCTTAGGTCAAACGTGTCCAACATTTCATCCAACACTTTCATCATCGTGTTGGACGTTTGTTGGATGGAAGTTGGATGAAAATTTCGTGACGGTCAAACGATCATGCAACATTTCATCGAACATCTATGTTCATTCATTCTCTCCTTCTATAAAAAACAAAACATGTCCATTCATTCTCTCAAACTCAAGATGGGTTTTTATTTTATCGGAACGTTTGGATTCTCTGACGACGAAAGGCCATGCCGGGGAAAAACCAGAGAATGGATGAAAAGAAGGAGCGAGTTGGGAGCAACTTTTTCCCTTTCGTGTTTTGGTATTTTTTGAAGGCTTTCCCTTTAACAGAATTGACGCTGCCAGCGCTGAGCTATCGCTCATCGTGTCTTCTTCTTTGTTGCTCATCTTTGCACTGAAACTCGTGATGTGATTTGACATACAAAAATGCGGTCTTGTTTATTAAAATTCGAACGTTTTAACATTCGAAATGACATTCATTTGTTATAGAATGACTTCATTTTCACATAGTGTTGGATGAAAAAGTGGTCAAACGCATCCAACACAAAAAATGTGTTCGATGAAGCCGTAAATGTTGGATGAAAAGTTTGATCGCGATCAAACTTTTATCCAACACATTTTTGCTTCATCCAACACATTTTTTTCTTCTTTTGCAAATTTTGCTCTTGGTCAAACGTGTCCAACATTTCATCCAACACCGAAAATTTTCGATGTTGGATGAAATGTTGAACACGTTTGACCTAAGCTTAATAATTTGATGTATAGAACTAAGATAAAGGGGGGTTTACACGTAAAGATTCTTGAAGAATTTTGTCTTTCAAGCAGGTGTTTTAATGCTTTAGGGGTTGTTTATATGGAGAATTTTCATCTTGGGTTGAAATTTCATCTCGGTACCGGGCTGGAATATAAGAGCATTTATATGGATACGTTCAGCCCGATGTTATGAAAAAAACTATTCAGTCAAAAAATTATGACGAATTTCTTTAATTTTTCCAGAGCACTAGTCCATACTTTTTTATAAGATCTTTTTCAATATGTATTTTTGAATTGCATTTTCTTCATCAGATGAAAACTTAGGTGATCTAAAATATTTTATGTCATTCGAATAGATACCAGCCATATGGTTTTCCTTCTGTTTATACTTGACAACGTTATAATTCTTATTGTATTTTTGATTTTTGATTTACTTTTTTGCTCAAACAAAGCAGTAAAGTGTGAATTTTTTCAGGTGTGAAAAACATTTCTGAACTCAGCCCGGATGTGAAATTTCTCTCATGTAAACGCAACTTTTTGATTACAAGTGTTTCAATTAAACGATGGGATGGATCTCCAGCCTGGCTAAACGTGCAAAATTTCATCCCAGGATGAAAATTCTCCATATAAACAGCCCCTTAAACTTAAATCGTACACCAAAAAGTCAAGTTCAGCGTCTCAACTCATTAATTATTCATGACGCGTTGACTTTTTTGATGTACAATTTGAATTTAAATTTTTCAAGAATTTTTACGTGTAAGATATTAACTTAAGATATTAACATATTGTGACTCACTAACTGCTTTATTTACATGTACACTGTCAGAGCTAAAGCTTAGGTCAAACGTGTTCAACATTTCATCCAACATCGAAACTTTTCGGTGTTGGATGAAATGTTGGATACGTTTGACCAAGAGCAAAATTTGCAAAAGAAGAAAAAAATGTGTTGGATGAAGCAAAAATGTGTTGGATAAAAGTTTGATCGCGATCAAACTTTTCATCCAACATTTACGGCTTCATCGAACACATTTTTTGTGTTGGATGCGTTTGACCACTTTTTCATCCAACACTATGTGAAAATGAAGTCATTCTATAACAAATGAATGTCATTTCGAATGTTAAAACGTTCGAATTTTAATAAACAAGACCGCATTTTTGTATGTCAAATCACATCACGAGTTTCAGTGCAAAGATGAGCAACAAAGAAGAAGACACGATGAGCGATAGCTCAGCGCTGGCAGCGTCAATTCTGTTAAAGGGAAAGCCTTCAAAAAATACCAAAACACGAAAGGGAAAAAGTTGCTCCCAACTCGCTCCTTCTTTTCATCCATTCTCTGGTTTTTCCCCGGCATGGCCTTTCGTCGTCAGAGAATCCAAACGTTCCGATAAAATAAAAACCCATCTTGAGTTTGAGAGAATGAATGGACATGTTTTGCTTTTTATAGAAGGAGAGAATGAATGAACATAGATGTTCGATGAAATGTTGCATGACCGTTTGACCGTCACTAAATTTTCATCCAACTTCCATCCAACAAACGTCCAACACGATGATGAAAGTGTTGGATGAAATGTTGGACACGTTTGACCTAAGCTTGGATTTTGTTCAGCTGTGCATTGAAATAAGTGCACATAAAAAACTGTTTTAATTTTGGTAGACAACTGAAACAAAACATAAAATCATATAAAATGAAATCAAACATAAAAACAAAAGCAAGCTGAAAAACTATACAAAGAAGTTCAAACTTAACAAGGGAAAGAAGTATCGTGTGTTTGAAACAATTTTGAATTAAGTCTAGTTTGAGATACTTGGGAGTGTTCAGAGCTGGCGATTGGCGATTACGACGATTGATATTTTTTTAATCATCGTAATCATCAGGTCTGAACCAGGCTTAAGTAACAAGAAATGAATGTATAGAATCGAGACGAAACTTGCTAGCGAGGCATTAGCATGGTGTCTAGTAAAGGTCTTTGTTATATGTTTGTCGCTTCATACAGTAGACTCACTCTAACTCGAACCTCGAAGGGGAAAACAAAATCGTTCGAATTATGGAGAGTTCGAGTTATAGAGAGTGATATTGCTAACTTTTAGCTTGAAGGGACCCACTGATTCAGTTCGAATTATGGAGAGTTTACTGTATTTTGATTTTTTGTTAATTAATGATGACATTTCCAGGTTGTTGCATCTTTTCGTCACCCAGTCAATGTCCTTGCATAATGTTTTGTTGTTTCTCAAAAATTGTCACAAAAAAATTTTTGTTATCTTGATGATGAGGTCCATAAGCGGTCAAAGGCGCTATCACAAACGGTTGTTGTTGATCTCCAGATTTAATGTTTTTGGTTTTCATTCTTTGTTTATGTTTTCTCACATCCAACGTATTGTTTTTTTAGTCGTATACAAAGTGTAGGTTATCACGTATCAAAGTGTACGTAACCTCCAGGCTTCGCCTCTGTTCACTCCTTCCCCATCCAGTCACTTGATGAGTGTTTCTGAACGAAAATCTTCTTCGGCCGCCAAACTTTCGGACATTTTTTGGATTTCGGAAGGAAAAAATTCGGACGATGTTACATCTTTTTTAATCCGTAGTACAATGAGATACATTATGCGAGAAGTGCGCCTATCCCGAATACCGTATTTCCGCAAATATAAGCGCCGCGGCGCTCTTTAAATTTTCGAGCTTTTAGGTGCGGCGCTCTTTAGAGGGCGGCGCTTATCAGAGGGCTGCGCTCTTTTCAAATTATTAATTCCAACTTTACAAAGGCCTGAAAAATCAAGGAAACTATACTTTTGATTTTTAGACATGTTTTCTTCTTATTAAAAGAATACTTATTATATATATTTCAATATCTTCGTCGCTAGCACTCTCAAGATCATCATCGATCAAGTGAAAGGGCTGGCAGGCGTCTTCCACGTCTGGTTCTGCAATCTCAAAAGGGTTGAGCGACGATGCCTCTTCTTCAACTAGTTGAAACGACTCTTGAAGTCTCGCTGCACCATCTGGATATGCTCCTTGTTCCTTAAAACAGTGTATTTGGTCATCTTCGCTACCATCAGTGGCTAAATTCAAGGCATATGTTTTAAAAGAGTGAATGATTAGTTCTTTCGACAATTTACCCCAAGCTTCGATAACCCATTCTACAATTTTTCTCCTTGGGGGTGGTTTCATGTTTCTCGCTTTGGTGTACTCATGAATGCCAGAGCTCAGCTACTCATCGTAGGAGGACGTTACGTGAGCCTCGAAGGGCTTGTTCCAAGATACGTGAGGGGCTTGGATATAGGGAGTGCAACCACCAGGAACAATAACGGAATCAACATTATAACTCTTTAACAATGCTTTGGCAGGTTGCATCATGGCTTCATCTGTTCTAAAGAAGAAAATAAGATTCTTTTTCACGGATTTAATGTTGGCAATGCAATGGTATCCATATTATGTTTACTTTTTAAAATCAGTCAAAAGGAAAACATCAAGATGGCCAGAGTGATTCCCAACAGCTTTCACTTGGCTTTTAAGGTTGAGTTTCGAACGAATATTAGGGGTCATCATGTTTATAAAGATGTTTGGACACCTACAATAGGAGAAAAACTCACCAGTAAACATGATGAAAGAGAGGAAGCAAAAGAATACTATGAAAACTCAATCGGAGTTTATAAACGCGTGTCTGAGGATGACGACCCAGCCACCAAAGATTTAGCTACCCGGAGATAAGAATGACGCGGGAGACGAGAAGGAAGTTTTAGTTGGACACATGCCGATCGAACTATCAAAACTCATTAATCAATTTCTTCAAGCCGATGATTCAAATTCGATGACAGCAAGTGTTACTGGAAAGAGGAAGCGAGAACTGGGACTTGTCGTCCCGGCTGGTTTCAAATGTTTTTCGTCGAACAAAAAACTTTCTAAAATTTTCTTTGAGGAGTTAACGAAGAAGAAAATAAAATATTCCTATTTAGAATTGGATGTAGAAGCATATAGTGACAAAAAAAGCATAGAATTCAAGTAAAACACATACTGGTTTGTTTTTTCATTTTTTTCCCAAAACGCGCCGCTTTCAGAGGGCGGCGCTAGATGGAGGAAATACGGTACCCTGGATATAAAAGCAACATAGGTTGAGGTAACGCAATAAAAGGAGGGTACTGTGAAAAGTTATTAGATTGTTGCGGTCTATTTTGCTTGTTTTGAGGACTTACAAAATAGGTTTTCTGATGTCAAATAACATAGGAATAACGTCATGTAACTTGGGTAACTTTCCCAAAATTTCTAAGCTATGCCTAAAAGGTGGCGAGGATCATTAGTCTACATCGATTAGTCGATTGGTCAACGACGAGTCGGATGAAATACGTCATTTGCATAACCTAAAGTTCTAGGCTAGGCTCAAACATTGAAACCCGTTAAAAGTTTTAGTCTAGAGCGGAAACCTCTTGATCCTGATAGAGCACCCCTTGAAGTACCAAAACTTGGGTGGCCATTATGTAACAGTAGAAATTCCCCCCGATTTTCCCAATTTAGTGGATTCGGGTGAACTAAAAAAAGTTTTTTTCAAACATAGTCAAGTGACCCCTCATTTTGTAGGAAATTCGATGCTGATTATTCCAAATCATTGCAGAGCATAATATTTCTTAGGCAAAACATTGTGGCGATAACAAATTTTATGTCAAGTGAACAACAATGTTGCGATCACCGCAGTGCTTTTGCCAAAGCCATTATTCAAGTTGGATTTTAAACGACATGATTGTTAGGAGTTATTTGTTCGTTAACAAACTGCCCTGCGGAAAGCGGAAAATCACAGACTTCGTTTGAAATTCCTGAAATAGCGTCTGAAAGCACACATCATTCCTAAATTCACGAGGTTCAGAATCCCTAACAACGTGCGTTCTGATGAAAGATCGATTCAAAATTTCCGGATGCGCCTTTTACGAAATACAACAACGTAAACGGTGAATCGACACCTTCTTAATTAAACTTAACAAGACGACCGGAGGGTCAAAAGATTCCGCGTATGTTTTTAAGAATAGCGTCCCCTATAAATAACGCCCATTCTAAATACATACTCGAGGATCATGAGGTTGCAGAGCCAGCGGAATTTATAATAAACTCGTTCTGCATAATCCTACGTTTATATATATTTTCGATTAATGCTTAGAAACAAATTAAGCATACTAAAAAAGGGTCATTTTCATTAAAAAAAAACCATGTAATTTGCAACTTTTACGGACTGTGTTCAAAAGAAAAACGGATTGGCGCCATATTTCGATGAAAATGGAGTAACTTGAAAACGCAATCTCATCTGAAAAATTCTAGGTCATCTACAATTTCTACGGCTTACAAAAACATTCGTCTGAGACGATCTGGAATGTTTTATGATTATCTGAGGCGATCCGATTAGAACGTATTCTATTTTTCTGTAATTATCCGGAATTTTTACGGTCGTCGGGAATTTATATCTAGGACGACTTGCTTCACAATTAATTCATCGGCTGCCGTCTAAATTAATTGCCCCTGGTTTGCTTTTCCTTCAAGTATTTTCCACATCTGTTTCATTTTGTTTCCTGTTCCTTATGGAGCAGTGATTTATATCTGTCAAAATTATTAAATGTTTTATTTTTTCTCCGTACATAAACAAATAGCTGACAAATTTTATAAAACAACAAACATTTCATTTTAGTTAGTTAGTTCAACAATATCATCTATGCATGAATAGAATGATAAAAAACCAAAAAAAAATTTTTTTTAATGTTCCTTTGTCAAAATTTATAGTTTTATGAACGAAATCTCACTTATATCGAAGGGCAAGATAGAAACTGCTATTTTGTATGGAGGAGTAGGGTATCTTCAACACGATATTCGCTTTCGCTGCCACCATAATAACGCCAAAGATACATCACAGCAACTTTCACTTTTCAAGCTTTACAATAATGAACATTTTCGAAAATAGTGACGTAATTTCCGAAAATGTCTATTTACAATAATATCCGTTATTAAATTAAATTTTTAAATATAAAAAACAAACAAAACAAACAGATCTCAAAAAGTCCATGTCACAAAAGTTATTTGCTACATAGTTGCTGGATCAAGAATTAAGTTGAAGGAAACTTTATCCATTATATAAAATTATAACGTTGTCCACAAAGATGTAAAGGGAGTTATTGTACTAACAATAAACGTCTGTTCTCCGTTGCTTTGATACAGGAATCGCTGTTCGGACTTTTTCCACTTCATTCAATTCTAATTTAAACAGAATGTAACATAGAAAAATACTAAGTACTTTATAGAAGAAATTTTTCTAAATTCTCAAAGGGTTAAAGAACAGAGTAATATCGTCTTTGAGTTAGTAAAACAATTCACATGAAAGGCTTTACCTAAATCAGCATACAAAACTCCTTCGGTATGATCAAGTTGACCAATAACTTGTGCCCTAAACATACAAAAAGAATTACCTTAGAGAAGACCCTAAAACATTCTACAGAATTCAGGTCAATAGCTCATTTTTACCAAGGATCACATATAGTGCTGTGGCCCCAGGCTACATAAGACGCTTCTTCGTCGCGAGCTGGTGAACAAGCGGCTGTATATAATTGATGATCGCACGCTCTACAGATAAAACATAAATGCAGAGACGTTTCCTAAGGAGAACACAGATAAATAATATTAATGAAATTATTGTAGATAAAGTATTTTCAGTTCCACCTTGCTCGTGTCAGCAATTCCCAATGTTTAGGACCAGTCGTCATATTAAATGCACCAGGGTAAACTAAAAGATGGCAACCTGCCTCAAAAAGAAAAATAAGAATTTAATGGTAAATGTAAAAATCCTTTTAGCATTGGCCAGGTTCACATGCAACGAAATTTCAGTTCTTTGCGCAAAAATAATTTTTGTTTTTTTAACAGCATGCTAAAGAAATATTTTCATTTCTATTTCTCTCCTTTCTTAACGCTGAAATTATGGTTTTAGTCATAAAGAGAAAAAAATTTTAGAAAACACTTTCTTCTTCAGTGTATACACGTTTTTTTATAAGGAACCTTACACTTGGTTCCTTATTTCAGCCTCATAGTTCCTGCGACGGAGAGCACCATTATTCAAATTGTGTGTATATACTTCAATAAACACACACTCCTTCGCAGAGACTTTTTTATGAATGTGCCGGCTGGGATAGTTCCTAAACACATTCCTTTTATTGCTTTAATACTTTCTTAGTAATCAACCTCAGAAAAGAGCCTCTCTTATGTTGCATTCGATTTTGATAAACTGTCATACTTGCAAATACTACGAGTATTAGATACGACCGTCCTAAAAACAAAGTTGGGTTTAAATCTTATTTAAACCTACCCAGCGGGCAAAACCCTCAAAAAGTCACTGCGCGAAGAGCATTTTTATTGAAATTGTGTGTAGAATTCTATAGAAATGCACTCATTCGCAGAGATCATTTAACAAATGTGACCGAAAACCCAAAACATCGTTGTACATGCAACCCGGCTTTAGAATGAAAATTGCAATGCCTTTGTCGCGGTAATGTCTTGATAAATCAGGAAATCGCATATCATAACAGATACCAACACCTATTTTCCATTTTCCTAAAAGCAAACGACTCGGTAAGAAACATGCAGAGTACATTTTTTTGAATTTGCCTTCCTCAAAGATGACATACTAACCAATTTGAAAAATCGTCGGTTTATTTCCAGGAGACAAAACATCTGATTCTTTGAATTTGATACCCCCTGGTACATCAATATCAAACATGTGAACCTAAGAAAATATATAAGTGAATATAAATAACAAAAAAATTGAAGGATTGAACCAAAACTATTTACATTATTTCTTTAGGGACATTACAACACATGTATGGAAATTGTGAAAAGAAAAAAAATATGTAATAATTCAATGGAAAATCACTACAAGCGGTAACAGTGCTTTATACTAAGTACTAATAGTGAGAAAAGAAAAATAGGTTTTAGCGCTAATTTGTTTTAAGAATCTAACAGTCTAACGTTTGCGATAAGGTCAGCACTTATAGGTTTATTATGCTTCAACATTTATTACCTGTAGCACTTATAATTATCGCTGTAAATTTTATGGTTAAGTATTGGATTTATCACTACATTCTTTGCATAACAATGCTGACCAACTTAATTACGTAAAACTGACAGCCAATTAGATAAAACTGAAAATTTACTTGGGGCAGCTTTTTATCAAAGTTGTCGCTCTTGCTACCGTTCCTGTATTACATTACAAATCGCATGCTGCATGCATTCCTTTTCAGAGAGGAAGCATTGAATTGATCTGGACGTGAATGTGATTGCGGGTTAAAATTATCTGAGATATTCTGTATTGCATCACATCTATGGTTAATTGATACGTGCACTTCTTCTGTTATTCTGTAAACTAGCGATAGGAACACACTTTAATCTTTTATCAAACTTGCAAATAAATGTGCAAATAAAAACTGTGGTTGAACGAGGATCAAAATAACTTTTGACTATAAATTAGGAATGACAATGGGATTTCATTAGGGGGGATGTTAGATCAGTTTTGGGATGTTACGCTTTCTTGTTATTGATGAAATTGTTAATGTTCCAGCTGGAACCATATGCACAATCAATGGAAATGCACAGTCGATAATATCAGATGTATGCAACAATATATTACTCAGTGGATTAGTGTCAATGGAAAGTAGAACTCGAGCTGTTGGATGGAAAGGAACATCTTTAGGAGCAGTGGTGGTTAGGGTGTAAGAATTGATTCCATTTATTTATTTATTTTATTTATTTATTTATTATGAATATTTACAATCAGGATATATACACTTCAGTAATAAATTACTGCTATTATTGCGTGTCCTGATAATAAAAACCTAAAAATTCTTATATATATATATATCATTGAGACACTAAAATTTTAAAACATCACTAGCGAAAAAATACCGCTATAAACGATTGAAACAAACAAACAAAAGAAAAGTGAAAGATAAGTCAGACACCACAAAAGAAAAGTGAAAGATAAGTCAGAAACCACTCAAAAGGTGCTCAACACAGATCAATTGGGCCTTGAGAAATAATGATAATGGTATAACTATTAATAGTAAAAAGAAAAATGTAAATATTAGAAAAACCTATCAAAAACATGAAAATTATTTGCAATTAAAATGAGAGATGACTTTATTCCTAAAGTCTGAGAAGGACTCCGTTCGCCGTATCTCTATGGGCAAAGAGTTGAAAATTTTTACACCCATAGAGAAAAAGCCAAATTTGGCGAGCTCGAGTTTCACTTTAGGAATAAATAACATGGAAGAATTCTGGCGAGTATTTCTACTATGAATATTAAATTCAAAATAATTTTCTAAATCTTCACATACAACACAATCTAAGCACTTCTTCACAAGAAGGACTGCATGTTTATGTATTTCATCAATAATGCATGTCTGCGATTCACCCAAAATTGCGGCTACTCTACGATCAATCGAACTGAGTAGATTGAGTCGTGTTTCTGTGAACTTCAAATCAGCAGCACAGTTGAACAATAGCGTTGGTAGAATTACTCCACGGTAAATTTTGTGAACAGCGTTTTTTGTTAAACATGGTTTCAATGCTCTCAACAATCGTAACTTGGTTGACGTTTTTCTGTATATTGAGTCAAAGTTATCTCCCATATTCAAGTTTTTATCAACAATCGTGCCAAGATATTTGTAAGTCGTTGTTGAGTTAATTTTGGAACCTTGGTAAAAAAGATTCAATTTGTCAGGATATTGGCTTAATCGTTTTGCTGTGCCAAAAACCATGGATTCAGTTTTGTCCTTCTTTAAGTTAATGATTAATTCATTTTCCATTAGATAGTTTGATAAAACATCTAGATCAGTGTTTAATTCGTTTTCAATGATTTTGAATTGCTTACTTGAAGTATAAAGTACTGTATCATCTGCAAATTTGATCACCTTTGAGTAGGTGAGGTAGTCCTCCAGATCGTTGAAGTAAACTAAAAACAATAAGGGTCCTAATATGGACCCTTGAGGTACACCACACGTAATATAATGCTCTTCGGATGATACACCCTCATATATACACATCTGTTTACGCTGGAATAGATAATTTGATAACCATTGGTGTTCGATGCCGAATATACCATAACATTCAAGCTTGTTCAACAAAATGCTGTGAGACAGTGTATCAAAAGCTTTGGAGAGATCTACGAATAATGCACCGACCAAGTTACCGCGGTCAGCTTCCTTTCGGATAGTGTCAGTGAAAAATGTTGTAGCTTGCTCAGTAGATCTCTTTCTTCGATAGCCATGTTGATTTTTAGAGAGTAGCTTATTTCTTTCTAAGTATTCTGTCAGTTGCTTATGGACGGATCGCTCTAAAATTTTTGATATTATTGGTAAAATTGAAATTGGTCGATAATTATCCAAATTCGAAGTAGGACCACTTTTGTGTATAGGCGTCACTTTTGCTATTTTCCATTCGGCAGGTACAATACCAGTTTGTAAAGATAAATTTATGAGATGACATAACGGCTTAGCTATTACACTGGCAGCATCTTTTAACATCCCTGGGGGAATGTCATCGTGCCCTGCAGCCTTCCCACGCTTCAAAGATTTTAGTTCTTTTTCAACATAAATTTTGCTGACGTATTCAAATTTAAACTGCTTATCTGTTCTTGTTTTCAGTGTGGAAGGTTTTCGCCATACAAAATCTCGCAATGGTTGCGCCTTTTGCTTCAATGTGAATGCAATCTTGGAGAAATACTTGCAAAAGTTATTTGCTACTGTCTTTTTATCGGCCACATCATCTACGTTACTGACACAGGTGATTCAGCTGCTGTGGAGGTAATGTGGTTAATGGCAGGGTGTTGTTTCAATGGTATTAAGTCAGCTGCTGAAGGAATGAAATTCTAGATTTAGCAATGGTGTGAATGCAAGAGGTTAGTGGCACATGACTTTGCCTCATTATGGACAGTTAAAATGGTATGTGTATTTCACTCTGTCTCTCTTTAATTATCTGTATGTCTTTCTGAAGTTCACTCATAGTTTCTAAAATGGATTTTATGTCTTTTCCAATTTGCACCATGCGCTTATCATCTAATTGGGTGGACTGGTCATACACAGTTCTTTTTGCAGAAAACGTTTTCCCACGTTTCAGGTACTCTTCGAAGCTGATTATTGGATCCTGTCACAGAAAATAGAAATACTGTATTGCATATAATAATTTTCTTACAGACTTTAGTGAAGAAATTTCTGTAAAAAATTTCCTAGTTTAGATTTACTGTAGACACGAGAATTTGTTTCCTGGAATAACCTGATCCATGAAAAATCTTTCCGATTATTGATCAATCACATTTCGTTTCTACCAATTATATCTCAATGTTCTGCATTGCAATGATATGAAAGTAAAAAAACAAAGGAAACTGAAACATTACCTTGACTTGGTCATAATTTGCACTGCTCTCTCCATTTGCAGTGGCGTCATTAACGTCAGAGCTCTGGAAAGATGGTGTGATTGAAGGTACTGTCAGTTTTTATTAGTTGTAGAAACCAGTACCTGTCATAGATGTAACACTTATTTTATTAAAAAAATGGACAACCATCATCATGCTTGTAGTTTCAAAGAATATTAAAACTATGAAGGTAAATACACACCACAAAGATTTAACTTATCACACAGTGTTATTATTTTCCTCACAGAGAGAGCTCTCTGTGTATCCTTTTCCAACTTGTCCACCTTTTATCACTGATGTTTTCAACACTACTGCTGATTTATCCTCATCAAAGTAGATGAGTGCGAAAATTGATACTTGCAATGGAGTGGAACTTCTTCATTTTGATGCCTTATATCAATATTGTTGTTTCTTGGAACAGTTCAGTTATTTTTCGAACTTTGAAATGAAACCACCCTTTTGAACGCCTTAGTTTCCCCATTGCTGTCTATACCTTTCCAACCTCAACCCACATATTCCCACATACAGGAATATTTGCCTCTTTTTACTTCTCTTCAGGTTGCTAAAAACAATTAGAAAAAGCATTAAAATTTTATTGCAAATTTTTACCTGCAGCACAAAATAAAAACTATGTAATCTGAAATCTAATGTAGCAATTGACAGGGCTGTACAAAAGAATTGCCTATTCTTCCATACATGGAGGTAACACTAGGTTTGGTTATGTCTGGCGATTTGGCCCGTAAAAAAATCATCATTAACTACACTCAGGAAAATAGATGATACTGGAAGGCCTTGTGATGATTCAGGTAACATAAACCTTTAACATTTAACAAAATCATTTTGAGGATTTGGAAAATTCAAAAAGAAATATTTTTAGTAATTCTAGTTTTGGGAACATGACAAATACTTCTGAGTAGCAGAAAAATAAAATAAACAAAATACCTTTAACAGTTGTTTTTACAAGCAATTACTCAGTTCCTAACCCTCAAAGTTAGTTTGACCAAATAATAAAATGTTTTGATAAAAATCACCTCTCCTTAAAGATACTTTAAATGATCTTTTACACACAGGTGTAATCGTACTCATAAAATTGGTGATTCACTGTCAATGTCAATGAATCAATGACTGGACAATTCGATAAACATGCACATACAAGTAAACTGTAAAACCATGATCAGATAATGGAGTGTTTAAAAAGCATGAAAAGGTGAATATCTGAAAATACTTACTTTCCCATTTAATGCTTAGAAATTTTACATAATGATGGATGGTTGGGATTCAAATAGATAACCATTACACAACATTATGCACTGTACGCCACGCTACATTGAAGAGCATGAACAAAAAAGTGCGCAGGCCAAAAAACTGCTGCTGTTATCTTGTATGAATATGTAAGCAGCTGATTACATATTAGCTAATAATTAAACTTGAAAGCACTATTATTTATTACTACTATGCCAAAGCTATTTTTTCAAACAGTACTAAATTTCACTAAAATCTAGTTGTTAGTTATTCCCAAAAGAACTACTTCATTTGTAGTGATTTTACTTTGAACTGTCACATATGTAGATACAGGCAAAACCAATATCACCTCTAAAATTTCAATAAAACAAGTGATAATATAAAAAAAGAAATAGAAAATATCAAAAATTACAAATGAAAGCACTGTTTGGACAGCTGTCAGATGTAAAACAACTATTCCTCAGATAATTATTTTTTTGAATTTCTTTATAATTTTTAGGGTATCTTTATGTTTGAGTATTGAGTGACATTCTTGTATTCAAGTTAGAACAGAAATAATGGTAAAATACTTTTCTGTGTCTTGCAATTTCATTACCATCAGGTCCATATATTAGACAGGTGTTATACAGCTTTCCATTTTCCCTCTCAGGAAGGGATCCACCAATTATGTGAACTGACAATGATTCTGCTAATGACGCTAGTACATTGCTTGATTCACCAGGAATACCCTCAGCATATTCAGCAAAGTACTGGGTTCCATAAGGACAATTAAAGCATTCCTAAAAGAGTATCATTTGGTCAGGATTACTTATTCTTTGAAATGTAGATGCAAGAACAATGGTATGTAAGGAACTTTAGTATTGGACTAAATCATGTAACAACAAGGGGGCCCAAAGGGGGCCCAAAGGGGGCCCAAAGTGAACCTGTTAAGTATGCCTAAAAACATGCACATGACAATTTTTCAACAACTACTACCATTCAAAAGTGTTATTTAATCATGAAAATTAGTTTTGTTTTAGATTTGTTTTATGTATATTTGGGTTTAGTATATGATGTCTTTACTAAGTTACAAAGTTTTGTACTTTTAATATTATAAGTACTATTAAAAATTTGGCTGCCTATGCTGAACAAATAAGTGGTAGGTATATATCTGTCATTATTTTATGGCAATAGACCATCATCAAGTGATAAAATGCCTGGCTTCCACTTTGAGATGAAATTTTACACATCATATGAACATGTTGTTGCAACCTTAACAAAGTACTTAGACCATGTTATAAGTGCAAATCATTAAAGTAAAGGTCTTTTCAGGCATGAACATTATCATAGACATTGGGCATAATTTTTCAGTACAAAACAGTCAGCTAATGCTATTAATAAACAGTTAATCCTATTAACTAATTCAGTTTGTTTTAATGTAGGTTTTTTCAAAACAGGTTGGAAAAGAAACTCTTTGAATAGCTAGATTATATATTTCATAAATTTCTTAGAATCGATTGCCTATAAAACTTAATACAAATTTTTAGGTAATTCCGTAGGTGATGATCAAGTGAAAAAAATTCAAATTTTATGGTCAAGTTCTTCTTAGTTGCGTGTAAAACCATAGAGGCGAGAGACACTTTTTTCACAATTAGTTTAAAAGCAAGTGGCGTGACATCAGTTTTTTTTATCATCAGGGGGGAACCATTGCATTGCATCCCCCAATGGAATACAAGGTTTTTGGGTAAATATCTCGAGAACCTATAGCGATAACTGAAATTTTTTGGGGTCCGTGATGCGTGTGATGGGGTGATGAAAAATTTGGGCCTTAATTTTTTTTGATACTGTGCCTATGATGTCATCAAAATCTTTGATTGATGATATCTCTGTAACAGTTGGTCGTAGTGAAAGATCCCATATATTTTTATGATCAGTTTTTTGAGCTCTATAACATGGGTATGCTTTCTGTTCGTAACTCTGTGATTTTATTTTTTGTCACTTACTTTCAACACAGGATTTCCACAAAAAGGTTTTCAAAATTAAAACCCGTAAAAAACTCTTGCACAGGATTCTAATAACATATATTTTTATTTTCAGGAAAGCCAAAATATTCCATTGTAGCATACATCTGAAGATGTTCATGAGAACGAAAAACTTTGTGTGAATTTTAAAGTTTTTGAGCATTGTTTAAAATATATTGTTATCAAATTGAAAATGATTGATAAAAGCACAACACTTTACATTCCATCAGATGATTTCCTCAAATAATTCAGTAAACAAAGTTTCTCAACATTAATTTCGATTGACAGTTAAAATTTGAAATTCTAGTAATGATTAATCCACTTCTTAATTAACACTTGCTTATTAAAGGGGAGGCACTTAAAAGAGAAGGGTGCTCAAAAAGGAAATACAGCAACTGCTTTTTGATTTGCTCAGTAGATTAAATGATTTGAATGAGATTGTGTTAGCCAATCTATCAAAAACCAGTTAAATTATGGTAGCAGCAAAAGTGAACATCATTAAAACACCCTGGGACTACTACTCCTCCTCCTCCTGATCCTCCTGCCAAGATGGAAGATAGCCTACGCTTTACAGTCTGCAATATTCCCTTCTGAAACTGTGTAAATTGCAACAAAAGAATTGAGGCTAATTGTTTTAAAAACTATCAAACCATTCTTTATAGACATTACTCCTACTAAAAACACAATGGAAAACTTAAGTTCCACCCAATTTATGATTTTAAAACTTTGTTTTCGGTAACGTTTTGCGTTTTCAAGCTCTCGATTCATCCAAGTGGTTCATACTTTAACTTTTTAAAAGCTTTTTATATATTGCCTGGCATGTGAGTATTTTGCTTACTTTTTTGTCTTTCTTCAAAGTTAAAAACACAGTATTTCTGATAAATTTCTCCCTTTTACTTGGTTTCTAATATTTTTTTCAAAGAAGCTTTTTTCTCTTTTCACTCTTGCATTGTGTCCTTTATAAAAAAGATTTTTATATAAAATGTGTATCCATGGTTACAGTTCACTCATTATACATATTTCTTTTGTTAAAATCAAATAGTTTCTGGTGCTTTTCAGTTAAACCCTATTTACATCTTTTAAAAGTAAATTGCCATCAGTGTAACTTAAAACTAGGAGATATATAAAGGTTGACAAAGTTTCATGCAAGTAAGTTTAGATCTCTTTCTTTAGTGTCGTTACCAGTTGAAATACTGCTACCATTTTGTGCCATATGGCTCCTTGTTTAGTTTAAAAATAATGAACTATCATTTTATTGGAGAATTCCAGTGTGTATCAAATTATTAGTCATTGTGCAATGCTCGGTCAAGTTGTGTGGGACAAATAAATGTTACATTTCTATTGGAAAAGATGACGTTGTTTAAAATTATCAAGGTTTTTTCACTACAAACCACTTGATGGATGCACAATGATTAAGTTTGGGATAAAGTCATTAAAATTTTGGTTGGCTAATGTTTATGTAATACCTGTTGTGAATACAACACATTGATAGAAAATTTATCTAAGCAATATATAAATACATCAAAATGTAAAATAATCGGCAATCGTGTGCAACACATTTAATTTAGAGAGTGTTAGATTTTGTAGAATTTCACGGTCAAAACCTTCTTAATCGTGGTCATATAGCGGTAGTTAGACCACGCAAGACACATTCACGATTAGTATAATAGCACGTGGTATTTGACGTCAGTTATTTTTATGATTACGGGAAATCATTGCATTGCATCCCCAATCAAACGCGACGTTTTAAGGGAAATATCTCAAGAACCAATAGGGATAACTGAGGTTTTTTAGGGTCTGCAATACGGGTGATGGGGTGATGCAACATTTGGGCATAAATTTTATTTGGTACTGCGGATATGACGTCATCAAAATCTTTGATCGACGATATCTCTGCAACGGTTGTTTATAGCGAAACAATCCCATACATTTTTTTGATCAGTTTTTCAAGCTCTACAACATGGGTACACTGTTGAGTTGCGATTCTTTAATTAAAATTTTCATCACGGGCTTCGCACACGGAAAAGGCGAATTTGACACATCTTTTTCGAAGTTAAACTCGGTAAAAGGTTTTACCCGGGTTACTAGTCAAAATGTAATCACAAAAACAGAATGTTAATAAACAGACACTAGCGAAGTTTTGTTGTGTCATTTGTCTTGATGTGCACATTCGCATAGGTGTATTCAGGGTCAGTCAGAACAAGTGGAAGAGTTCATCGTTATATGTGACGTTCAAGGCGATTTTGATAACAAACGATATTATACTTCTTTTTTTCTGAATTGTTCGACGGGTTGAAAATTTAGTTGTTTTCTTACGATAATAACAATATTATCGTTAATAATTATCGTTAATATTGTTTGTTATCATAATCCCCTGGAACGTCACATATTATATTTCAGGTCTTAAAGGAGAACTAATGAAAAAATCTTGGTGTATGTTTTTTTTAACTAAATCCTATTATAGAAATACTTCTGCATTAAAATATTTGCACTAGCGGTCTTTTTTGGTCTAGAATGACCCCCTAAAAATTGGTAATTTCATGAACGCTTGTCGCCATTACATTACAAAAGCCAACAAGGTTCCTAACAAAACTTCTTACTTGTGATATATTACTTTCGCGGAAGAAAATTTTGCGAGGCGAAAAAATCACGAAATTTGGGGAATTTACTTTCGCGAATGGTCCATTTGAGTAAATTTCATGAGAATTAACTTTCGCGAATCACCCATTTGACTATGTTTCTCGAGAATAAACTTAGTTCAAAAAAATTTTTTCCATGATTCAAAAAGAAGACAAGTCAAAGTACAAACAAGTTAGTCAAAATACAAACGAGAAATACAGTTTTCAAAAAGTTTACCTATTTATTTCAAAGGATACTCAGAGGAAAACCCTTAATTGAAGCATGCTATATTTTCGTAGTGTGACAATTTGTTTTGAAAATTTCAGAAACCACATATTTCATGGGAATTAACTTTCGTGAGTGAAGACATTCAGCATTTTTTGCTGGATTTTACTTTCACGATTTTGTCAAAGAATCGTGAACTCTTCCTATAAAGTAATGCCAATGAAGTAAAAACGTCATACAGAAAAACAAAAATGTCTGATTTGAGTTCCTGTTTTTCTACATTACAAAAAGCCAGCTCAATCTTCAGTTTCTAGGGTTTATTACTTCTGTAAGATGTATAGTGTCCATGAAGTGAATATAAGCAGGAAATGAAAAAAATAAGGATGAAGATAATGAACTTCATTCTAGCAGAATAATTTAAACTACTGGTGCAACTATAAAAAAACTGCTGTGATACTCTTTGCAAATATAGCTAAATGCTGCAAGGAATTTGATATTTTGCAAAGTACGATGTTAAACAATATCCACTGCACAACGGAGCATAAAGAATTCAAAACATTGTGTTTGAGCCAATCATGTTCTGCATCATCGTAGAAAGAATAATTTCAACAAATTCCATGCCATTCATAATAAGTGAGATACTTGTATCGTAATTCATTGTGATTACATCTGTTTCTCATTTTCTCGTCAACATACAAAGTTGTTTGTACTTCCTTATGCCACCAGGGATTTTTCCAAGCACTTTTGGTTACTACGGTCTTTCGCAGAGAAGATTGAGTTTTACAGTCCAGGAAGCTCTGCAATTTTAGAGATTTCAATCTCCACAAACAGGCCTTGTCATGAGAGGCATGCATAGGGAGTTGGAAACTAAGATGCCTTCTAATTTCATTGAATAACATGAAAATGAGTCCTACTGGTACCACTTTCATTTTTATATTATTTCATAAGATGAAGAAATGACTGTTGTATAACAAAGGAAATTTCAAAATTACCTTAGCAATGGTGGTCTTTCTCACTAGCAACAGAATAATTGGTGAATAATGGCCTAATTACTCATGGTGACCACAATTTTTTTCATTCCATTTTCCAGGACTTTCCAGGACATTTTTCTTATTTTTCCAGGACAAATAAGAAACAAATTCCAGGACTTTCCAGGATAAATAAGCAAAATAAAGATATTTCCAGGATTTTCCAGGACCTTTTAATAGCTTGCCTCATGCGTTTTAAACGTAAAACAATAAAAAAATTGCGAAAATTATGATCAACGAGAAAAAATATATTAACAAAATCTAACTGTTAAAATACAAATTAAAAGATTGGCATAAACAAATAAAAACATTAACCATTGATTATAAGGCTATTTACCATTGAGCTAACCATAAAAATAAACATGTACAAAAAAATTCTAGATGGATTATTTTGAAAATTCCAGGATTTTCCAGGACATTTTCCAAAAAATCTTAAAATTCCAGGACTTTCCAGGACAAAAAATAAATTCCAGGACTTTGCAGGATTTTCCAGGATATGGTCACCATGTTACTCTCTCAAAACATGTTTTTAAATACTACGCATTAGAGAGCTAAAAAATGTTTTGTTGACAATGAATCATCGAGTTTCTGAACTCAATTCATGGAATCAGTATTAAAAAACTTTTCTGTTGATATATAACATGTCATATTTTGGAGAAAAACATTTTTTTTATTAGGCAGACATTCTGGTCTGTAAAATACACGGACAGGTGTTCTGGGAATGGGTCTGAGTCTTAAAATGTTTCTTTTCACCCAAAGAACAACTATACCAAATTTCATGCTTTCTACTCAAAAACGCACAATCGATGCACGATTTCCCTGGACTAAGTTGGAAAGTGCTTGGAAAAATCCTTGGCCATGTGTTTACCATTTATGATTCCACTTCATCTATGTCTTTGTTTTCAGTAAACTGTTTTTTATGCTTCAAGGATTTTTTGTTAAACTTGGTTTACACTTTTGGAGTGTTTTTTAATTTTTCTTTATCAGAGGAAGAATTAATTGTTGTGCAGTTTATTCTTTATAGAAAATATTCTATTTAAAGCGAATCAAATACCACTTGGTCGCATGAATCTTTGGGCAAAGGAGCACGAGTTGTTATTCTGTGCATTGTTAAAAAAATGTAGGAATGTTTTCCTAAAGTTAAAACCGGCCCTTGTTGTTATGAATTGTGACGGTTCGAGGGAAAATCATAACAAGTGATATTACTGATAACTTAATCAGTAACTTATCAGAAATTTATCAGTAACAATCAGTAATACTGATAAATAATCAGTAATTTGTTCGATTTATCAGTAATTCGTTCGATTTATCAGTAATCCGTTCGATGAATCAGTAATACTGATAAATAATCAGTAATCAGAGTTCGAATTAGCCATTCGCAATTCGCAATTTGTGATCGCACTTTGACGTTTTGCGAGCCCTCTTTCACATTTTTTCTGAAAATTGGGAATGGTCAATAATGTTTTACAACTCTTCTTTTGCATACTTTATAAAATAGGAAGTTTTAAAAGACAACTAAAGGCTGTAATTCACCTTCATTTTTAATGATTATTGAAAAAATGAAAAATTCGATAAAACATTTCATTTTTTGTTTATCATTTTCAATGATCATTAAAATTGAATATTTGAATATGTTCATACTTTTCCTTATTATTCATGATCTTTCTTTTGAAATTGAGAGACTCTATTGAATTTGAATGGCGCCAAATAAACGACAGTCTTCTCATTATGAGGCGCGTGATCTCGCTATGACGGTCCTAAAGTTAGTTAATACGTGCTTTAAATTGCGCATGTAGATACTATTTAAAAACATGCTCAACTTATATTAGTTTTCGTGCTCAATTGACAACGGAGGATAACTTAGGTATATTAAGTTATTATTCATCAATTTGCTGTTGCTAGGGAGAACGACCACCGTTGCTAAGGTAATTTTGAAATTTCCTTCATTATACGAATTCATTTCTTCATCTAACGAAAGAATATGAAAACGGAAGTGGTACCAGCAGGATTCGTTTTTGTGTTATTCAATGAAATTAAAAAGCATCTTAGTTTCCAGCTCCCTTTACAATCTTGTTTTATTTTGTTAACGTTAGCATCATTACCGGATCATTACCAAAAATCTAAATCCGCTGAAACGATTTAAGGTTCTGTCGTTTCCGTACATATATTAAGTATTGATAACGATAATTCATTTCTCATGGCGCAACAAATTTCCATGCTTGAAGCCTGAAATCTCAATGTTCACCGTTGTTTCTAACAAAATAACTGAACAAAAATAATTGTGAAGAGAGGCTGTAGAGGCTGTTTTAGAGGTTCTAAAGTTCAAAATTTTCTCCGTCGCCCAACCACGGTGGGCAACAGGGTTTTTAGGCAAGTCACTGTTCCAACTTTTTTGCGAATCAACTTTTTGTTTCTAATTCGAACCCTGGTAACACTGATAAATTACTGATTATTTATCAGTATTTACCAATAATGTTATCAGTAATTACTGATTCATCGAACGAATTACTGATAAATCGAACGAATTACTGATTAAATCTATTGTTTTCTAATCAATAATTTACTGGTAAATTTATCAGAAATTATCACTTGTTATGATTTTCCCTCAAACTGTCACAATTAATGATTTGAACCAAAAGTTCACTGAACATGGAAAAAATAATGTAACTAACATTTTTTTCATCTGAAAAAAAGAATACTCAGACAGACTCAAGTTGCAACTTTATTATATCAGTAAGGCATTTTATGATTGATCCAAAATACTGCTTTGATAATAAATATTGATTGCGTGAAATAGTCGGTTAGGATTTTCTAAATTATATTATCTTATATATAATAGCGAGTGTGCATACCACTTTTATTTGAGAGAGTGATAAATTTTGTTGAATTTTACAGTCAAAATCTTCTTAATCATAGTCATATTCTTTGTGAGGCCATGCGCTTTTTAACGATAACGATATAGTAGCACGTGCACGTTTTTTTTATATTGTCACGAGGGAACCATTTCCAATTTGGTGATTAAATTTTTTGTGATAAAATTTTTCGGAAAAGGCGAATATGACACAGTCTTTTCGAAGTGAAATTTTTACTCGGGTTACTAGTTAAATTATATTGTTATTATATTGTATAAGTCCTCAACTTTTATAGAAGTTGTCAAACTATGTAAAATCATTTGTTTGTAATAGACGTAATAATAATGTTGAGGCCAATACAATTGTGAAAGTCATCAATCCATTATACAGCTTCTTTTTTCAAATGATTTTGGTTCACTTCTGCCAAATATCATTTTAGTCAATAAGTTATATTTTGTTAATTGTGATACCTTTAGGGAATAAAACTTCACAAGAATTAATTTTCGTGATTTTTCGAATTTCTATTGTTCTAGAATGACAGTCTTTCGTTAACAATAGGAAATTAATTTCCAGCATATTGTCGTACACAAATACAATTCCCTTAAGGTAGACCTATTCTTATAAACAGAAGCATTTCAAACAAGAAAAGAATGGATAAAGTCATTCAGATATCTTGAAAATCAGCCTAAAGCAATTTTCTCTAGGGCTGATGCAGAAATTGTTCAAGCCTAATGTCTTCCTAGTTATCTTTAAAATAGTAAAAATTAAAACAGTCTAGAAAAAACAATCAGTACAAAAATAATTATTAGAGGAAACCAACATCATCCAGTTTGAATGGTTTACAGCAGAAATCCTTGTGACTGTAGAGGCATTTCATTTGCTAACACATACAATTACAGCTTCACACATTACTTTTTATTCCCTGCCAGAAGGTCTTAGAAACTTGATTGCTCTGGATATGACAAAAATAAACTACTTACAGGGAGACAAACCAAATTAGCTCCGTTATTCACAGCTTTTTGAACAAAGTCTTTGACTTTTTGCAATGTTTGACGCTTCTCAGGGAAAACTTTTATTTGAAGCAGTGCTACACGCAGTTCTAAACAGGATTTTTGCAAAAAATAAAAAGATGTAAAAATATACTGATCAGGAACTTTCTTTGTTTCAAATGAAAAATAGAGAATCTTCTGCCTAAATCGTGAGTGAATGTCTGAAACGTCGAACAGGAAGTAACAACCTTACAACTTGTAAAGTTAAAAAAAAATATTCAAAAATTGAATGGAGTGGTCCGTGTATGACCTATGGCTTACAGGAAGACACATGAAAGAATTCAATGACATTATACCCATCAGAAAAATTTTGGTGCCATATCCTATTCTCTACCTTTATTCTCTTCTTTAAGTGAGGTAAAGGCACAGAAAATGATACTCCATTGCAGTGTTCTTCTTATCCTAGGCAATGAGAGTATCAGAGAATAAGTTAATTTTCGAAAACAATTTATTTTGCCATGCTTTATTTTCCATGAAAAGATAATGGTTTGAAAAAGAGTTTTTAGGGAATTTCTATTGATGGGTAAACAAACAACCTGACTCTTTTTTACAGCAAAAAGAAGATCATTTATTGCTACCGTCTATCGTCCTAACTTCGGACATCCTTCCAAACTTCGGACATAAAAAAAACATATCTGCAAAATACAAACCACATCAGTAAAAGTCCATACTGCACTGTGAATTAAACTATGAATCTAAAACTTGTCATAACTAAACTTAACAAAAATGAAACACTTAAATTAGTTGACTGTACCCTTGAGACGAACATGATTTGTAATTACTACGCGTTTAAAGGCGAATATCCAATATGGATAATTGTCCACGGGCTGGACCGAAACAATAGACCATGTGAACATATTACGTAGCATTACGCAATAATTATCCTAAGTAGATATTCCCTTTAAAACTCTATTTAAACAACAGAATTCACGCAGGTGTTTCAGGTAGCACATATATATTGTGTTCTTAGGCATTTTAAAGCATTTTTTGAAGAATGTCTAAAAAGCGCATTTTACTTTTTAAGTAATGGGATTTTATTTAGAAGGCATCAATGAAAGTCCTGGGAATGAAGTGATATTAGAGAACTTACACAACTGCGATTCTAGGCGGCAGTGTGAACCAGATGATACCAATCCGCCGTGTGGATTCCACGACGAAAAAGTAATGAATTTACCGTGACCGTAGAACTATGCAGGTGCTCATTACGTAGAGAAGAGTATTGTAAAATCATCATACGCAATTGGTTAGTATCAAGGAAAAAAGTTGAAAAAAATGCAAACAAAACATTTCCACTAAATGATATTCAATGCTTGGTTCTCTGGTTACTGGTTCTCATTCAGTTACAGATAAAAGATGCAATAGTTATTTCAAAAGTTTATACAAGTAGAAACCGTCTGCTATAATACTATTTAAAGTTGTTCGACAGGATTGCTATTGCAATCCCTTGAGGATGACGTTTATCGTTATTTTCAAATCACTATATAATTTTCTACACGCTTATAGCACTTCACGCTTTATTTACGCTTCACTTTATTACGTTTCAACACATTATCTTATCAGCTTTATCTAATATTTTAGTAGTTATTGTGACTTGGTTTGATTGGTTATGTACATTTCGTTTACCAGACAGGTCTATCCACTTAATAACATCACTATATATATATATAACTGAAATGAATCACAAGTTGTGAGACATTTAACATGAATCAATAAGATTCAAACATTCAAATGGTATTAAATTAGATCAAATTTTCACTGTCACCACTGTTTCTACATGAATAATATTTCTAATATATATAATATATTAGAATAAAATTATAATTAAAAAACCAACTTCTATATAAACCATTAGTGAAGGAATTCACACCATGAGTTGTTCTTATCATGAATTGTTCTTATTTATAACAAAATTCTGGCTTAAGCTATTCTTAATTTTTGGAACAGGTTGTTCTTATTTTGTTCTTATTTTTTAGCCAAATCTGGAGGTTTGTGTTCTTAAAAAATTGTTCTTATAAAAAAAAGCGTGTAAAGAATTTGGATGCTTGGAAGTTTAAATTAAACCTAGAAGATCGTATTTCAAAATTTTCTATACTGAAAATAGAGGAAAATCTGATGACAAATCAAGTTCAGATGTCTTTGTTTTTTTTAGTGAAGTATTCTTTTTACTTTAAAGGAAATAAAATTCACAGGAACTAAATTTTGTGGGAATTTAATTTCGCGGATGGGTAGGCACATTTATTTTCATGGGAATTTTTGCTCTTGCTCCTAATAATGTCAAGTGTAATGATCAGATATCTAACTAATAAACCCAGTACATAAAAACGTTTACTCACTCTCCCCCAGGGCCGCCATATTGGATGCACGTGAACATTGAATGTTTTCCCGCTACATCCTGCTGATTCAACATTATAACTACAAAATGTGTTTTGTGGAGTGAAGATGTTGGCTGCATTTACAAAGCCTTTTATATTTTATTTGTTCTGTTTCTATTCGACTTAATTGCTGGCAGTGTTTTCTGTTTTGTTTAGTTTATTTGTTGGGGGTCTACATCTGTTGTATAATTTTTCCGTAGGCTTGACTGGATGATTTTCAAAATATTCACTTGGCAAACAAAAAATTATTAATTGCAGTTTTCATGTTCCCTCTAGTTTGCATCATCAGTGGCACCATGAAAATTAATGTTTGGATAATGGGCCAGGTGCATTAATCATAAAAAATAGTAGGGTAAATTGGCACTCAGTTTTTTGCAAATCAATATCTTGAGTTTTGATGACTAATGACTAAGGTGATTTGTTATATTGTGGTGCAGGTGATATCTTCTTTCTACTATGTATATAGTGTACAAAACAAATGTAAATATAGTGGGAAATCAACCCTTTAAACTTAGCAGTTCTGATTTGCTAAAACTAAGAATTACCCAGCCGGCAAAAAGGCATCTAAAGACGTGTACAAAGGCTGCTTCAGCCATGAGGGAAAATAAAACATCTAAGTTGAATTAAAATGTTTATATTCTTTCGAATGAATCAGTGCTTCTTCATACATAATACAACAAAATAACAAAATAGAATTATACAGAAAAAAGACTTCAAGCATTAGCTCAGGTTCTTGCTGAAACATATAACGTTTGAAAAACACTGTATATATTTCGTACACTTGCATTTAAAATCATCTTTGTTATTATTTCTTCCATATCTTATCATCCTGAAATGAAATAAAGTTAAATACAAAAGTAATGTAGGGAAGGCTTCTGTATATATAGAATAACATTTACTAAACCAATACATTTACACGTTTTGCATTACAAAAACCATTACAAAAGCATTGAAAGAGAATAAAAATGCTTACAAAAATCCAAATCAAAAGTTTAAATCCAAATGATCAAGTATGTGAATCTGTAAACATAATGAAGAATATACACCCATCATTTAAGATTAACCAAAGGTTTTTGTCCACTCTAGCAAAATTTTAAAAGCAAAGCAACAAAATTGCTGAATATACTATAAATGTTATTACCCTAGTGAAGCAACCAAATAGTTTACAAAATTTCATTCATATTGGAAGTTCAAGATTAAAAGATTTACTTATACAATTTTTTGTAAACAGCACAAACAACCTCTTTTCAAAGGAACATTTTTGAAACTGCTTAAAAATTATTTTGGTTCAGATTTGATAATACGTTATAATACGAATACGTTGCAGGATATCATAAATATCGAAAAAACTAAGCATCAATTATGATCATATAAAACCTTTTATACTAACATTAATTCATTTGTCCTCGTAGTTTGACTGAAGTAACATAGATAAATTATTAAACTAAATGTTTCACCCTGTCATGAAATTGAATATTAAACATTCGAAAATCAAATAAAGCGGGGAGAATAAAAAAAGACATAAAAGACATCTTTAATATGTCTTGAGATGTCTTTTTAAAGGTGTTTTTAGAAGTACCAATAAAATACGTGTTTTTAAAAACGATTTTTAGACGTCTTTTAGACGAGTTAAATTTTTCAAGATATCTTAAAGACGTAGATAGACGTCTTTCTAAAGATGTAACTAAGACTTTACTTAGACTTATAAAAGACGTCTTGTACATGGAAAGTATAATCTGATTTTGCTATGGTACATGTAGGGGTATTTTTTAAATTTCCAGCGTTTTAGTTTAATTGATGCTTTAACTGAAACTGAAAAAAGGTTTAATCTAGATCGAAGAAAGTAGGCAATGTGGTAAATGTAGGAAAGGATTAAGTTTCCTCAAGCCAGGCAACAATTTTGATGGATGTTTTTAATGTTTTTAATTTTTTTCTTATTTGCAGGGTTAATTTGTATATAAAAATGAAAATTTATTTCTATGTATATATATATAAATTCAGTCTTGTCTTTTTATGATCACACATGCCCATACATGCCTAGACTTCATGAATAATAATATTAATAATAACCAACTTCTTCTTTAGTTCCCTTTAAATCAATCCAGGTTATCTAGATGATTAAAAAAGAAAGGTGCCTGTATTTTTAAGTAATAGTAACTAAATACAAGGTTTTTAATTGTAAGTTTTGTTATTAATTTTAATAAGTAAAGCAAAAGTAAGCAAAACCGTTACATATTAGAAACTTTTCAGTATATTTTTCTAAGTTTTATTGCTTTGTGTAATATTATTTTTTATCATCCACATGTTAAATGAATAGAAATTCGATGCACTTAGGATGATATAATGAACTCAATCAAGTGGAATTCTTTTTCAATTAATTTTTCAATTTTTTTCGTTTCTCTTCTTTACTCTCTTTTTATTACAAAACTTTTTTTCTTCTCACACCCCTTCGTTGTGACTTTTTGTCAGAAAATTGAGTGCTGTTTGGAAATTCAATCATAGAATCATTGTGTATTTCTTGGAAGAAAAATTGTGAACAAAATAAGATTTGTAATCACATAAGCTTGCGATTAATCGAACGCCTTGCAATTTCTTCATTGACAACACTGAGGTTAAATCTGTACATACCCTTTTGGTTTTAATATGAAGCCAATAAAACACTTTTCTTGAAACTTAAGCAATCTCATTATGGTGTTGATCAAGGGAATTGATCTTTAAAGAGAATTAACTTCAGAAAAAAATGTCATAATTTTTTAAAAAAATCAATTCTATATATAAAAATTTGCGAAAACTTTTAGTTTATTTTCATTAATAATTACAGAGTAATAAGAGTTTAAAGTTTTTTGAATGCACGATATAATCTCATATAAGATTGTTTGGAGCATTGCTGACATAAATTTGTTAAATCTGAGTTCAATGGGTTTCATTTTGTAACTTTAGATAACTATCAATTCTTATCACTGCAAATGTCTATATATGGACCTTTTGTTGAAGGATGGGATTTTGTTGAAACTCTTGGTGAAGGTGCATACGGAGAGTAAGTATTAAACTCTAGTTTTTTAGGCCTCAACATGTATTATCGTTATCACAAGAAAATTATCGTTTCACAAGAAAATTGATTTGATAAATTTTCATATTATATGTTTTGCTCTAAAAGGTCTACAGATTTTATTATTAGATTATTTAAGTAACATTGGTGGAATCATAGGATAATATTTCAAACCAACAAAACAACTGTGGAAGATTCTTTGTGTTGTTCTTGTTGCAATCAGAAGAGCTATTCAGGAGCAAAGTTAGTGAGATTGACCACAACTTATAGTTAAAGTAGTACTATAGAGTTATGAATATCACCCCCAAGTAGCTTATTTCTAAGAAACACCCATTGAAAACGATTTCTGCATGTATGGAATGTTGCAGATTCATGTTGTTTCTCTCCTCAAATAATTACTCAATTATTCTAAAGCTTGGTTTCCATTGTGAAATAAGGTGAAATTAGGTGAAATAATTTTTGAGAATAATTTCTTATTTCATGACAGAAAATTAATTATGCATAGGTTTCCACTGCACTCACTATTATTTCATGTTGTTTCAAGAAACTCATTAATGGTATGGAAAGTATCCCAGATGTCTTCTTAATGTTGTTGCTAAGATTTTGGATAAGAAATATATTCCAAAAAAGGGAGGAACTTGGTGAATATCACCGTCTTATCAAGGAGCTTCGTAAATGAAGACAGGGAATATTTCTTCAGGTAATGCCATTGGATGCATTGATAGAAAACACGGAGTGAAAACTAAACAGAACACTTTATTAAACTTATAAAAAGTTCCTTAGTGTTTTCTAATAGCTGTTTGCGTCGCGAACTGCTGCTTCACGCTTTTTGACGGTTCCAACAACGACAGTGGTGTTCTGGCAAATTCAGAAAGGGCAAAATGTTTGAAGATGATTTCCTACATGTCCCAGTTGATAGAAAATTAGCTGAAAGTCATGAACAAACCTTACCATACGATCTACTTGGAGAATTTACAATTACTGCAGACCACGCATTGTTAACTACATCCTTCTCTTTATATTCTTTGCACTGTTTCTCATATAAGCCAGGGTTTTATTTTTTCTGCTAAAGTTTCTTCTTCACGTAAAGAAATGCTTGCCATATCAACTTTTTTTACGACACACACACTGACAGTTTTCATCGAAGCCTTTTCAACTCACATATGCATGTCGCTATCCTTTGATGTTCTCTTATTTCATGAAATAACGTGAATTTGAAATCAAAAATTTTTGATATTTAGTTCACGTTATTTCATGAAATAAGACGTTGGCGAACTTGAAATAAGAAGAGTTGAATATGTTTCCACTGTGAAGTAACATGAAATAAGAAATTATTCTCAAAAATTATTTCACCTTATTTCACAATGGAAACCAAGCTTAAGGGAAAGTAGTAGAAACCTAATATAGGAGGATATGCTAAAACGCAAATGGGTAAGGGTGCACCTTTTAAGTATGAGTGTAGGTGGCATTGCACATAGATTATTGTGTATCAATTTTTTAAGTCATTCATTCTGCTAGCAATGAAATGAATTGAAGTTTTGGTCAGTAATGTTTCCAGTCAGAAGAACAGTTAGTTTAAGTGTAATGAGCTACTCACAACTCACAGGAAATTGCATAATTTTGTTATCATACCAAATGTAAACTAGAAACCTCATGGCTTGAATAATTTCTGCTTCAATCCTAAAATAAATTGCTTTATGCTAGTTTTCAAGATATTTGAATGAAAAGTTGATATCAGAATATGTCCATCACAATGAGCAAAATTATAGGAAAAAAGGAAGTTTCATGGATTGAAATCTCTCACAATTTTATAGTCTTGACACTATTACAAGTCTATTACAACAAAATGATTTTAAATAGGTCAAACTTGTATACAGATTGAAGGCCTCTGCCAGTTTATTACACTCCAAATTTTCACAGGGTCAAGGCTGTGGTCAATTTTCTATTCAAGTGAATATATCTTACACTCCAATTATCATTAAAAGTTTCTTTTCTTCACATGTGTATTTATATCTAAAAATAAATCATTGTAACTCTAACAAGTGGTTCTTAGTGAAAAAGAATCCATGATGGAATTCCCCAATTTCTGTCTTTAATTTAAACTTAATCTCAACCACTTTTCAATTCAATGCAACGAAGATTAGAAAGTGCCCACCATCCAGACCAAATGGTTGCCATGTTTCATCTCGCAAGCGAGACTCTCGTGTTACCAGCGTTGCCCAAATTCAAATCCTGTATTGCCCCCTGATAGCAGTCAGTATGAGTGTAAGGAAGCAACAAAACATTTTTTTATTTAGTTTTCATCAGTTCTTTCACAGGTCGATGTAACTTGCTTTCAAGTTCATACATTGATTAGAAAATTTCATGCATTCATTCATTAGATGTATTCACCAGAGATCTTGATATTGCATATTTGTTCTGGATGTTCTCACTGTAGATTTTTATTTATAGCTAAACCTTCATTTTCCACTTCCTTAAGCATGTTTCCAACAAATACCAATATTTCCTCTCTAAGAAATATTCTCATGATAATTAGATTACAACGGTAGTTGTAAACAGTAATTTTAAGTTTCTTCTTCGAAACTTCACAAATCCACTTCTATAACTGCTTCAAAACAGAAATGAAATCGGTTCACAAAATGATTCATGTTTTATGTGTTCATATTTTAAGGACTAGTAATTAAAATTTTAAAAGTTTGAATTGGAAATTGTTTAATCTAAAGCTTCCTAAATAACTTCCAAAAGTAGTTAAAATAAGTTTTTTGAAATTGAATAAATGCCATGAAGTTTGGCCAGCAAAAACAAATGAAGAACTGCAGTGAAGAGTGGTCTATTTTTATGTATTTGTGTCTAATCTTTATTCCTTTTAACTGTTACAGCAAAAGTTGGGACTGCCTCTTTTAAAGAAGTGTTAAGCCTGTACTTTAAAGTATAAATTTTCAATAAATAAACGCTCGCTAGGGATTTTCAATGGCTTCATATTATTAGCAAAAATTGTTTTTAATGTTTAATCTCTCAGTGTCGCGCCCAGACCGAAAATGATAATGTTGAAGTGTTATGGGTGCCCAAAAAATGTCCTCAAATAGTAACCAAAAGAAAAAATTTGTGAACTAATTAACAAAAGTAATTTCGAACAATGCCAAATTAGTTTAAACGTAACAAAGGCATTTCACACGGTTTAAATTTGTCTGGTCTGTTAAATAGTAATTTAGAGCTTCTCTCTTGTGCAGTTTTTAATTATGCAATCCGTAACCAAATTCGAAGTATACTTCATAAAACATGCTATTAAGTGATTAATTGGCTCTTGAAAGAACTAAAATGTCAGACCTTCCAGAATCATCACAGTCACCTCAAACCCCTCTGCTGAAAATCGATGTCCCCATAAATGTTCTGGATGGGACACTGCCTCTTATTCCTGAAAAAGGGATATAAATCTAGAATTAAGTTGGGATTGTTTTGTCAGTTATACCTTGTCCTACCAAGCCCATCAAGTGTATGTAAGTAGACATATCTTAACTTAAATCATTGCAAAAATTATAACAAACATATTGGATACTATAGAATCATCAAAATTGGTTTTTATGTGTTTTGTAAGCGCAAAAGTGAGCAATTTTGTGATCTCTTTTGCACATAGTGTCTATTTGAAAATTAGATGGACAAAAAGATGATACATATAGATATAATAAGGTTTTTGCTTGTTTACAGTAAGATTAATTACTATTTCTACCTCCATTGAGTCTACTTGGCTAAACCATGATTATATACCTTTCTAAAGTGAAAAAGTAAAAATGATAGGAAGATTTTGATTGCAAAACATGATCATCAGCCAAAATAAGTAAAATTCTGGATATTTAATACTATACTTCACATTACATAACATTGTGTTATGTCTTTGACTTAAAAATTGAATTTCTTTGTCAATTTGCTGTTATCCTCTGAAAATTATTTGAGGATGGAAAGTTGGACTATTAACTATTGATGTTCAAAAAGGGACTGGAAAACCAGTTGATTACAAGCAATTGGCTAAATATATATCCAGATCCTACGACAAACCAGTATAGAAGTACCTAATGAAAGTGTAAAGACCAAAACAAGCGAGTTGATGGCCTAATGGCTAGGAAATCGGATATTGCCAGGGTCTAGTCTAGGCCAAAAAAGTGTCCGTTGATCAGACGCTGCCCTCTGTGTTTTAGTTTTTTTTTAAATTTATTTTACTTTAAAAACTTCAATAATCACTCTTGTATGGGGGGTCACAGGTTTGACTCACCGAAATAAAGCTCAGGTTGCCCTTTTTCCCTTCTGCCAGACGCTGCCCTTTCATTCTAGATAAGACCCTGATTGCTTTTCTTGTAAATTTAATAATACCAGTCACTGTATTAAATCAATGTATTTTGTTTCTCTTTAGTTTACTCATAGGCTTAAAATGTGCTGATACTCTTGGGTTAAGTAGGTTTTATCATGATCAGAAATTTTTATGCATCCACTGCACTTGATCTGTGCTTTTGCATCTACTTTTTGCAATATCTTAAATCTTATCAAATTAAATTGATCCATATGATTACCATAGAAATAGATTACTTCAGGATTGATAGCAGGTCTCCTAAAATTCCCCCAATGAAAGTCATTGTTCCATTCCACTTGATTAGTTTGGTTTTTACATTGTTGTTGAAGAAAGATTTAATCCGTATAGGTTGGTATCAGGTTTGAGTCAAGCGATGGTTGTTGTTGACCACACTTGTTCGGTTGTTGTTGACCATAATTAAGATCAGGCCAGATTTGATTCAAGTGGTGGTTGTTGTTGACCACGCTTGTTCGGCCGTTGTTGACCATAATTATTATATCAGGACAGATTTGAGTCAAGCCCAGTTGTCCTTGACTGGGCTTGTTCGGTCATTGTAGACCATCATCTAAGTTTAGGGTGCATTCCCTCTGTCCCTTTATTTGGCCAATCCTTGTCTTTTTATTGAGTCTTACCTGTTTGTATCCCGAACGCATACAGTTAACTATAAATAATATCTCAATTTTTATGTTATAGCCAGCATATGAAGTTCAAAATGATAGCAATGATATTGAATTAACAGTGTGTTGAAACAATTCACAAAAAGTAAAGTACTGTAAATGCATAAGGCTGTTGAAGGTCTTCTAATCTATCGCACACCTGTTTTGAAAAAGTAGCTACAACAAAAAGACTTTTTAGTGATTCACTTTTGCAAGCTATAGATTATTCACTTCACTTCATTGTAAGGGTGTGACATTCTGTAAATTCCCACGATAATAAGCCCGTCAAATTTGAAATATATGCTTTCTAATAAAGAATTCTTTATTCTCTTCATTTCTCTGATTAAAAAAATCTTCAAAATATAGGCTTTGGAATATGTCACAATTTTCCAGCAAGTCTGACAAAGAAAGTTTTGATAAATCAAACAATTTGCAAATGGTATGAAAATGTTTAAAAATATAAAGAATGACACTAATTATCCTCAGCTGATACATTAAAGTAGAACATTAGAATTAAATATGGTTTCATCAATTTTTTTAGCAGATTACTTATATGGAACTTGTTTTGCTGAACGAATTTTCTAAGAAAGTATGGTAGAGATGCAAACTAGTACTATTATTTTGATGCAAGTTCAGATAAGATGTATAATTGATAAGAATTGGAAAAGTCTTGCCTTAAACAGACAAAAACAACTTCGCAGCTCAGCCATCCTGCACAAAAATTTCTCAGGTATACTAAATAACTTCAGGTATTATAACAGGGCGTTATAACTATCTACTATCTTTAAATAACCGTAAGGCTTTAGGATTACGGGGAATTGGCAAAATATATATTAGAAATGCCAAGGAAATGGAGAACTGGAAACGGAATTCTAGTAAATTAGGTAAATTGTGTTAATTTGAATTCAATTCTTAATAAAAACATGAAAATGTCTATCTTTATCATTGTTTACTTTGTTGAAATAAGTCCAAATGACAATGTTGTAGTAGTAGCAATGTGTAAGTGAGATGAAGCATATATAATAGAAAATAATGTCGTATTTAAAAATGCAGCACTGTGGTTTCAGTCTAGAAAGTCACATTGAATTGAAAATTAATGTTGTGTCGTAATAATTAAACCAAATACAATTGAGACTACAGTGTGACATTATATTTTTATGTGATACTATTTTCTACTACAGGCATTATGTTTCAACTATAAACATCGGTAATGGGATCTTCCTTAATTGCTTTAACCTTTAACATGTGAAAAAACCTGGCTAACATTTCATCCAATATGTTGTGAAGTTTTGGATGAAATTTTTGTTCTATTTTCATGCTTTACAACTTGGAATGCAGAATCAAATAAAATAATAATGACAATTGAAAGTTTGAACTGATCTTAACTTAATCCAGTATGTGTCCATCCATCAACCTTCAACAATAACACGAAGCCAACATTTTATTTGAAACCGTGTTGAGTGGATGTTGGACTCGTTTCACAAGCCATTAACAGACAGTGTCTTTCAAATATCAATTAGATAACTATTGAGTTTTGTCTATTTGGAGAATCTGCTAGAGGCATTGGCCAGCTAAAAATGACACATTTCAGTTGAAACATTTTACTTATTTTAATATATTTCTTTATTTTGATGGGAATTATTTATCTTTAAGTTTCGGGATTTTGATAACAACTGTATAACTGTTTAATTCTTTACAGTCAATATCCCCTGGAACGTCCCAAATATCCCACTTTAAAATGATTTTTCATTATAACATTTCACATTGTTGCTTTTGAGAGGTCCACTTTTTTCACTCCATTTATCCCCACCATTTTTCTACAACAACAAACCTTCTAAGAACAAATTAAAGAGGCATTGGCCGGCTTAAAATGTAAATACTATTCTCACATGATCAAAACATTCAAAATCAAAACAATTATGGCGCGAAGTTCGGAATCACTTTAAACATCGTTTATTGAACTGTGAAGTGAGAAAATATAATAATAAAATAATAGAAACACATGACTTTAAATAACAGAAATACACCTGACATATGTATCTTGTGACATATGTATCAATGTGAAGAGAGAAATAATATTTTACACAAGGATTACACTTCGATTTTTGATACTTTTTTAAAAAATCTGTTCCTTCCTAAAGAATCCAGCAGTGTGGGGACGGGAAGAGACATGATAACAACAACAGTTCAATTTGCCAAATAATGTTTTATCTCAGATTGAATCAGTGTTCTTCTTTCTTCATGATGCACACAATGAAACCAGCCATGACCATATTGGAAATCATATAGTTGAATGAATCGAAAAGAAAAATACAAGAAATACAAGAAAAGAAAAATGTTTATAAACTAAATCATGCATGGAGCCATCATAAGCATATGATAATTCTTTCATATCCAGTAAGTAATCAAATGCCCAAAATGACCAAAAAAATTTTTTAAAAATTTCAAACGTTTAAAATAAAAACACGAGTTATTTTCAATGATTATTCAGATGTAATGTATAAACACGAAAAATTCAGGCACAAATTATAGATATTTCATTCTGACAAAACCAAGATTGTGTTCTTATTTAAGTTTTGGAAACAGTAAAAAAGTAAGTTAATGAAAATTAAGAAGAGACAAACAAAGTTAAAACAAATTGTTTCCACATACAGCTTCAAATGTTTGAACTTATTTCATTTTCTCCCTTGACTATGCCTTGCCTTATACAAGGCCCATGTTGAAAAAGCTTCTCTTCAAATCTATTTTCAAGAAAAACAAAAGATAAGCAAAAGGCTTGGGTAATAGCAAAGCTTAGAGTATTGCTTAAGCTATGATAGAAGTCATGGTTTTCTCCCATTAATAGATTTAGGGAAAAAAGGTTTTTCCAGCTAAGGCGTGCCAATATGTAAAGTAGACACAAAAGTTGTAGAGCATTCACTTGAAGTCATGCCAGTAATTAAAAAATCTTATTCCCTAGGAAATGTTTTTCTGTGATTGTCAGAAAGCAAATGGATTTTCTTTTACATTTTGAAAAATAAAAATAACAGACATCACAAAAATGAAGATAAAAATTGCAACAAAAAGTTAGATTTTTGCTTCCCATTACTTGAATGTCGAAACAAGAGTGTGGTAGATATATCCAAGTATATCTTTATAATGACATTGGTATGTTTAGTACATAGATGTTCTGAGAAGAGGTCAGTAATGTTTCATATTAATATTTTGTCTCTAATAGCAATCAACAACTCTAAAACAAGACCTTGAAAAAATAATTCTATCATCAACGAAAATTTTCCATCTTTTTGCTCAAAGTTTATTTTCTTCTCCTCAATAAGTCTGTTTTTTAATAAGTAAATCCGTATAAGTATTTGGGTAATCGAGAGTAACTCAAACTCTATTGTTTTAAGCTGGCCAATGCCTCTTTAAGTGAGATGAGGGACATGAAGTTACATGGAAAAGGTACCTTAAATGGAGAAATTTGGTGCGGATTTGATTTGGATCACAGCAAATTTGGGATATTTGGCATAGATTTAGTTTGGAACAATTTAGACTTTTTGGTTTTGTGGAGAAAAATTAAATTTGGCGAAAATTCTGAATAAGAAAATTAATATTTATAAGTCTGAATTAAAGTTTACATTTTTAAAAACAGGGGTATTACAACAATGACAACTGAACTATTTGGTCAGTGCGATAGCAGCTGGTTTTTCGTCAGCATTTTGTTCGTCTTACAGATGTTAGTCCACAGTTGTAGGCTGATAGGACTAAAAACACAAGCCTTAGTTTTAAGGCTTGAGTAGGGGGCTATTTGTTGATTGTGGCTTAATTCAGAATTGTTTATTCATTCATAATCACAACTATTTTATCAGAGTGAGTGCGGCCTACATAAAATTAAAACATCAATTTGCTCATAGAGGAGTTCAAGTTCCAGAAAACACAAATTTACAGCTTATTTGTACCAGAGAAGCAATGTAATTCTCAATATGACTGTATGTTGTAAGTGATACTGTGATTATATACTGTTGAGTTTCCTTGCTTGCTATTTAGTGCTGATTTTGTGTTGTAATATTGGTCAGGAGATATTTGAGCTCTGCTATGTTATATTACATTATGCTTTGTATCTGTTGATATAGTTGCATCCATCAATTAAAGGAGTTTTACTTTTTAAAAACTGTCTAAAGTAGAAGCTAAAAAAGTACACTCAAAAATAGGATGTGTGGAGATTAGTCACCCAAATAAACATACAACATCTCAAAGTGTATAAGGCATTTAGTTGCCTGTGAAGACTCAAAATTGAATTAATCAATGTTCTTCTGTGTTTGTTGTAATGCACTTATCAAGCAATTATCAGGCAATGGGCACATAATGTTTTCACTTGGAGAATTTATTGTCTAATCAATGGAATCTGTTTTTTTTTTTTTTTTTTTTAATTTCAACACCATTTTTTTGTATCATCTATTATTTTCTACTGTTTCTCTGCATGACCAGCAATCTCTTTTATTTTCTTAATCTTAAATAATCAGGAGTTGCTTTGCTTACTTCTTTATTTTCAATGAAGAAAGACATACAAGCACTATTATATTTTAATATTCTCATTTATTTTTAAAGATCTGTAATCATTCCTTTTTGGAATTCATCTGCATAGAGAGTTTGCTTTTGAACCGTTTGTGAAGATAGTCAAGGTCTGCATAAAACTTTTTGAAATATACTCAAAAATAGCTTATTTTTTTACATTAATACAAACTTTTTTAATCGAAATCAGATTTGCATTTAGTTAAATTCAGAAACGACCATATTTTGTTACACTGGAAAAAATCTCACATAGTATGGAGATAACCATACATGAAAGTCTTTTAAGTAAATTTTAAATATACCCAGATATACAAAGTATACAAATAAGGCATCTTTAATTTCTTTGAATTAAGTTTTGTTCTAATGACACTGGTATATGCACTGAATTTTGAGAGGTTACCTGTGTTCTTATTTAATTGGAATGTTTTAATCCTTAACCACTGCCACTTTAGATACCACTCAGAAATTCCTATTTTGACCTTCCTGGAACAAAGGTGTTCTTCAATTTTTCTTCACAGTTCAACACTTTTCAACTTTGCTGGAAAGGCCTCATGTCCTCTTGTTGTAAGTTTTGATACACGCTTTTTTTTTTTATAAGAACCAGTAAAATCTGACCCGAGGCTGGCTGTTCTTATTTTTGGAGTTTTTTTCAGCCTGAATTGTTCTTATTTTGTTCTTTGCTTTAAGAACAAAGTTTCAAGTTTCAGCCTCATTTTGTTCTTCTTATTTATGGAACTTCCAGTAAAATAGAAATATTTTTTAAAAACAACTGGTAAAAAGTATGGTTGCTTTTCGGTAATGACCCATTTGCACATTTATTGGAGGTGAAAAAAAACCAATAAACTTCTAAACCATTTACCAGTGAGAGAATTCACATCATGAACTGTTATTATTTTCCAAGAAAATCAGGCTCAAGCTATTCTTTTTTGAAACAATGATTTGAGCCTTAGGTTGTTCTTATTTTGTTCTTATTTTTTGGCCAAATCTGAGGCTTGTGTTCTTATAAAATTGTTCTTATGGAAGAAAAATTGTGTAACTTCAAACAAGTATTTAAATCATTTTGATGTTGATGATTTTTCCAATTTTTTATTGGATTTGGACGCAAACAAAATTCAGTCTAGCGAAAAAGACACTCTTATTCTGTCAAATTTTCCAATTAATACTAGAAATCATTGTTTTCTTTATGATAAACTGCTAATATTTAGGGTGAGACTTGCAATAAATAGAAAGACGCAAGAAGCGGTGGCAGTGAAGATAGTAAATCGTGATAAACTAATCAATCAAGATGGAAACAATAAAGACAGCTTAAAGAAAGAAGTAAATGATGTTTTGATATCACAATCTTAACAATGATATTTCTTCTCTAACACAAACCATGCTGTAATATTTTATATTTTGTTTCCAGGTTTGTATCCATCGCATGCTGGAAGATTCTCATATCATCAAATTTTACGGACAGCGTACAGAAGAAGATAAAATCTATCTGTTTTTGGAATATGCTCCAGGTGGTGAACTGTTCGATAGGATCGGTTAGTAAACAGTTGAATAGCTAGGTTGATGTATCTTTTTTGGTATAACTTCCAATGCAAATGTTTTTTGCATATTTTTGAAGTATGTTGCGCTCCTCCATTTCGCCTGGTCGTTTGTTTTTTGCAATGACTGTACATAATATGGCGCATATGAACATGACCAGACAAAGAATATTGACACTTACAGGACCAAGAGATTTCAAGAAAAATGTTGATAAGAATGAGACAATCACAATTGCGATCGAACCAATGATCACAATAATCATGCTAATTATGCCAGAACATATAGGGTGCATAAGTTCCGATGCATGAGCTAGCCCGACTGTGTAGTAGGACGAGTTGATACTCATAAGCATAATGTACGCTGCACCTGGATAAACAAGTCTACTTGATTTCATCAATAGGATGGACCAAGCTACACAGTTAAGTCCACTGAAGAAAAATATTCCAAATGATACTTGTTTATATGCTTTAGTTTTGTCTATCAACACACCAATACTCAAGTTCGTAAACAGACTTAATAGAAATGATATGCATCCAATTATGCCAATGTATTGTTCTTTCTTTGGAAATTGGGGTATCATCATTTGATTTAGTAACCCTTGGTACACAACTTCAACAGTTTGTCCTATTGACATCATGCATAGAATTATAAGAAATTGCCTGTTCCGAAACAGTGATTTCAAGTCTTTTTTAAAAGAGGTTTTTGGTCTTTTTGTCGATTCGGTTTTCACAACCATGTTATCTGTTTCCTCTTTACCACTTTCTGATTGGTGATTAACCAGTCTTTCTTTTTCTTTCAATGATGGAGGTGTAGGAGGACGGCTTATTACTACTATAATATTTGCAATGAATGCTATAGAAGCGACCACTAGTTGATATGTTGCGTGTGTCTGCAAACTTTTTTTTGTTTCAGTGGGATTCAGTTTATCTTGACTGGATTTGATAATGGCTGTACTTATCAAGATTCCCAAACCAGCATTTGATGTATCCAGCCCTATGAAAGATGTTTTTAGTATAAACACATGTTGTCTAAGAAGAAGGCTACACATTTCTTTGTTTGGCTTACCTACACAAAGAGATGTGGTTTTTCCTACTTGGTGTTCTGCAAACCAGTTTCTTGCTAATTTCACTGGAATGAAAGCATACCCTGCAAATGCTATTGCAGATGGTATGGTCCCCACCAACAAAATCAACGCCTGATCTGGACATGTTGAAAAGTATCGGATCAATGCACCAGCTAAGTTGAGAGTTGCTGCTATTTTCATCACAACGGCCATTTCATAACGATGTTGAATATAAGCAAACGGTAACGTAAATACAATCAAAGAAATGACATAAACCCACATCATTGAGTTGATATAATATGACTCGATACTGTAATATTCCTTTAAGATGCTGGCCACACTCACATAAGAAACTATATTTTGAGAAACAGCAATAGACAGAAGTCCATAGGAGATTAAGATTAGCCATCTTCGTGGGTACAACTTGTAAATCTCCTTTCTTTCTTCTTCCATCTTTTCCTTCTCAGTGTATGAGATGGGCTGATGAGTTTTTAAATGATTACTTCATCTGAAATTCCATCCTCTCAATCATGTGTCAATGACTCATTCATATTTTTGTTCCATTTGAAGCTTTCAACGTGCATCGTTTTTGTTTGACATCATTCCTCTCTCTCTTCTGTGTAAATATAAACAAAAGATGTGTGTCACATACTTACCTATGTACATTTGTTTCATTTTGCATCTGATACTATTTATCTTCATTTGATTACAAACAAGATAAACGGGTGTGATTAACTGAGTTTGTTATCATAGTGTCACTTGACAAAACTTTCACAACGTTTTGAAAGATAATACCAAACTCTTGTTGCTTAAGTAATCCTAATAGTTTACACATTGTTTTTTTAATCAAAACGGTAAATTTATGCCAAAATTGCCGAACATCTTTTAACCCTAATAAAATCATGGAATACTGTGTTTTTATAAGACCACGACTTTCAAAGTGTACTGCATTTTTTGCATGTTTGTGAGATTTGAGACAAAGGAGGTCAGAATTTATTTCAATAAATTTTGTGAAGCACCTGCTCATTAGAAAAACGCACCAATTAATCATTGTTTCTTAAGAGACTAAAAGTTATTGGCACTTTATCTGATAGGCAGATGCTGATATGGAGACAGATTCATTAGATGTGAATTAGATGAAATAAAAATTTTTTCGTTATTCTAGTTATGAAAATGTTAGGTGTTTTGGAGATATTTTTTTCATTATTGTTTTAGAGCCAGATGTTGGAATGCCATTAGCACAAGCTAGTCGATATTTTAAACAGCTTATTGCAGGAATAGTATGTCCTTTAGTCGGTGTGGGATTCTTGTTTTTTTTATTTCTAAAAAATCTTAAGTAGTTGCGGGTAGCTTGAGCAAACTCAGATGAAATAATATTTTTCTATTATCTTATGCGAATGTTTGAAATAATTCGTTTCTTCAGCTGTTACTTTTGTATGATAAAAAATAACATTACTTTGATCTTTCGTGTAGGAATACATCCACTCAAAAGGTGTCACTCATAGAGACATTAAGCCTGAAAATTTGCTTTTGGATATCGAAGGTACGTTTCCATCTTCAGTTCTTGAATATTTTTTTTTTTACCTGTAGCTGTCAATCATTCCTGATGTTTGTTTTCTGTGGTTAATTTTATCGTAGACAACTTAAAAATAACGGACTTTGGCCTATCGACCGTATATCGATATAAAGACAAAGAGAGGCTTTTAGACCGATGTTGTGGTACTCCACCTTACGTAGCTCCCGAGGTAAAAAAATCGAAATTTTATAGCACAGGAAAATGTAAACGCAGAAGTTACTTACATTAGCATCTTTGTCAGTGAGACAAAATGATGAACGTTGCTCTGGAAGATCATAATCCTGTATATTCTGTTTTTATGTGGAGACGATTTTATAGATTAAGGCGGGGATAAAATTTCACTGCTGGCGTCAAAGGAGCCTGCCGTCATTTCTGTCATTATATGAAAGAAATTTTAATGGAATGTTTGAGCGGACTGAATATCTAATATCTATTCATCTTTCTTCTATCCAATAATAGACCTTTCCCGAATTTATGTTTAAACATCGTGTTATGGCTAAGCCAACAAGTATCGGCTCGTTTTATAGATTTTAATTATAATAATTATAATAATAAATAAATATTACCAAGTAATAAGAAATGTAATTAGTTTTCTTTACGGAACTTGTATGATTGTGCTTATGTGCGATTCGTGATGTCATCGGAAAACACTGATGTTCTTTAGGTTTGGAAGCAAAAGGAGTATAGAGCACAGCCTGCAGATATTTGGTCATGTGGAATTGTCTTAACAGCTATGTTAGCTGGAGGTAAATTTCTTTTTACATTATTGATTACGATTCTATCTCGAATATCAATCAACGTATAATGTTCCATAATCTAGAACTCCCATGGGATGAACCCTCTGATACTTGTAAAGAGTATTCCGACTGGATGAATTCCAAATTGATGACGACTCCCTGGACGAAAATCGACACAGTATCTCTAGGTGGAGTTCTTTCTTTGTTCTTTGCGAAGATTTTTTTTTTCGTATTTAAATTTTTATTCCTTGTTTTTATTCATTATTTATTTATTTTTAGGTTTTCTGAAGAAAATCTTACACACCCAACCTAATAAACGATGTACGATTTCTCAGATCAAGAAAGATAAATGGTTCATGAGGTATGAGTTCTGATCTGAATTACCTAACTACTTAATGTTCTCTATAGAAAACTGTTAGGTCTCCTTTATCTGATTTTAGATCTTATAGCTCGCTCAAAAGTAAAAGTCCTCGTGGTGCGAGTTTTGGAACGTCGCCGACAGATTCACCGGCAATAAAACGACATTGTTCTAATACTGATAACATATCGACTCCTAGAGTTACCAGGTGTGTTTTGTAATCATAACATGTTTGCTTAAGCATCTTGGTGTTTGTTTTGTTGGACGAATTTTTTTAAACTTAGATCACGAATGTGTCTGTCGCAACCTTCTATGCCATCTTACGGTGAGCAAGGTGATGACGAAGAAAACGAAAGTGCAACAACTATTTGGTACTCACAGCCGACACATATCGAAGACATGTTGCTGAGCCAAATAGCCTCCACTCCAGGATCATCACAAGTAACATCTTTATCTTTTGTAGTTTTGTAGTTTTTTTGTTTTTTTTTATTCTTGTTTAATTTTCCCACGCATGTTGAAAAGCTTCGTCTATTGAATCTTAAACTACGTGACTGGTAAATGGCGGCTGAGTTGTTTTTGTCGTCATGGATTGGATTAGATTTCTTATCACCGATTTCGACACGTGTGGTTTCGAAAAATATTTGATTTCACTTTATTCGTTTGTTGATGTAGATATTAATAATGACATATGTTAATGTTGAACCTATGCAACAGTGTTTTTGAAAAATATACATAAACCAACCTACATGAAAAAACTTTCCGTGTTGCCGGAATTGTTGAGTGTTAAACATTCTTTTCAGAATCCTTTTGCGCATGTTGCAAAACGTATGACCCGATTCAACGTTGTACTGACTATGGAACAGGCAGTCAAAAAGCTATCAAAGGTTATGGATGAATCACATCTTCACAATAAGATCATCTCTCAAAACCAGGTAAATTAGTTTCTCGCAGAATAGCTGCCCTGCGGTTATAGTTGCGTGGGGATGAAACATACCCCACATCACAATTTTGTAATCTGATTGTTCTAGTTTTTCATCTTATATAATCCGTTTTATTCCATTATATGGTTGTTCGGATTTTTAGAGATTATTCTTTTGGTCACAAGATCAGATATTTATAGAAAGATTGTTTTCATTCAGTGAGTGGTAGTGATAGGCGTGGAAAACGAGAAATCGAATTAAGTAAAGATTTGTGTGTGTTGTTTTCTTTGAGATGAGGAGGGTTGGTTCATCGTGGAATTACTTTATCGCAAAACGATTTTCCTGATGGATTTTGACTAATTATTGATGGGTTTGATCATTTTTTCTTTAGATTCGTATTACGACAATAGATCGTCGCTCGTGCAAGTTAGCTTTTTTGGTGAACTTGATTGAAATGCCGCAGCGTCCGTTATTGGTGGACTTTAGGCTGTCGAAGGTAATTGCTTTGATTTTGTTGTTGTTTTTTTCAAAGGATTTTTTGATCAACAGTTTGATGTCTTTTTAGGGTGATGGTATCGAATTTAAACGACAATTCAAAAAGTTAAAGAATGCAATGGCCGAGTGTCTGGCTTAATCTGCTGCTTACCTGTTGAGTACTTCAGTTCTCAAACATTTGTTCGACCAACCAACTACAAACGCGTAAGCTGTATGTTCCACCGGCGAACCGCGTTTGTGCTGGATCGTGGATTTTTCTCTTTGGTGGACATGACAAAATTGAATGAACAAAAAAATTTTGCTTTGAAATTCTATACATTCTGTTTTGTTGAACAACAGTATTCGTCTGACTCGCGGCGAATTTCGGACGATTTAGACAAGTCTTGGTTATTTATTATTTATTCGGTGTTCAGAATGCATTACGTTGTATCATTTTCGTTTTAAAACAAAGTGTACAGATCCTCCGTTTCATATGAAGTGGATTTTAGAATTTGTTTAGATTTTGTACTTGAGAAGCGGACGAATAAATTCCTCTTTCAACATAGCCTTTATAGCCTTGCTCATCCATCCCGTTCGAAATATATTTTCAATGAGAGCTTTATTTTTACTTGCAATCCCGCAACAGCATCGTTAGAAGTTAGACGTATCAAGTTAGAACTTTGAAACTTAGATGTGGTTCTACGATTTAGATAGCTGACTATGTTTTTAATCATGTCTTCATGTCTGTTGGAAGGGTAATGGTATTATCAACAGTATTAGGGATTGTTTACGAATGACGTTTATTGGCGCCGTAGTATAGTGGTTATCACTCTCGTACTTCATTCGGGAGATTGGGGTTCAATTCCCCTTGGTGGCGATTCACCATGCGCGAGTGAATGAGCCATAGCGCCGGGTCGACCCATGCCATGTGAGGGAAATTGGGTAGATGATACATTGGGTATTGCAGGAGGTCATCCAGAAGAGCACAGGCCCTTGATTGGGTTTGTCACTCATGAGTGTCAAGTACTTCGGAGCCTCCAACCTAAGCCGTGCCCCTCCTGGAAAACAGATGTAGTAGCAACTCAACCTCGAACCCAGGGTCTCTTGCCTTTTCGGTAAGGGTCTTCTTTGCCACTATCCGTATATCGAAAAGGCAAGAGACCCTGGGTTCGAGGTTGAGTAGCAACTGAGTGAGGCTAGCCACGTAAAACAATGCCAAATAAATAAATAAACCGTTTTTTCAAGATTTTTGTTGACAGAAAGTTACGTACATTATAACAACAAAAATAACAGCACCCCAAATTTATGTTAATGATTTTAATAATCGTTTTGTCGATACGCCACAATAGCGCAATTTAATTTTACGACCATTATGGAAACTGATGCTAATGTATGTACTGCCAGTAAATGTCGCAATATTGCCGGTAGTGTCGCAGCGAATTTTTTTTCCTTAAATGGTTAGAAGTAACCGTTGATGGTTAGAAGTAACTGGACAGTAAGTGTCGCAAAATCGCCAGTAAGTGTAAGTGATTTTGCGACACTACTGGCGATTGCGACATTTACAAGGCTTTATTGATTAAAAAGAAAAACCACAAATTATGGGTAAGAAAAATATTCCACTGAAGGAAAGAAGTTGGAAAGGAGAATACCACCCATTAATAAAGAAATTGAAATTGTATGACCGAACTAGTTTTCTTAAAATAACATTAACTAACTCCTGTGTGTTTTTGTCTTTGTCTTTGTTTATTTGATTTGTTTTGATTTTCTTCACGTGTTTAGCTACCATTTTTAAGCCCACATCGCGGATAAAAAAAAGTTGAAAAATTTCAATTTGTTTTTTGCTGCTGGTCAGATCAAAGTGGAACGAAAACCTCTCTTGCTATTGCGTAATATTTTCACGTGGTCTATTGTTTAACAATCCGGTCGGTCCGCTGACAATTATCCAAAGTGGATATTAGCCAGACTATGGAGTATGCTTGTGTGACAGGACTCAAACATTACATGAAGACACGGTTCATAAAAGTATTTGAACAAATGAAGCTAAGCCCGAACCTTAGTCTAATGTTTAAATCCTGTCCCATGAACTGTATTTATGTATGGGATTGTTCACAAATGACGTCAGCCATTTTTTCAAGATTTTTGATCCCCGTCCCCGTCCCCCCTCTGTCAACCTGCGTCAACTTTGCGTTGCCCCCTACCCCTCAGTTGATGCATGGTTTGAGAAGAGACCTCCCTCCCACCACCCACCCTCTCCAAAAAAAAACATCTTAGTATCTTATGATATCTTAGTTTTTTACGCATTTTTAATTAGACGTAAAAATATTTGCAATGATTAAGCAATACGGAAGGACTTTCACACCTGAGTAAAGGGTAAAGCCTTGGCTACAGAAGAGATCAATGCTCCTTTCAAGAAAATTTTCTCCCGCCACAATTCAATAAAATCTTATATAATTTCAACGTTTTGGTTTTTAGACATTTTATTCCTTGTTGTTGTTCAAGCATAACCATATTTTGTTTATACAGTAAAAATACTTGACTCTGAACCTGCTGTTCCTTATTTGTTCCAAAATTTTCAGTCTCATAGTTCCTAAACGCTCCTTTCCTTTCCTTTTCTTATTCCTCTATTTCAGCCTCCTGATCAGTTCCTTAATTTTCAAGCTTTTTAGTGATAAAGAAAAAATGATAGATACAAACACGTCCGCTTTTTTATTTAAAACTAGCCGCCAAGGCGGCGTCGCTCGCCGCCCATGTCCATCTGCTCTGTATCACTGTATCAGTAAACGTCAAATTTCCTTATAAACGGCTCGTACAACTTGTGTTCAACCAGAAGCAGATTCGAAGTCACAACCTCTGGTAAAAGCAATCTTTTATCAGTGTAACAATACACTCAAAACGTAGAGAGAGAAAACTTCAACTTTTTATTACCTTTTGTTTTAAAAAAGTTACGCGCTCTAACATGGGTGCTATCAAACGTAAGGGGGAAATCGTTTCTCTTCTTAAAAAGATCACACAGGAGGAGAGAAAAAAGGCACGTGCTAAATGAATAAAGAGAATAAAAAAACGTTCGATCAGAAGCGCTTAACAATTAAAAAAAGAAATTAAATTAAAAGAAAAGCAAATAAATATTTTGTTTCATGATACTCTTTTTTTACCTATCGGTTTTTAAATAATTTTGATTGCTCGAAAAAAAGTTTACCCGTCTCAGACAGTCAGGCAAGGATACGTTAGGATACACTGGCAAACATGCTGCCACGTTCTGCCACTGCTACTTTTTATCCAAACTGTTTAATCAGTTAGTTTCTTTGTATTTAGTTGATAAGGGGCGTACGGTGACAAAATAAAAGGGGGGTCGAAATATACTGACGTTACTATCTAAGGAGGGCCCACCATGGTTGGGCCGGACGGGCCAAGAAAATTTTTGAAATTTAGGTGCTCTAAAGTGCTTAAAATGGACTCCAAATTTTGTTTTTTCTTTAAAAACGAACCTTCTTAGAAGCTAGAAACTACTAGAAATTACAAGCAAATAGTAAAAAAAATGAAACTATGAATTACATCTCTTGATAAAAAATACAATCAGTCAAATACCAAGTTGGCTAAATGAATTTGGGAAAGTTGGGAAAGGACGATTATACAAACAAGTAATTTTAGACCTATCATGCTTTTCGAAAAAGGATTTTCATTCGTCAAACATATTGAAATAAATTATAAAATATAATTACCTGAAATAGCTTGTCACCGTTTTACAGCGCTTCGAAGCTTCATTGAGCTCTTTTTCATGCATCTTCCTTCTTCTGTCTTTGTTTGGCATTTTGTAGTTTTAATCGCAGAGCAAAAAAAATCGACACACTTTTCCAACAAACAAGACTAACTGTGTAATATAACTTTCAAAAATAAGGGAAAAAAGCAGAAACACGTGAATACAAAAGTGTGTCACATAAAAGAGATTTTATATTTAATTAAATGAAGACCCTGCAGTGCCGCAAATGCGACATAAAATTTATCATGTTTTCTTTTCTCAAGTCTTATTATCAATTCATAACAATTTTGAAAAGGGGCAAACTTTTGCAAAAGGGGGGTCGGTCGCACCCAACGACACCCCCACGGTACGCCCCTGTTGATGTATTGTTTTCAAAGCCAACGTAGTCAACGTAGTCCTTGGAATATAAAACAAGATGCCCTAACGGGCAGAAAGATTTCTGCAAAATCTGCTGAAGCATGAAAAATGAAATATGTTTAGACATTTATGAAATTCGACAGAAAATGTTGCATGATCTAGGTGGGCTCGAACCCTCGTTTATATTTTTGCTGGGATCCCCCTTAAGCGAGGTGTTTTTTTCAATATGATCTGAGTTATCCCGTCTTGCCGTGACGAGATAATAATTCACGCGTGCGCAGTAATTACAATTTTTATATAAACAATAACATAAAAACTGTCCTGGGATGATTTTCATCATGCCGAGACGGGACAAAAATTTCATATGATCACAATGCAAAACTGCCCCGGGGACGATTTTCATCCTACCCTGGCTGGGGATAAAAAACTTCATATGAGCAGCCCCTAATAGAAAAATATTTTCGGTATTTCCTTTAATATTATTTCTTCTTATTACGAAAAGTTACTAACTCGTTTTTTATGCTCAGTATTATCTCAATAATTATTGCTCTCACAATAGAATGAGCAGGAAGCATAGAATGCAATACAATTCCGGGAGACCAGAAAAATGTTAATAATAATAAATCACGTGATTGCCGAGTAAAAATGGTAACACTCTGCGGACTTCATGGTGACGGGAATAAAAATCGAAATCAAGGAATCTTCCATTGCTAATAAAAATAAAACACGTTTACAACTTCCTTGTTTTTAAAATTTTCGTGGCTGAAGTAACATCTTTTTATCATAAACAACTGAAGTTAGAAAATTGTTAAAACCAAACAACACCAAGAATGGTTTGAAAACTCAAGACTACTCGAAATACTTCTGATAGTCACAAAACATCAAAAGATTAGAACATGTCTGTCTGCAAAATGAATAAAACTACTTTTACTAAGTAAAAACACAAGACTGCTTTTTGTTAGAAAAAGCAAACAAAAAATGACTAAATTAACAGATGGCAAACAAAAGGGAATGTTTTAGTCCATAAAAAGATTAATCAAAGTGTTCTTTCACTTCTTGGTTGGCAACATTATGTTGGTCAAGGTCAACAATATTAAGAAGTTCTTGGTTGGCAACGTTATCTCCAGAAAGTTCTAAAACCTTTAATTGTCTCATGTTAACTTTGGCAAAAAGTTCGTAAGCCAATAAAGCCTTCATGAATTTTATCTTATTTTCAACACCACAGCCAGCAATTACCAATAACAGTTTCATGGGGATTTTAACTTCATACTTTTTCTTTGAAATGCTTTCAATTATGGTACAGACCACATCATTATTAGATTTGCATTCTTCAGCATCCGTCATGATAGAACATTTCGAACAAATGGCCAAATTGTCATCTATTTCAACATGTGATGAGCATTTTGGACATAAAATGGTTGGCATCAAACTTGCAACATTTACAGTGATGATCTTGCAAGTCATATCTTTTATCAGAGATTCAACGTTACGGTTTTCAATGTCAACATCTGCTATCAATTTGTCTTCGTTAACGACTGTGATGGTAGAGACATCGCTTGTTTTAATAAGTCGCTCCGATTTATACTTCCCAATATATACATCAGTAATTTTGTATGGTGTATTCGGTTCAACATCGACAAGTTTGTCTCCAAACAAAGTTATGTCTGCAAATCCGGAGATATCATGGACGACACCTGGCCGTATTTTGACCTGAGTACCATCATTATTCTCATGAAAAACTGCATCGGTGAGATTACTGAATATTCCAATGATATGAAAACGCTCATAGAGTGCTTTCTCTGCAACTGCATTTGCAATAGGAGTTATTATGTCAACCTTTTCATCGACAAGTTCATAGTCAAGTTCAATTTTAGAAATCTGTGAATAGTCTGTAATTAGTACATCTGATTCAATTCGAGCTCGTTTTATAGATATACCATGTGTTGTACTGTCTTTGATATCAGAAAATAATGAATATCGACTTTTGTCAAAACATACAGCTCTTTTTTTGCCAGTATCTGTAATAATGTCCATGTCAAAATACTTCTTGTTTTTTCTTGAGGTTTTAATTGGTGACAAAGATGTCACACGTCCACATATTTCATTTGCTGTGAAAATAAAAAGGAAGAATGGTATTTGAGATCACTAACAGAAGTATATGAAGGCAATAATGTTTTCTTTCACATATTGAAATGAAGTAAATTAAAAATTACATACTTGTTTTTTTTTCAGGAGTCTTGGGAGTAACTATTAAAATAAACATAATTACAATAACTTTGTCTGCTAGAAAACATACCGTAAAAGATACCGTATTATATAATATATATATATATATATATAAATGAAATTGTTGATGGTTGCGTATGTGCCGAAAAATGTCGAAAATTTGTTGAAGAAGCTGTTGTTTTTAATTGTTTTTATATATATATATATATATGTTACGGGGAATATGATAAATTGGGAATTATGCATATTCTCTGATTATTACTAAATTATGTAAAACAAGAGCCAGATGGCGCAAAACGGTAGCAGCAATTGTACTTAAAGTTATGAAAAGTTATGAAAAGTTACTACAAAGCTCTTTGAGGCTTGTTTTTTCTTTATATCTCACTGATGATAAACAGGCATAAATATATTAAAATGATTAGTTAGTGTAAATAGGGTCTAATCATAAAGCACTAGAAATTAATTTATTAAAATGACAAAAGAATTATACATGCGTGAGCCATACATTTTTTTTATAAAAAAGTTTTTTAAGACCATATGTAGAAAAAAGCCACGCGTTTTAAAAAAAATATATATATGTTTCTAAATTTATAATTTCATGAAACCAAAAATGAATTCAATTTGATTTATATTCATTCTTTCATGAATTATTTCATATAATATCAAAGAAAACATCTTTTTAAATGTTTGATATGTAAAACCTTTTGAAGGCTGCGTTCCTTCATTAGAATTTGGATTACGTTATTAGCAGAGTCTCGCGGACTCTAAATCGCAGACTAGTTGCCATTTCGGCCGGAGTAGGAGGAGTAGTAGTAGTAGGAGGAGTCCACGGGTGTTTTAATACGGTATTCGCTTGCGCTGCTACCGTAATAACTGGTTAATATGCATAATCTCTGAATTTATCACAACCCCTGTAACATATATAATACTATCTCAGTTTACAAGCGTAATGGTAACTGCAAGAAATAAGTTATATTAATGCAACACACTTACACTTAGAAGAATGTGGTTGCTGCATTGTGTCACCTAGAGAAAGGAGCAACAATTACACAAGAATCTTTACAACAACTGCATCATGGTCAGAAAAATAAAGAGGTTCAACAGAGACAACATGATGCATCAGAGATTTCATGGTTGAAGCAACATAAACATGAGTTAAATATGAGTTGGTTCAGAAATTAATTGAGCATAGCCATTATCAATGAAAAGTTTAGAAAAATTTACAGAGTCAAATGCCGAAGTTTGAGAAGAGAATTTTCGATTTCTTTCTTACCGCAGTCCAATTATACAACCAGTCGCTGGAAATTTCTCGTGGAAGAGACCTCGTGCAACCGAAAAATGCCTTAATACGCATGCACGTAATGAATGCATGTAAACAAACGCACAAAATATACAAAAAATCGCTAGGTTTGGACAGCAGAAAAAGAAAAACAAAGCCGGTTGTAATAGCTTTCTTGCTTTCGCAGAAATCTAACAATGCATTACATGCACACTGCATACCAGCACTTTCACCAAACATATGATTTCCTTGATGGAAAGATGCCTTGGTCAATTTAAATATGTTATATGTCGGGCCAGGGTTACTTTCAACATCACCATCAACAAGAAGTTGAATATTTTTCAGGAAAGTTAGATCAATAATAACCGCGATGAAGTAAATTAATCGCAATGTAACAATACAAAAATTGTGCATAAATAACAATAACAGTTTAAAGTGGTTTACATACACAACGTCTGCACGAACTTTACAATAAAAAATGCCACATGCTGCACGCCATTGCTCAACAGTAATCATGATAATATAAGATGTAAATGCAAATAAAAAGTACAGGAATATTAGCTAAGTATTATTACTGAGTATATGATAATGTTAATGTCTGCAGTCAGTTAAAACTGGCAATATAATGCGGTTATATATATTATATATGTATGGTATACAATATGGTATATTGCAATATGTTTGGTATTTCAATAGGTAGTTTGGTATTTCAATAGTTGGTTTGATATTTCTCAAGTTTGCTTCAATGCTTTGTTTGCTATAATGGTCAGCTAGGGGCTTGCTGACAAACCTCACAAAGACCTCACTTTTACTTCGATACCCCTGGATATAAGCCTCCGAGAAAGCAAATGGAGGATAAATGAGCACTAAGAAAGCCTACCAAAAGAAAGAAGTTTCAAATACTGAAGTCGTTTACTCAAAATAATTTTTACCTTGCGTAATTACAACCGTTCGTTTAAAATTTCTCGTGGGAGAGACCTCGTGGAATGAAAAAGAAAGCTTAACACGCATGCACGATTGGTTTCATGTAAACAAACGCACGAAATATACCAAAAACCGCTAGGTTTGGACAGTAAGAAGAAGAACAAGATGCCCTACCGGGCAGAAGGATTTCTGCAAGCTTTGTTGCTGAAAATGCCACAAAAATGCAACACTAGCACACTAGTCCTGCAAAACTAAGACAGTCACATCATTCAGCTCGAGAAGCATCAGCATTAAATAAACAAAAATATTGATGCGACTGACAATGTTTTCGTCAAGAAAGTCAGCCTACCATAACATAAAAAAGGGGCTTTTCTTTATGCTATCGCGGAGATCATTTATGAAGATCTGTTTTTTTGTACGAATAAGCTGAATGATTGTTACTGGATATTTGCCACCCACGTACTCCAAAAAAGTGCATCGACACAATACGAAACTTTAATTTAACCACATTAAATATAACGAATCCTATAAAAAGATTGTGTATACTGGCGGTAACCAACATATCGTTTGGGCAGCACAAACTAATATATAAAGTTTCTATATTGATCTCTCCTCAGAATGAAAAATATAAATATCACAATAATAATTACTTAGAAATTAAAGCTCATATCTAATCTAAAAGTTAAAAAAATACAACATACGTAGGGAGAAAAGAGATAAGCTGATATAGCCAGAATACATCCAAAAATTGCTACTAAATATAGTATAAATAGCTGTATAAAGTGCATATGTTGGTGATGTTGGGGAGGAGCTGAAAGGAAGCTAAGCTGAGCTTTAAAAATCCAAAAGCTTCTAAAAATTGACTTCAAACATGCATACACATACAAAATACACGAAGGTCTTTCATATTTAAAAAGGCTTGGAGCAAAAATAAAACAAGAAATACCTTTTCTTCCACACACCATGTATTGGCACTGTTTTCATATTTTAAACTTCAAGAAAACTTCTTTCAAAAAACAGAATAACCACACTGTAATTTAATTTTGTGAACATGATAAGTTCCCAACAGTAACGCAATTCTTTATATAAAATTATAAGCTGTATTAACTTCTTTTAAAGCCATATTTCCATCAAAGAAACTTTTAGCAAACTACACACGTTCTTTCGCTGCCATTTTTAAAACGTTTTGTGGACGATCACATGGCATGGCGAAAATCAGCCAATGAACTATCGCTATTGAAGTTAGGGTGGCTATATTAGCACCCTTTCGTAGAAATCGGGCATTATGTACCAATCACGATTGAGACAGCTTTTTTATGAACCAATCAAATTGGAGAAACAAATATGACTAGGTTTGGACAGTAAGATGAAAAAAAAACAAACAAGATGCCCTTGCAGGCATAAGGATTTCTGCAAAATCAGCTGAAGTATGAAAAAAGAAAGACTATGACATTCTTGAAATTTAAGAAAAGTTTAATCCGCAATATATATTTATGAAATTTCTGATCATGTACTCCCCAAAAATCTGGAAAAAACATAATTGTCACTATGCAAAACTTTATCTGAATGACAAGTTCTTCATTTTGGTGGTACGAAATGATATTAAGGATTCAGTGATCAATTCAGATAAGACAATGAGTATGCACGTAAGTCATTGTAAATGTTATGAATTTAATACGTCTTGTCAATCTTCCTAACAGAATTCCTAATTCAGAAGGAGAAAAAGGAAAGCATAGATTTTAATGATACGAAATACACCTATATACATACAAAATCAACATACATAACTGAAAACAGAAATTTGTGCTTTAATTAGAGTAACAATATGTCATTGCCATCTTTTTAATTTAAAAGCATGCATTACCAGAACTAAATTTCATGAAAAGATTATAAAAATTTATTCAGAAACTTAAAAAACAATAAATTTTTAATTACGTATACACGCCAGGGCATCATGAAAGCATAACTGACACAATACGAACCTTACATTAACTTCTAATAAACTTAATGAACAAAATAACATCAAATTCATATGCTTTCAGATATCACAGTGATTACGTATGTACGGTCAATCTTCCTAATTACGAAAAGACTTCCCAAACACAAAAAGTAAACAAAGATTAGGATTATGAAAAATATGACCTAAACTTAGCTACCAAAATTAGCAAACATAACTGAAAACAGAAATTTGCGTTAAAAGATGTCCAGTATTTAGAATTTACAGACAATCAAGGTAAGTTTCAATTTGCTATCGAAAATAGTAAGTCCCCATTCCTAATTCAGTAATTGATAATACAGCCAAGAACTATACAAGTATATAATAGGCTAAAATAGCTAGAGAAACATCAAACATAAAATGAGATGCACAGCCACAGACAGAGCAGAGGGTAACAAGACATTCCTTGTATGTTGTTGGAGCTGAAGAGGAAACTGAGCTGAGCTGTATGTATCCAGAGCTTAAAAAGCACTACAGCCCACACATGAAACAAACAGTATTTTGCATCTAGAAAGGCTTAAAAAAATCGCAGACATTTTGCAAAACATAAAAGCTGCACACACTGTTTTCACAAAACATTGAGAACTTGTTTTTAGAAAAGAATGAACGTAGTAGAATCATTGCAAGATAATTATAAATTTCTACCCTTTACTTTCGGTTTTGGAAGTGCAAATCTTCTTACTTTTGGAAATTTAAGGTTTCTTCGGTCACGCTGTGGTATACCATTATGCGAACGGCGTGCAAATGTAAAGTCGAAAAATACCCGGATGATCACATGGCGGAAATAATCAAGCCAATAAACTAAGCGCTATTAAAGTTTATTAGCACCCTTTCGTAATAGTGGCGCTCTATGCACCAATGAATTTTGAGTCGGCGGCTGTATGAACCAATGAACTTCGAGATAAAAAAATCGCTAGGTTTGGACAGTAAGATGAAAAAAAACTAAGAAAAACGACGAAAGTAAAGGCTTTCTTGCTTACGCAGAAATCCAACAAGATGCCCTACCGGGCAGAAGGATTTCTGCAAGCTTTGCTGCTGAAAATGCCACAAAAATGCAACACTAGCACACTAGTCCTGCAAAACTAAGACAGTCACATCATTCAGCTCGAGAAGCATCAGCATTAAATAAACAAAAATATTGATGCGACTGACAATGTTTTCGTCAAGAAAGTCAGCCTACCATAACATAAAAAAGGGGCTTTATGCTATCGCGGAGATCATTTATGAAGATCTGTTTTTTTGTACGAATAAGCTGAATGATTGTTACTGGATATTTGCCACCCACGTACTCCAAAAAAGTGCATCGACACAATACGAAACTTTAATTTAACCACATTAAATATAACGAATCCTATAAAAAGATTGTGTATACTGGCGGTAACCAACATATCGTTTGGGCAGCACAAACTAATATATAAAGTTTCTATATTGATCTCTCCTCAGAATGAAAAATATAAATATCACAATAATAATTACTTAGAAATTAAAGCTCATATCTAATCTAAAAGTTAAAAAAAATACAACATACGTAGGGAGAAAAGAGATGATATAGCCAGAATACATCCAAAAATTGCTACTAAATATAGTATAAATAGCTGTATAAAGTGCATATATGTTGGTGATGTTGGGGAGGAGCTGAAAGGAAGCTAAGCTGAGCTTTAAAAATCCAAAAGCTTCTAAAAATTGACTTCAAACATGCATACACATACAAAATACACGAAGGTCTTTCATATTTAAAAAGGCTTGGAGCAAAAATAAAACAAGAAATACCTTTTCTTCCACACACACCATGTATTGGCACTGTTTTCATATTTTAAACTTCAAGAAAACTTCTTTCAAAAAACAGAATAACCACACTGTAATTTAATTTTGTGAACATGATAAGTTCCCAACAGTAATGCAATTCTTTATATAAAATTATAAGCTGTATTAACTTCTTTTAAAGCCATATTTCCATCAAAGAAACTTTTAGCAAACTACACACGTTCTTTCGCTGCCATTTTTAAAACGTTTTGTGGACGATCACATGGCATGGCGAAAATCAGCCAATAAACTATCGCTATTGAAGTTAGGGTGGCTATATTAGCACCCTTTCGTAGAACTCGGGCATTATGTACCAATCACGATTGAGACGGCTTTTTTATGAACCAATCAAATTGGAGAAACAAATATGACTAGGTTTGGACAGTAAGATGAAAAAAAAAACAAACAAGATGCCCTAACGGGCAGAAGGATTTCTGCAAGCTTTGCTGCTGAAAATGAAACAAAAATGCAACACGAGCAGCCTAGATTCGTCCTGCTAAACTAAAACAGTCACATCATTCAACTCGAGAAGCATCAGCATTAAATCAACAAAAATGTTGATGCGATTGACAATGTTCATCAAGAAAGTCAGTCTACATTAACGGAAAAAAGAGGCTTTTCTTTATGCTACGGTAGAGATTATTTATGAAGATCTATTGGTACGAATAAGCGGAATGATTGTTACTGGATATTTGCCACCCACGTACTCCAAAAAGTGCATTGACACAATACGAAACTCTAATTTAACCACATCAAACATAATGAATTCTATAAAAAGATTCTGTGTATACTGGCGGCAACCAATACATCATTTGGACAGCACAATAATTATATAAAGTTTCTACATTGATCTCCTCAGGATGAAAAAGATATGTAATATCACAATAATTGTTACTTAGAAATTAAAATTCATATCTAATCTAAAAGTTAAAAAAAACCCAACATACATAGGGAGCAAAGAGATATGGTGATATAGCCAGAATACATCCAAACATTGCTAGTAAATATAGTATAAATAGCTGTATTAGAGTAATTATGTTGGTGATGCTGGGGGGAGCAGCTGAAAGGAAGCTAAGCTGAGCTTTAAGAATCCAAAAGCTTCTAAAAATTGACTTCAGACATGCGTACACATACAAATACACAAAGGTCTTTCATATTTAAAAAGGCTTGGAGCAAAAATAAAACAAGAAATACCTTTTCTTCCACACACCATGTATTGGCATTGTTTTCATATTTTAAACTTCAAGAAAACTTCTTTCAAAAAACAGAATAACCACACTGTAATTTAATTTTGTGAACATGACAAGTTCCCAACAGTAATGCAATTCTTTATATAAAATTATAAGCTGTATTAACTTCTTTTAAATCCATATTTTCATCAAAGAAACTTTTAGCAAACTACACACGTTTTTTCGCTGCCATTTTTAAAACGTTTTGAAGACGATCACATGGCATGGCGAAAATCAGCCAATGAACTATCGCTATTGAAGTTAAGGTGGCTAAATTAACACCCTTTCTTAGTAGTCGGGCATTATGCGCCAATGACGGTACAGACGGCTTTTCTATCGACCAATGAAATTCGAGAAACAAATATGCGCCGGTTTGGACAGGATGAAAAAAAAAAAAATCAGAAAAACACGGACGATCGTAAAGTATTTCTTGCTTACGCAGAAATCCAAAAAAAACAAAGACGATCGTAAAGGCTTTCTTGCTTACGCAGAAATCCAAAAAAAACAAAGACGATCGTAAAGGCTTTCTTGCTTACGCAGAAATCCAAAAAAAACAAAGACGATCGTAAAGGCTTTCTTGCTTACGCAGAAATCCAAAAAGAACAGAGCCGGTTTTAAGGTATTTCTTGCTTTCGCAGAAATCCAACTAACAATAATAATAAAAACAAAACGTTATTCCTATTAGTTCATCAGCCAAAAAAAGTCACGTTCGATTGTGGGGTTGCAATGTATTGCTTCGAACTCACGTCGCACACAAAAAAAGATATAATTTCGCTCACAACTCAATCTACCATTTTGCGTGACTTACAAACAAACAAACAGACAGACAGACAGAGAATCGGCTATTAATATATAGACTAGCCGCCAAGGCGGCGTCGCTCGCCGCCCATGTTCAGCCTGCGTTGTATCACCACCTGCTCCAAATTATTGCACTTAAAAGCAGCGATAAGACTTCCTTTGCTGCTGGCTTTATCGCTAAATAAAGCTCGTTTGCACGTGAAGAGAAATACGTTCCTGGTGTTTCAAGTCTTGCATGTTCTTAACTCAGCCGTTTATTGTCATGGTCGCATTTAAAATGTCAGCAGACTTTCTTGCTTTACACAATGCATTCCGAACGTGAACTTCACGTGGTTTTTCTTTACGATTTTAAACCAATCAAATATCAGTTTAACAATACACTCAAAACGCAGAGAGAAAAAACTTTTCAACTTATTATTAGCTTTTGTTTTACGACCTCTAACATGGGTGCTGTCAGAAGTAGGTGAAAAAAATGGTGTCTCTTAAAAAGATCACGCGGGAGGAGAAAAAAATGCACGTGCTAAATGAATGAAGTGAATAAAAAACGTTCGATCTGATTAAAATAGATTAAAAGAAATCGATTAAAAGAAATTAAGACAACTATTAAGACAAAAGCAAAAAAATATTTTGTTTCATGATACCCTTTTTTTACCTATCGGTTTCTAAACATTTTGATTGCTCGAAAAAAGTTCACTCGTCTCTGACAGTCAGGCAAGCGTTAGGATACACTGGCAAATCGCACATGCTGCCACAAACAAACAGACAGACAGACAGACAGACAGAGAATCGGCTATTAATATATAGACTAGCCACCAAGGCGGCGTCGCTCGCCGCCCATATCCACCTGCTCTGTATCACTCTATCAATGAACGTCAAATTTCCTTATAAACGGCTCGTACAATTTGTGCTCAACCAGAAGCAGATTCGAAGTCACAACCTCTGGTAAAAGCAATCTTTTATCAGTGTAACAATACACTCAAAACGTAGAGAGAGAAAACTTCAACTTTTTATTAGCTTTTGTTTTAAAAAAGTTACACGCTCTAACATGGGTGCTATCAAACAGGGGGAAAATGGTTTCTCTTCTTAAAAAGATCACACGGAGGAGAGAAAAAAGGCACGTGCTAAATGAATAAATAGAATAATAAAACGTTCGATCAGAACGCTTAACAATTAAAAGAAGAAATTAATTTATTAAAAGAAAAGCAAAAAATAGTCAGGCCTATTTATAAAGGCAAGGAATACACGTTTTTTTTTATAAACAACACGTTTATAAGCAACACTAGTAAATTTTAGCAATAGTACTACAAGGATGGTACATAAATTCGCAACATGAAATTTGAAATCATGCAGCATTAGCATTTCCTAAAATTGTTACATTAGGTGGCTCCACTAGGTTGTAGTATTATGTCTTAGACTTTTTACTTTAACTTACACAAAGGTTTTCAAGACTGGAAATACATATTTTTTCAATAAATATTTAGCAACAAATTAAGCAGCATTACTATACTAAAAAGTGGTTATTTTTTAAGCAACATTACTACTAAGGTCTGACCTTGGTTGCTTGTAAAAAAAACATATATTAGCAGTAATATGCCTGCACAATTTATAGATGATGAAGTAAAGGTCAAGATCAACACACTGCGTACATACTATTCAAAAGAATTGGCCAAGTCAAAGGACTCTAGTGAGAACACTTTTGAATCTAAGTGGCCACATTTTACATCGATGGAATTTATCAAAGACACTATAAACCCTAGGAAGACAACATCATCTTTGGTATGTGTAATTTTACAGTTCGATTTTTAAGTATTTTGCCAAGGGTTTACCTTGCGTGCTGTTAAAGTATTGTCCTTCACTGTTTTAGTGTAAGTTATGTCTTCCACTAACAATAATCTCTTCAAGTTCCAGATTGCATCTCCAATCTCCTCTTTCAATTTCCCTGTATTCTAAATCTTCTTGATCGAAACTTAAAGATGGTGTATAACTTGTACCGTATTTCCTCAAATAAACGCCGCTCTGCAATAAACGCAGCATCTTGAAAAATGTTTATTATTATTGGTCTGTTTTCTAATAAACGCCGGAAACAAGAAATGGTTTAGATTGTTTAATAGCTTTATTTACCTTCTATCAACAAATTCTTCAACGTTTGGATTAATTTTGAGTGTGTGTAATTTATTGCGCAGGAACTTTCAAACCATAATTTCGTATTATAAAAAGATGCTACAAGTTTAAGCAGTTCTATTAGTAAATGTCTCACTAAAGATTCCCTTTCTGATATCTTCTTGTACATTTCAAACGCACATTCAGGATTCGTCTTTTTCGACTGTCGCTACAAATGGAGCACTGGATTAAAGGCAATCTTCTGAAAATCCTTTTCAAATTTTCGATTCTAACGGCAGCGAAAGCTTTGAAACTTTTCAGGTCATAAAAGAGGACGGCGACAGTGATATTGATTTTCATTTAAATTGTGTAATGTGAATGTATCTTTTGTTTAAAACATTTTCCTACAATCTTTCGTAAAGTTTTTAAGGGAATGAAAACATTGTTGTTTAAAGTCTGCTTTTATATCATTTCTCATTTTGTAATAAACGCCGTCCTCTTATAAACACTGCATCCAATTTTTAAAATGGAATTTTTAATATTAGAGGAAATACGACAGTTACTTTTTCATGCAGGACTCGTGAAGGACACAGTTACCTAAATTTACCTTTTTAACAGACTTAACTGTATGGGTTAAGAAATACTCGGAAGCGGTACCATGATCCCAAATGCGTTCGCTGAAAATCTTCATGCGCGTGAAATTCTGTAATTTGTGATTTTATAAGGCTTTATAAAATTTTTGCTTGAGGGGAAAAGCATCATCTGTCACAATGACGTCAGGTAATACGAAGGATCCCACTTGTCTGGGTGCTGTTATTCCCGAAATGTTTTCATTAATTGCAGTTGATAGTGATAAGTTTCAATAGGAGTCACTGTTTTTGGGAGTTTCATAGTCATGTGTTTGCCGTAATGCAATTTGGAGACTTCCAGTAATTTTCGAACCTAATTGTTACAATTTGCCATTGCTATTCAGAACATGTAGTCTAGATGACCTAAATACTTGAATTTAGGATAACCCAAAAGTTGATTATGTAGATGAATATTGCAATGAACTATCCCAACACACACTGGCGAAGCTGCTCAAAGTTGGTGAAGTGGAAGAGCCAGAACCTGGTCATACACTCTCTACAAAATGCCCAACCAAAAAGCGTAAATGTGAGCCAAGTAAAACAAATGAAGATGAAGCTTTGGACCAACCAATTACCACCCTTCAGACTGTAAAAAATCGACAAAAGATTTGCGATGAAGACGATATTTAAGAATCACATCCAAGCAACGGCGACAACTATACTAACACAGATGGTTCACAGTATTCTCTTCGTGCAATTGAGAATCATCTGGCTAATGGAATTGTTGAAAGGAAAAAAGGAAATAATGATGAATGATCACTAGTATTTGTGATGTAACGATGTAAGCCTTTAAATGCTTTGTACTCTTCTTCCACGTTTAAACGTTTCTTTAAAATAAAGTACGGAAAAAATAATTGTAAAGAAAAATGATTCTGCGAAAAATTTCTGCAATTGACAATTCAAAGAATCCGAACAAGTAATTCTTTACAAACAGTTTTCGTATGTTTACATAAGTTGTGAATACATGAAATGCCTGCATCATTTACCAGCAACGGAGCATTGTTTTTGTTCTGGTGGTGTGGGGGTGTGAAGGGCGACAAGTTTCATTTATAACGCCCCACACTGCATGAAATACCCGAGAGTACGACAGTATAATCTAGCGGATATTGTCGTATACGTACACGTATGCGTTAGTATACATCAGTATGCGATCTAGCCGTACCCGACAGTATACATGTCGTATATGTACTTTTTAAGCACGACAGTATACGACCGTCGCATACCCAGCGTATACAACTAGCGTATACGGTGCCATACGGCTGGATACTTTTGGATTCTGTCGCGCACTCAGTACATACTCCTATGGTATACTTCGTTATACGCATATATATTGTCGTATTCTGAATGCGTATAGTATCGTATACATGAAGCGTATATCGTATATATTCTCCGTGGTAACCGAATTTGCTCTTAGAACACTGGTGTAACAAACTCCTTTTCTTTTAACAATACACATCCATTTCTCAGAAATATGTATTTATTTCCTTCATTATTTTGTAATTTTTAATATATAAATTCAACTATATATATCAATAAATAAATAAATTTACAATTAAATAAATAAACATAGACTATATAATAATAATATTATTGTGTTCAATTAAAACTTCTTTCTTGAAGGTTTAACAACATTTTTGGTATTGCAAAGTAAATTCAAAGAAAAGCCTGGTGCTACGAATGCTTTCTTGTAACAACTAATTTTCAACCCGGATACACCTTTCCCAAATTTCTGATTAAATGCCGAGTTAATGCTTAGTTATCAAGTTTAGCCTCGTCTCTATGTCTTTCATTGTTTTTCTAATTTCAAAATGTTTTCAGCAAGTAATAGTTATTTGTTCTTTCAGTTCTTCAGTGGAATAATTAGAAGTAATTAAGAGTATGAAAAAGAGGGGAAATTAGAGGCCAGGCTATAACACGGCGTTTAAACAGAATTCGGGAAAGGTCTGTTGGTGAAATAGAAACACGCCATGACAAAAGTTCTTAAAAAATAGACTATATTGACTAAAACATAGAGAACTTTTTGTTTAAACTTTGAACTGTAAATAATAATGTCTAATCGTCTTCCTCTTCCAAATTCTCTTCGGTAACAAAGTCATTAATGAATTGTGGCTTTATCAAATTCACCGGCACTTTGCTACTTGGCCCACGTGATGTATGCTCCCCGTATATATACGTTACATTCCGAGCACGATCACTTTCCCGACACAATTCTGTGACCGCGTCGACTCTCCACAAAACCGATCTTTTAACTTTGTTGCCATATCCATCCTCTTCGCTGTCGCTCATTAATTCGGCAGGTATATGGCTCCACACCTCCGAATCGCCAAATTTGCTACGTGCGTTCTTCAACTAACAAAACATGTTAAAAAGAAAAAATATTAGTATACCCTTTTTCGTGTAAACCACCAAAGAGAAAAGTTGTAATAGTAAAATAATAACTTACTCTGTGCCTAGCGGAATTTTTCCTTTTTTCTTCTTTTATTTGGTCGTAGTTGTCATCCAGTTTGTCTTTCTCTGATCGTGACAGAGTCTGGAAGTATCTGCGACAGGCTTCTGTATAAATTGATATAATTGTGTTATTAGTTTTTCAGATCAACAGTATTGTTATTATAGATTTGAACACGAATTATCAGCCCAACATTTAACATTCCTCTGTAAAGATAGATGATGGAATACAGCGATTTTGAACTCAAAAATGGTTAAGGTGTCATACTTCGAATAGTTGGCAAAGGGAAGTCGGACGAGTCAGGAAACTTGTCTTTTATCATCGTGACGATATTATTAGTCACGGAAATGTTATGGGTCGAATTAAATCTAAGACACAAAAGACATGATCATATATTTTTATGGTACACAATATCGTAACATTGGCACATATGTTTGGCTGACACACTTTTTCCAGAAATTACCACCAACCTTTCTCCATCTAATTTCCACTGACTATCCTCATCAATGGCTTTATAAGCGTCGTGAATCATTTGCTATGTATGAATTTAAATTCTTGAGTACAGATTTTAAAAAGCAACTAAAAAACAAATTGGGAATAAATTGCGGCATTACATACAGAAAGTTCAACAGGCAAAGTTTCTTGTCTGGATGTGTTGTTGTTATTGGCAGATCTAACGTCATCTAATGCTGCTGCCAACTCATCTACCATGGCCTGCTGCTTCTCTAAAGTACGCTGCAGTGTGTCTAACTTCTTATTAAACTGGTCACTCATGTTGACTATTGCTCTGAAAAATACAGTCAAGAATACAAACAATAAACAAAAAGAAACGACACTTTTATCTTTTTATCCTTTTATCCTTTAAGTCAGCGAAAATAAAAAGAATTAGAACCGAGAAGATATTCTTTATCTCTACTACTTGTTACCATTTCATTCTAATTGTCCCATTTGTGAGTTTGTGATTGAACTTTTCTCGTTCATTTGGAAATTGCTTTTGATCAGTCCGTAAGGGCTTTAACAGAAATTTCAAAAAGGTACGAAACGAAATACATAAGTAAACCAATAAATGGTCTTTATTCAACATCACCATTTACAATTTAAATTAGCCTAAGAAAATATCGAATACATAAAAGGCCTTAGTAGTGGATACAGAGCAAAGCCAAACTTTGTGGAGTAATCCAAAATTATTTTTAGGACAGAAAAAAAGAACGAGCACTGAATACTTGTGAGAGTGAAAGGGAAATTACAAGGTTCGACTGGGCGTACTATGTTGCTTAAAAAAGAATTAAGCAGTAATGCAAAAATGAATAAACGGTGTTCCATGACCATAATGTTAACATGTAGCAGAACTGTGAACTATTACGATAAAAACTAAACAATTGATTAAATAATTAAACAAAATCAAATGGCTGTTAATTCTTTTCAAGTTCTTTTTCCAAGAATTCAATAGCGGTTTTCAAAGTGTATCTTTTGGCAGTTTCAATAGCTTTCATTTTTCTTCCTAACTCAAACAACATCTCAATCTTTTCATAGTGACCGATGTATTTTAACAGGTAACCAAGAGAATAAGTGTCAGTTGCAAAAGATTGCTTCGACCCTGGCACATTCCTCAATTCATGGGCAAGATATCTATGTCGTTTATTGTAGATCTTCTTTGATTCTTCAGACAAATTGTAGACTACAGGCATTTTTATCATCGTAGCTTTTCCAAAATCTATAACTTTGGGGATATTTTGGCATGTCAACAGCACATTGTTTGCTTTAATATCATTATGGAGGATTGATAAACTGTGCATATAATTAATTGCTTGACAGATCTGATGACAAATGAATTTCCATACTTGAGGAGATATATGTTGCTTCCCCATTTCTCTTTGGACTGTTCGAACAACTGCACTTTCAAAACCATTTTTCCCGCCGATCAATTGGTAGGCTATTTGGTTGGGTTTTATGAATCCATAACAATAAGGGAAATTTGGGTGTCCACTGAGTGCATGAGAAACCTTAACTTCAGCCAAAATGTCCACTGGCTTACTAAATTCCATAGAAACAAACTTGATAGCAAGTAAATCATTCGTAATGTGAGGTATTTTTCCAAGTTTAACAGTACCAAATGTGCCTTCACCTAGCTTAGTGTCTATCATTTTCACAGAAGACGACTGTATGTTGCAAGGAAAAGAAGGCAAGAACATTGACAGTTCAGTTTTACATTTCCCAGTTGCTTTTCCAATCAAATATCCTGTGTTACAAGTGAATAATTTGGAGGTAGCTGACATTTTCCCTACTCTTTGACTTGATTTATTAGCTAAAATTTTGGTTTGTAGCAAAGTTGATTTTCGCTTTTCATTGTCATTGGAGTTGCAATTTATCAAGACCTAAAGACAATGACTAGCTGATGTTCTGTTTTTTGTCTTTGAACACTTTATTACATGCAGAACTTTTAATATAGCCTAAGTTATTATAAACAATACTGGTTCAATAAATAAATTCTGAAATCATAACACCCTTGTCACTATAAATCCCAAGTCAATCAAAAAATCAAAATTTAGATGCCATTTTCACAAGTGAAATCATTGCAGGGAGAAAAAGATATCATAATTTTAACTAAACAGAAAGCCAACTTATCTTGGTCTAACCAACACATGAAACAAATTTATTGCTGATAGAAAAAGTATTCTTTTGTAACTTGATTTTAAAAACTAACAAAGTATCAGACAACATACCTCAGTATCTGATTCTCTTGTGGCATATTCAATGCTTCTGGATGATTGTTCGGTGTAAAAATTCTGAAATAGGTAGAAAAAAAAACAATCAGATCAATTTGCCTATTAAATGCTTAAATTGATTCCAAGCAAGGTTTGATGAGTTTGATGTAATTATTAGGGTTAACTTAGATTGCTTATTACAAATTGGCAATTTGTTAATATATACACATTTAGTATTAAGTAGGCCTACCCAGTATTGGCAGGAGAGTTGTTCACACTTCTCTTTTTTGGTGGTGGAGGTGTACAAATAGGGCTAAAAGAGTTTGAATCAATCAAATCATCTGAAATGGAACTTACTAAATCTGACTTACATATTGATGATTTCACTACCAGGAGGAAAGGATTTTGTATTGACTTAAAGACTTCCCATCCTGAAATGTTTTGAGTTTTTCAGAATGTTTTGGGCCCAAAAAACATCAGGTAATATCCTTAATTGATCCTATTCCTGAACGAACAATTTCAAGCCAAATCAGAAGAACTATTTCTTTTCAGAATTTTATTCACAAATTCTATCAACAATAAATCTTATTTCAATAAGAAAATCACTAATTTGGTAAGAAATTGACAGAAAGCATAATGATACTAATTCATGTAATAAAATACCCTGTTCCTTGATTAAGAGAACATGCTCTATCTTTATTGGTGGGTGATACGAAACTAAATCTATGAAGTCAGAAAATTGTTACATTATACAATCCTTATAATGTACTTGCAGATAGTGATTATATATGACTTACTTAGTGGCACCAGTAACATTCAATGTGTTGGGAGAAGCATGTAGATGAAGCAATCTACAAATTTATAATCAAATCAAGTCACTTAGTAAAAATTTGTTAACAAAACTTTTGAATTGCTACTTGAGAGTTGCACAAAATTAACTTCATACAATAATACATAAAGCCATATTTATGTAACACTAAAAGAAAATGCTTTGAAAGGTATTGACAGAACTATATATGTTTTTTTTTATAAATTTGCATTTTGTTATAAAACACCTGTTCTGGTTTGTATACCTACATAAAATCATTTTCAGAGTATAATACTGCAGTTTATACTTTTTTGCATTGTTACCTATATACTTCATTATATATAATATTCAGTCAGAAATTACATTCTTTACATTTCAATTTCTCTTTGTCATCATTTTGAAAACCTAACGAAACCTGCACTTGGAAAGAATATATCCTTAATATATATAACCTACATATTTTTGAAACAATTGAGAATTTTTTCGACTTGGCACTAATGCACCTGGTCTAGAACTGTCTTTAGCACATAATGCGCCTAGATTAGTTCAAATTCACAAATTGTATTCCAAATATAATACGTTATATATACACCAACATTTTCTTAATATAAAGGGTACTTTCAAAGAATTAAGCAGTCCTGTTTTCCATTTTACTTTGATTGTTACATCTCTTAAATATGTGAGCAAACAACTATAATGCAAAAAGTATCACAGTAAAAAGGATAATCTTTTGAAAAAAAATCTAAGCACTTAAAATGATGAATATAATAGCTTTCATGAAACTAATTATGAAGGCATATTCTACAAAAAGGCATGAAAAAAAGAATTTTACCCCCGAAGTTGATCATTTGACGCAGCAAAAGTACTTTCTTCATCTCTTGGAGATGGTTGGGCACAAGAAGAACTAGCAGTAGAAGTCCTGTGTAAGAAAAGGAAATAAATATTGAAATAAAAACAACAACAAAAACTAAGCTTTCAAATCTTTTTCTTTTTTTTTTTTAAAAAAAAAGTATTATATTTAATAGAATATAACTAAAATAGCTTCTGCAAAATAGAAACTTTGTTAAAGCTGCTATAAACGACATGCCATAACTAGTACGAGCAACAACGTCGTTTCTTAGTTTTGATAATGTTGATAATGAGAAAGATAATGTTGTTCCTCTTGTGTGTGTCGACCGAAAAATGAAAACTCTTGTTTACAAAATGAACTACCATTTCTAACTACGTTCAGCGCGAAATTCAATTTTTAAAATTTTTTTATAAACAGCTTTGTTATCTCCCCAATACCGTGTGATTGTCTCCAATTGCCGAAAAATCTACATGATCAAACCATTTCCTGATTTATTCTTTGCTTGTTTAACGTACCATAAAACAAACATCTTACCTTGCTGAATGATCATTCCCCTGATTTTTCGCAAACTTGCGTCGAACAATGGTAAATTTCTCGGCCATTTCAGAAAAAGTATAGCAGATGATGACAGACACTTGTAATTTCAGTAGGTTAACAGGCAAGTGATGGGACAAGGGGAAAAAAGGACTACGTACTGACTAAGAGTTCGAAATGTTCGCGCCAATTACATACAAAGGAGGTCATAAAAAAGAGGCTTAACAAAAATCTACAGTTAATAACGATAGGTATATACATAAAAATTATCCTCATCAAGTAAACGGGCAAAAACATGACGGAATGAGTACAAACTTTATTCATTGCAAGAGATATTCTACAAATATAATGGTTAATACAAAAGAAAAACACCCCCGTTTTTGGGAAAGAAATATATTGGACATTCCAAACCTTTCGGACTAGCGTACACGTTAATATACATACGTATACGTCAGTATACCCACGTATACGTTCAGATACGCAAGTATGCGGTATATGACATTTCCCGCGCTTAAACTTTGAGCCGGGGGAGGATTAACTAAATTTGCATGCAATATGTGTAAAGTAAAAACTGAATATCGTGTTTATGATTCTGACAATTAGCAGTAGTTTTATTAGAAAACATGAAAAGAATGTCTGATGAAAAAAACCATTATTATAAAAATTCCAACAGAAGTAAAACCAGAACACCTAAACTCCTATATAGCGTCTGGGTTTGTGAAAAACAACTAAAGAAAGTATACATAAATATACGCCCATACACGACAAAAAAAAATTATAAAGTTTTCATAAAGTTGAATCTCAGTTTCATTAGAAAATGAATAAATTAGTTCAGCAAAAAAGAAAAAGAAAATTTTGTCCACATTGTCAAGAAAACATTTCACACTCTGCCTTTTATGAACACAAGAAATTATTTTATAAGAATGGATGGTCCAAGCACTCAGAAGATTATAAAGAGACAAGAGAAGGTCAGTATGCTTTCATACAAACCTTCACAAGCCCTTGGCTACAGGTTGTTATTTAACTAATGAATAATGAATTATAAAACTATATATAACTTGGTCAGGAGTTGCATGCTTGTGAATCTTTTAATCGCAATATTCCATAATACCTAGATAAAAATTAAGTAAAATTTTATTAACATCTGGATAAGTTTAGAGATTGGATTTCCAGTAGACCAAAAACTTCAGAGGGCCGATATAAACTAAATTCATTACTAACACAATGGATATAGATGGATATTAACATAATAGATATACATTTTTAGTATCTCCAAAATTTTTGCTCAGTTGAACGTAAACTATATCACAAAACTATTTCAGGTGTAGTCCTCATTATAACAATGTGTTAATTTGACTTAATATGGAAACACAATACACCATAATAAATCCAAATACATTAAAACTATTATATATATAATACTACTTTAGAACTTTAGGAATACTACTTTAGATTTTGGCTGACAAATTCTAAGAAGCAGTAATTGTCTATCACAATATCACAAAAACTAAGTAAATGCCTTCATACCAACTGTTTGAAAAACTGAAAAGGGGAAATTTATTTTCATTGATGTATTTATATTCAGAGTTGTTTTAAAACCTTATTGAAGGATTATACTGCTGATTTTATAGTCCTAAATAACTGAAATAAAAGTGAGAAGAACAGTTGTACTTACCATAAAATTCAAATTGTTTATCATCTAAAAACAAATGAAAACAGCAGTTCAATACAGTCTAATATTTCAACTTTTGCTAGTCTTTATCAAGTGTAAAAAAACACTACAGACAAGGAGTATTTATATAGTGTAACATAACTTCTAACATAATGGAAATTAACAAGAGAGTTACAAAAATTAAACTAAGATAAAAAGAAAGTAGTTAGTAAGTACAAAAGAGTGCGAGTAAAATGTACAGTGGTTAAAACATGTGCTAAAAATAAAAATAAAACAACGCATCATTAAAATAATTTTGAAATTTTAAAATGTACAACTAAAAGGAAACTCATAAAAGCATTTTATAAAAAATAATTACAAGGTTATTTATAATTTAAAAGATCACAGCAGTGGTAGAAAATTAGTTAAAGATAAAAAAGAATTCCATTGATGCAGTTGGTTTAAAACGTTAAAGAGCACACTTATAGCCTCTCCTCTCTAAAGGCGATAAGACATAAAGGAAAACACGTTAAGCTATAAACAATATACAATAGAGAATACTCTAGGTATATATACTCAGTGACATTTACAAGTATTTTGAGAAAAAAGGTCAAATTTTTAAGATCATGAAACAAAATAGTTGTCAATTACAAATGGGCCAGATAAATAAGCAAAACCTTCACTTAAGTGAAGTGAAGTGAAGTGATTTATTTCCTAAAATAAGGAAGGAGATCACCCCAAAGCTATAGCTAAACCCAAGAGGTTTTTAAAAATTTAAATGCTCAAATAACAATAAAATAAAATAAATAAATAAATAATTAAAACAATTACCATGATATATATTAAATAAATATATATTAAAACTTGAAAGTCTTGAAAGTTAAATAAATATATATATCTATATATATTTTTACTTAAGAATACGACATTCATCTATATATAATTTAACTTTCAATACTTTCATTAGCTAGTTCATGTATATATAAGAGTTTAAAAAGGTATAGAGGAGTTTCTTAGTGACGTAATGTTTATAAACACCAGTGTTCTTTGCTCGATAATTACGGTATATTGCAACATAGAATATCATTAATCAAGTCATTTTCCTGTGAGTATGCGCACGCAGCCTCGCAGGAAATAAAAGTCTCTTTATAAATATATATACACTTCAAAATGTTGTCTAGAAAGTTTCAATACACATTAGCACTTCCTATCTATTTTCGTACATTGTATTTGATTTTTAGTATGTACAAGGTATAAAAATTTAATTAACATTGGAAACTCGTCTATATATATAGTGGTTAGTGGAGGTTAGTTTTGATAAGGAAATGCTAGCAAGGTATGCATTTGGGGTAGTTTGCTGAAGGGAATTCACTGCTGGATTGAAAGGTGAGGAGGCCATGAAGAAGTTTGAAGAAGTTTCATAAACCAGACAGAAAAAACCCAACAAATATGTGCTAACAACAATTCCATGAAAACATAGAAACACTTTTTTCAGAATGATATACTTCACACATATAAAAGTATTTATACTAACTTTGGATCCTCTTATTTTGAATTCTTTCTTACAACCATTTTCAGAATAAAATATAAACAAACTAAAATTTAAATTTAAACTTGATCTTCTCTTCTGGGCCAAAAAAGTGACCTTATGATTAGATTTGATACACAATATATCTATTTTCTTGTTTAAAATATTTAATTCTCTAAAATACAATCTAATATAATTAAAAAAGTTGTTGTATTTCTTTTTTACAAAAAAGACGTTACATGATAATAAAAAAATCTTTTTAACACAAACAGCAGATGTTCGCCACAAAGCCTCCCTGTTCAGATAAAAGAATATTACAAAATGTTCATATATATTTCATATACATATATAAACAAACAACAATCGATTAAATTTTAAAAAACAGAGAAGCATAAGTAAATTTCTCACACTGTTATTTTAAGCAACAGTCAGACCTCACAATGTTCGCCATTATTAAATCCATGTGTTTCGCGTAATCAGAACAAAGTTGGGCGTACATAAACAAAAAACGCCCCATTTATCTGATTTTTAACTCATTCGCTGTCGGAAGCCACGTGTGGTACAACAACGCGATGAAAATAACGCAAAAAATGAATAAATAAAGCTAACTAGCCGGGTTTTTATAAATTGTATTTGTTAATTTTGTTTACATGAAAAATGTAAGTTAAATCAGTCAATGAGAGTTAAAACTGAATTCTTACTTAAATTAACTGTTCTATTCAATACTTCAATAGAAAAGTATTTATACAGAAAAATGTTTTTAGAACGAAGCTGACATCTTGTTTTCTTTTATTTGATTCTACGAAATTAGCTCAAGAAAACGAGACCAGTGATCTGCTGCCGGCTCGTGATGAAGATTTTTGTATGAACGGAAATAACAACATGTCAATTTGTTATGATGACGATCATGATCACGATGATGACGAGTTTGACGATGATGATGATGATTGCGATAAAAGTTCTGAAGATGAAAACAATGACACAGTAAGGATTAAAGCATAAATATTTGTTGATAAACGAATAAATTTGTCATATTTCATATTCATCATATTTAGATGTTTGATAACGATCTGAATGCCGATTCAGATGTTGATGTGTTAGATAGTGATATTGATGTTAGTATCGATGATGATAATGAGCAGGAAGATGAAGTGTTTGATAATGCTACAGCATGTGATCACAGAATTTCCACAATTATTTCTACAACAGTTCGTGCGCTGTTCCTGATTCAAACGAATTTGTTCATATCAGATGCTTGTCTGGAATACATTCTTGGACTTGTTAGACTCGTTTTATTTCTGATTTCAAAGGCAATTTCAAATGAATTTATTTCAAATTTGTATATCGCATTTCCGGTTTCAATATATAAAGCAAGGAAATTTTGCCGGATAAATCGAGACGCATTTACGAATTTTGTTGTTTGTAGCTCATGCCACTCTTTGTATGAACTAAAGGACTGTTTTGAGCGAATGAGAGATGGAAAATTGGTTAGCAAACACTGCACATTTGTTCAGTTCCCCAACCATACGCAGTTGCCACGTCGAAAACCATGTGGAAACGTCCTCCTCAAATCAGTGATATCTAAGAAAAGGGATAACATTAACTTGCATCCAATGAAAAGTTATCCCTATCAACACTTATCAAATGCCTTGGAGGAGTTGCTTTTCAAACCAGGATTTTTAGATCTACTTTTGTCAGACAGTGTGAACGGAAACCTCGACAGAATGTTTGATATTACTGACGGCAATGTTTGGAAAAACTTCAAAGATGATTCTGGACAGTGCTACTTCAATGACAAACGTAATCTGGGTGTTTTATTGAATGTAGATTGGTTCAACCCGTATGAAAACTCCGAATATTCACTTGGCGTCATATATATGACCATAGCAAATTACCACGAGAATATCGCTTTTTATGGGAAAATACCATAGTCATAGGGATAATTCCAGGTCCGAAAGAACCGCCATTACACATCAATACGTATCTTAAACCATTCGTTGATGAAATGTTAGAGTTTTGGCATGGGAAAGTAGTTAGGGAACCAAGTCCGATTGGGTTTGGGATGTATAAAATCGCAGTGATTGGTGTATCCAACGATTTGCCGGCGACCCGAAAATTTTGTGGATTTCTGAGCTTCAATGCGAAAAGAGGTATTCTTCATTTATCTATTTTGTCACAATAGTTTTCGTTAGCTATACATAGAATTTATAAGGAAATTGTCAAAACCCACTTTACAAAATATGTGTTCTCTTAACAAAAGTCATTCTTTTTAGGTTGCAGCAAGTGTTTTACTAAATTTACTCGCCTTGATAATGTCACAAATTACTCGGGATATGACTATCAAAACTGGGAGATGAGAGAATATGAACAACATAAGACTCTTGCTTATCAAACATTGACTGCCAGAACAGCTAAAGAACGCCAAGAAATGGAATCCGAATGGGGAGTAAGATACAGCGAGTTGCTTCGTCTTCCATATTTCGACCCGGTTAGAATGCATACCGTGGATCCCATGCATAATCTTTTTCTTGGTAATAATTCTCATTTCCGTTGTCAATATTCGTTGTTCAAAACACGACATTCTAACGTCTTGTATTTAATCAATCAGGTGCTTAATCTTTATAATAGTTGATGCTAAACTATAAAATAATAGACGAATAATTGATATTAAAGGTACCGCAAAACACGTGCTCGTGCGATGGATAGAAGAAGATATCCTATCAGACGTTAAACTGGTGAAAATCAATGAGCGAATAGAAGAATTGAAAGTTCCTCGTGATATTGGTCGAGTACCAGGTATTAATAAAGTATATTCATCTTACCAATGTTTTTATGTATGAGGTAACTACATTGTTGCTTACAAACGTTTTAGGCAAAATATCTGAACACTATAAACGGATGAAGGCAGATGAATGGAAAAATTGGGTGTTAATCTATTCGTCGTATTGTCTTCAAGGAATTTTACGCCCGCGTCATTTTCTTATTTGGTCGATGTTTGTTTCTGCATGCAAGTTACTTTGTCAACGTTCTATTTCTATAAACGAAATAGAACAAGCTCACCAACTTTTAAAGATGTTTTGCATAAGTTTTGAAGAAGAAATGGGTAAGAGAAATTGCACCCCGAATATGCACATGCACTTACACCTTCGAGATTGTTTGATGGATTATGGGCCAGTATACAGTTTTTGGTGCTTTAGCTGGGAACGTTTTAATGGCATTTTGGGATCGTATACTTTGAATAATCATGATATCGGTGTTCAGTATATGCGCAAATACTTGACTGGCAGTCAAACAAGAAACAAGATGCTACTTGAAGATGACATCCTCAAATTCATACGTCTCAAAAATGACCAGCGTACGATGTCGATAAAAAACATCAGTAGTTTATGTCGAGGCCAGCAGCCCATTACATCGGCAGAATTAGAGTTTGATGAAACTCAAGTAGTTTTGAAAGTTTCAAAAGGCTTTGCAGCATTGTCTGATATAGATTTTGGCCATTTGGAGGTTTTATTAGAGAAACTGTACAAACCACTTCAATTTCGGATGTCTCGAAGTGTTACAGAAATTAAAAAGATCTGTCTTGGCAACGAAACATTGTCTTCTAATGAATACAAACAGGGTTTCAGACACGGTACCTGCGTAAAAGCAAGGTGGATTGGCAAAGACATCGACCTGTCATCTGCAATTATACGACCAGCAATAATTACGAACATGTATGAATTAAAACTGTTTTCTGCTGGTTCCTCTTCAGTAATGATCGTTGCGAGAGTGAAATGGTTTCGAGCACACCTTAAAAAGAATTTTTACGGACAGAATTCACCAACGTTAATTTGGAATACGATCTACGAAGACTATGGTATCACAGAATTCCTACCTTTGAAACTTATATTGGGAAGATGCGTCTACATCACTAAATTGTTGAAATTTAGCCAATTTGAAAGTGACAATGTTAATATCGTTATTTCTCTGCCCTCCAAGTCAATGTGAATCATTTTAGATACCGTTAAAGTAAGGGTCAGAACTAACAAATTTGATTACGGATGTTTATGTTCCAATTAATAATGCTTTGTATTTGTGATATTTGTTCTACATTTTGCTTCTTGTATTTTCATTATTTATCTACCCTAGAGAAAATAATAAATACAAATGCATTCGACAGTACAAACTTCTTCGTGACAAAGGTTTTTAATGTTAGGGCCTTTGTAAACTCCATAAGGGTTAAGAGAAAACTTCAACCAAAATACATAGAATTCTAAACATCCTTATCAGGTTCAATGGGCTTCTGCGGATTAAGGAACACAAAAATGGGGCAAAATGGATAACTTCAACCAAAATACATAGAATTCTAAACATCTTTTTCAGGTTAAATGGACTTCTGCGGATTAAGGAACACAAAAATGGGGCAAAATGGATAACTTCAACCAAAATACATAGAATTTTAAACATCTTTATCAGGTTCAATGGACTTCCTGCGGATTAAGGAACACAAAAATGGGGCAAAATGGATAACTTCAACCAAAATACATAGAATTCTAAACATCCTTATCAGGTTCAATGGACTTCTGCGGATTAAGGAACACAAAAATGGGGCAAAATGGATAACTTCAACCAAAATAACTAGAATTCTAAACATCTTTTTCAGGTTAAATGGACTTCTGCGGATTAAGGAACACAAAAATGGGGCAAAATGGATAACTTCAACCAAAATACATAGAATTCTAAACATCTTTATCAGGTTCAATGGACTTCTGCGGATTAAGGAACACAAAAATGGGGCAAAATGGATAACTTCAACCAAAATACATAGAATTTTAAACATCTTTTTCAGGTTCAATGGACTTCTGCGGATTAAGGAACACAAAAATGGGGCAAAATGGATAACTTCAACCAAAATACATAGAATTTTAAACATCTTTATCAGGTTCAATGGACTTCTGCGGATTAAGGAACACAAAAATGGGGCAAAATGGATAACTTCAACCAAAATACCTAGAATTCTAAACATCCTTATCAGGTTCAATGGACTTCTGCGGATTAAGGAACACAAAAATGGGGCAAAATGGATAACTTCAACCAAAATACATAGAATTCTAAACATCCTTATCAGGTTCAATGGACTTCTGAGAATTAAGGAACACAAAAATGGGGCAAAATGGATAACTTCAACCAAAATACATAGAATTTTAAACATCTTTATCAGGTTCAATGGACTTCTGCGGATTAAGGAACACAAAAATGGGGCAAAATGGATAACTTCAACCAAAATACCTAGAATTCTAAACATCTTTTTCAGGTTCAATGGACTTCTGCGGATTAAGGAACACAAAAATGGGGCAAAATGGATAACTTCAACCAAAATACATAGAATTCTAAACATCCTTATCAGGTTCAATGGACTTCTGCGGATTAAGGAACACAAAAATGGGGCAAAATGGATAACTTCAACCAAAATACATAGAATTCTAAACATCCTTATCAGGTTCAATGGACTTCTGAGAATTAAGGAACACAAAAATGGGGCAAAATGGATAACTTCAACCAAAATACATAGAATTGTAACCATCTTCATCAGGTTCAATGGACTTCTGCGGATTAAGGAACACAAAAATGGGGCAAAATGGATAACTTCAACCAAAATACATAGAATTCTAAACATCTTTTTCAGGTTCAATGGACTTCTGCGGATTAAGGAACACAAAAATGGGGCAAAATGGATAATTTCAACCAAAATACATAGAATTCTTTAATTTAGGGGTCAGTCACAAATCGATTTTAGGTTTACTAACGTCATAATGACGTTAATGGGTATGTGGGTTAATTCAAGTTAAGAAACTTATAAATAGAAACATTGATTTTGAAAGGGATTTGAATGATTTAAACAAAGAATCTTTAGTTCATTTTCTTTCAAGATTTCTTGATTGTGGTAATTCGGGTTATTTTCCATTTTTATTGTCCGGCTTGGCTACGAGTGTATGTTGTTGTTGTTGTATTTCCGAAATATGACGTTATGAGTGTTGGGTGCAGGGGCGGATTTAGGATTTTTTTTGACTGGTGTAAATGTCAACTTAATTGACTTAGTCGTATTGGGGGCGTTTGGAGCCACCCAAATAGTCCAAAGCCCTTTGTGCATTAATATGAACTGTAACAGGCCCAAACACTATTGTTTCCTCCCATGTGGTTGTGGTACATTGACAGTATATACAAAGCAACTGAAAGAAGTGAAATAGTGAAAATACATCCAGAAGATCAAAAAATTTCAAATTGTAAACATAAAAGGTAAAAACAGAGATTAACATTGGTCATAAGCATCAAGTAGGACTAAATTTAAAATTTTCAATTTCAACTTATTACATACATTATGAAATACCAAGCTTTCTGCTATAATAACTAATTGATCAGGAAACCAGTCCATTTATTAAAAAATGCTCAAAGGAGCTGGGTGTCTGTCAATCATTTAGGCATTACAGAACCTATTTTATTTCTGAATGTTAAATAATGCATGTGTGATGTAACAAATTGACACAGTGCAACACAGTTAGATATTCTGCAGTCTCCCACAAAAAATTATGATTATAACATAAGGAATTGACTCCTACATTTTTATAAGAAGCAATGGAAGCTTATCAAAACAGAGACTTGAATAAAGAGAAGGAGAGCTGTTTGTCTGATTTGTGGCAAAAAGATAATATGAATTGAATGAACAAAAATTATAATACATTTCTAATAAAGATAATGCATGAACTGTTATGAGGGCTGACAGAAAACATAATTTAACAGTTTTCTTAATGGAAATTGTTTCTTTGAGAGTTCCTTAGCGATTGTGATGTTTGTCAACTGCTCAATGAGGGTTCTCACTGACATCAGTAATCTGCAACCCTCAGCTCAGCTTATAATAGTTCATAATCATCTTTAAGTTACACAAAAAAGATCACTACAGTCCCAGAATTACCACTGCACTGTGAGTACTCCTACAAGTTTGTTTGTGTATATATACATCTAATGCTATGAATTGCCAGTCCATAATGTTTTCAAAACAATCAAGTTCAGCAACTGAGATGTGATCAATCATGATAGTAAAGAAGCTAAAAAAAATAATAAAAAATAAATTATATATAATACAACCAAATTAGAAAATAGGAAAATAAACAAAAAAAAAATCTGTTTACAAACCCACCTCACTACGGTAAAGATTTCATTATATATAATAAAAATTCAGGCTGATGCTAATGTTTCTCCTTCATTTCAAAACTGATTATCAGCTAGCTGGTTAAGTGGTTTTCGAATGGGTAGTTTCATGTTTCAATGTAGGTACAAGTCAAAAGGAAGTGGAACAATCCATAATACATAAAACGCTACAAAGCAGCAGATCTAGAAAAAAAGGCTTAGCTATTAATAAAGTAATTCACTTTTAGTTTCTTCTCACTATCACACTAAACGTTTTGTAAACAAAAAGCTAGAAAACTTTTCTTACCAGTAAAGAATAATACAAAACCATTTAACTTATTGTATATCATTTTGAAATAGTTCACAATAACATTTAGAGGTTCTGCATACATGCTATCTTTCAGCATAAACGTGGAATAAAAAAGACATGTGGAGACTTACCGTGATAAAAAAACTTGGAAGTAAACAACATAAAAAAATGCTGAGTTTCATATAACTAATATTATTTTTGTACATACATTTTCTTGAATTAAACTTCCCAAAGCAAGAAATATGATGCAAGATGTCTATTGAACAACCAGTCTTCAGTTTTGGCATCTCTTCTTCCAACTTTGCAGCATTTTCACGCTGCCATGATAGAACTGGGCTTTCGTTTGCTTTCGCTAGAGGGTATATAATTATCTAGATCGGCATGCCGTACACTTTTCTATTTACACCAGTCGAGCTTACACCAGTCAGACGCATCTCAAAACTTCCCCTAGAACTCTGCATCTTTACACCACTCGAGTGGTGTAAAAAGCAATACCGGCAACCGACCTACTGAACGTGTATTTTCCGAAGCGGCACCCCGTTTCATACTTGCTATGCGGGCCAAATATTTCAAAAATAAAATTATCGACCGAAACAAATTCCGTGAAGGCGAAAAATATCGCAGCAGCGCAATTCGAAAACAGTATTTCACAGTTAGGAAAGAAAAAAGGAAGTGTCAGATTAAAAACTGTATTAACTGAAGGAATAATAATTCCATACTTTAGGTTCAATTAAATGACCGAATTTCACTGGTGTAAGTACACCAGTACACCAGCCTAAATCCGCCCCTGGGGTGGGGGTAGGGTACTATTCGTAATGTCATTATGACGTTATTTGAACCTAAAATCGATTTGTGACTGACCCCTACAGACGGTTGGAATGATGTTTTGATCCTTGTCTGTAATAACGAAGGCTGTCCGTAATAATTAGGAACATAGACAGTATTTACTTTACTATTGAACTTACTAAAAAAAGTGGGTTGAAATGGATAACATCAAGTTACATCATGAAGTTCTGAGCCTTTTATTAACCACAAAACTTGGGTAAAATGTAAATGTACCGTTCTTCAGCAAGTAGAAAGTAAAATGAAAAAAAGTGTGACATTACGTAAAGCAGTTAGTTATAAATAACTAAGGATCCAACCAGCAGAGTTCGCCATACATACTTTTTTTCATACACAAGGCCTGTAGAAAAACTCGTTGTTGAACACACATCATTCTTTTTGAACGCACGAGAGACTTCACACTTTTACCTTCCTCCTCACAGAACCATGTTCTTTCAATACAATATTGTAATGTAAACAAGATCTTTTTCTGTTATTTTGCATGAAGCAAGTAAAGAACAACAACAAATCCCATCCATCCATCACACATGCAAAATTGAAACTACCATATTTTTCTTGAATTCATTGGTGTAAAAAACAGAACGAAATGCGAGATGAAATTTACAGGTGAGATTTAATGGGGAAGTTATAGAGAAATGTGCAAATTTTTCAATTCGGAAGCTAGTCATTAGGCTTCTTCGCTCCATTCATACGCTCACGATATACAACATCGTATATTGGACCATACGCATACGTAACAAAATATACAACTGTGTACCACAGTATACGGCGATGAAACTAAATTTAACCGTATGGCATCGCATACTGCCGTACACTATTGAATATCACGACATCGCATACTATGGTATTCCCGCACATTTTATGCAGTGCTGAACAATATTATTTTTTTATACAAACCAATGAAGTCATTCATCCAACATTTTATCAGTCCTGGTGGATCCTTTCCTTCAAGTACATAATAGAGAGCCACATCTCTGGGATCAGTTTGATCTTTGTGATGACGTTTTGATTTTCTCTAAAAAATCATTATAATTCATAATCAAATCAAGTCCAAACATTCAGCCACTCTTACGAGCCTATATGGATATCTTTAATGTTTACATTTTTGTACGCTTGTGCGATGCATGCGCACAAGATGGCAGGAATAAAAACAAGCTTGAGAGAGATGCGGTGAGAGCATTATGTGTGTGTTTTCACAATATTGCTTCAGTTCTTCGTTGCTGAAATTCATTACTTGATACTCAAATAAGCTGTTTAGTGGCTCTGGGATAAAAGTTGAATCATCCCCATCTGCTGTGTCTCTGGCACTTGTGTCATAGTCACCGTTTGCTTCATCAAATAAAGTTGTACTTGTAAGCACAGCAGCTTCTAGAGCTATAACCTTTAGTTGTTCTAATTTCTCTTGAAAAATATGAAGCAGCTTCTTTGAGGGATCTACTGCACTGAAAGGTCTCAAAGGTTTATCCGTTTGTGGCGCAAGGTCATCTTTCTTTGCCTGTCCAAATTTTTTTTGCAACCAAGGGTACAGGATTTGCATGCTTTCAAGATTTTTTCCATTAAGAATCTCATAACTAACATCTTCTACGTGTCCACATACAAAGAAATTATAACCTTCTAAGGACTTGTACGCTTTAAGAGATTGCTGTGTGAAACTGCTGGGTGTGTTGATCAGGTAGTGGTACATGTCGATCCAAGTTACATCTGATGGCAATCTAACGTCAAATCCCCAACAATCCAACAATGAAAACGAATTAGATATCCATCTGACAGTCTTAATTTGTTTTGATATTGCTTTTTATCTTCACTATCTAATCTCATAAAATAATCTGACATACATACTTCACATGGTTCATACAAAAGTTTTTATTTTTTTAATTTTTTTTACAAAGAAAATATTTATCAAAATTCTTTCTTTTTGATGTTGACAAGTTCTTAAGAGAATTCCATATTGTATGTAAAGTTGCCGACGGCAATTATCCTTAAAGGAGAATTAACGTCAAAAAAAATGGTTGTTAAATTTGATAAATTTCATTTCCAATAAAACGGTTAGGACAAATCAACCTAGAGTGACAATTTCCGGGGTTTTCTTTGATTCTGTGAAAAAGGCATTACAAGAAATTCAATGTAATAAATATGAATGATGAAATTTTTCTTGCTTGGCCTCCGAAGTCGCTTAAAAGAATGATAGAAGTATAATGATTTTCTTTTTTAAAATGTTTGTAACTTTTTTATTCTGTTTTAAGATCATTTATGGCTTCATTACTCATTTTGTGCGCAAAAAGTTTTTTGATTAATGCACGTTTTACATCATCAATTGTTAGTTCCTTTGAAGTCCATTGTGTAGAAGAGAAAGACAGAGTAAATCCAAGCGCCAAGCCGTACAACATTCTCGGCAAGTCATTGTTATCCTGAGGGATAGCAGCAAAAAGACTTTCGACTTCAACAACCTTTTTGATCGAAAATGTCTATGTGATTATTGGTTGATTAACTTCGAATCAATACGTACTGCCGGTACAGTGAAGAGTTACCTTCACTCATTGAGATTTTTCTACCGGTTCATTCAAGCGGAACAGCCGACTGAACTGCTTAATTTCGAAGCTAAACTTGCTGGTGTCATCGTTGTAATAGATGACTGGATATCTATTTATCACCAGAAACAATCAAAAATGAAATGGAAAAACGAAATGCGCCAGTTAAAACAAATCCTTGAAGCTTTGTCCAGACATAGGTGGATCATTAAATAATCTCTCACTGATACAAACTGCTTCATCGAAAGAAAACGCATAGTTACATGGTGTTTTAATATTTTCTTCACTTCCAAAACGATGTCAGATTCGTCAAATTTGTTTATGTCTTTTACGCCGACCAAGCTATAGAAGGGTACCTCCCTCGCGCTCGCTTTGCTGGCAAAAAATGTTTTTTGGTTCGTGTTCTTTATCCTATTGATAAACTTCTAATAAACGCCCCTGGGACGAGTTTAAGGGAGTTTATTAGAATCTGACATATGTATGTGTGAATTCAATTTTCATTCTTTTTTTAATAAATATGGGAAACGTTCTACCCACTTTCTCTCTTTTTATGATGAACTTATAAAGTTTTGTATTTATTCTTCAGCTTCTTTAATTCCTCGTCTAAAACGGACGAGGTTCGTTTGCCACTAGTGAAGAGATGAAAGAAAAGAGAATTCCTTCATTAAAAATAAACACCTCCTATGACAATCAGTATTAAAGAGTGCAGGGTGCCTACCCCAAATTTAAAACAAAAATAATAATTTGCTAGGCTACACTCATTTCACTTTTGAAAATTATGAGATGTAAGTTAATTTCATATGCTCTTCTTCAAAACAGACTGAATTTTGTATTTTTGGTTTAGGTCACATTGAATAATAATTAGCGCCTAATTAACGCCCACTCTTTTTTAACGCCCTTTGTAATAAACACCCATTCTAAAATCTCGAAAATTCAATAAACGACCCTTTCATTGATTTTGTTAAAACCTTTTTTTTTCATAATGATTTGCTATTAAAAAGAAAAACGAAACTATTGAAGTAATCATTTTTTTCAAATGAAGGCTCCTCTCTTTTTAACGCCCTTTTCCAATTAACGCCCATCCCAAAATCTCAAAAAATTTAATTAATTTAAGGGCTTCAGAGAAAATATGGTACTGCCCTTACCCAGTTTCTTTTGTGCCGCATGATACATTTTTTTTATTAGCCAATCTTCATCTTCCGAATCATCCGAATCAATAGGAACTCCATCAAACTTCTTAACGTATGCTTTGTCGTGAATCAGAATCTTCTTGAATTGTCTGTACTCCGACTCCGACTCTGAGAACTCTGATTCTTCTGCCTCCGATTCCGTACCCCAATCGTCTCGGATAAACCCCCCCCCCCCCCCCCCCCCCCCCTTGCTTCTTTAAGAAGGCGCTGATATTTTTCGTCGTCTTCAATACCATGTGTATCACGCAGATGACCCCAAATTTTCGCTGGTCTTTTGCTCCAATCCACAACAGGGCAATGTACCCTTTCGTAGCATCTTCGTTTAGATTTTCTTTTGTTGTCGGGCAAAATCTTTCGTTTCTTGTGTAACCCAAATTGGCTTTTTAGAGCCGCAGCGTTATCGTCTGAAAGGCCATGCTTTTTTTTGGCATGTTCTTTTAGGTTAGTTCTCATTTTTCCACAGAAAGAACATTTAAATGTAGGGCATTTTGGTTTCGGCTGAAAGTAAAAAGAATCATTTGAATTAAAATGGCTATTGAGATAACCTACAGACGTGATGATATCGTGTGCAATATCGTGTGATGGTTGTACAAGATGGTGTCATATCAAGTGTGGAAATGTCTCTCCAAAGGCATACGAAGAGCTCAAAAACCAAGAGTTACTGAACTGGCTATGTCCTAAATGTACCCAGTTGAAGTCATCTCTGGACAGTACCAGCACTAACAGTAATACTCTTGCCTTCAAGGAACTGTCCGACGAATTAAAAAGTACCATTGGAATTTCAATCGCTCATCTGAATATAAATGGGCTCTGCAAGAAGATTCATCAAATCAAAGTTCTTCTAGCAGAGACCAATTTAGACATCCTGGCCATTTCTGAAACTCATTTGAAAAGTGAAATCTCAGATGATGAGATCAAAATTGAGAACTATGGTTTATTGCGAAAGGATAGACATGACGACTCTGGTTGGGGTGGTGTTATCTTGTATTTTCGTGACTCTTTGAACGGTATTGAATATACAAAATTGGATGTTATGGATCTAGAGATGATCCTCTTGGAATGATCTGTCAGGTCCCAAAAGCTATTGATATCTTGTGTATACCAACCACCAAAGCTTCATCCCCAGTTTTTAAAAAAATTCGATCTGGTATTAAATTCAATTGTAACTAAACGAACTAACTTGATATTTCTTGGAGACTTTAACATAGACTTACTGGCTGACAACACTCCTACCAACAATATTCGCAGATCTTTTAACAATATACTAAACAGGCATAGCCTCTTCAACATTATCAAGGATTCTACCCGCATAACAGACTCTTCAAAAACGCAAATTGATCATATTATCATTCAAACAAGCTGTAAAGACAAAATTACAAATTGTAACCCAGTTGACTTGGGATTGTCTGACCACCACCTCGTCCATTGTACCTTTAAAGCCTTCTCTTCTCGCAGAAGGAAACCACTATTCAGAACGGTTAAGAACCTCAAAAACATTGATATTGACAAATTCAGATCTGATTTTGATGCAGTACCTTGGCAGATATGCGATATCTTCAATGATGTTGACGATACTGTTGACATCTGGGAAAAGCTATTCAAGTCAGTAATGGACGACCATATCAAAGAAAGGAAGGTGAAAATAAGAGCCAAATGTCACCCTTGGATGAATGGCACAATCATGAAAGAATTAAAATAAGCTCTTTTAACTACTAAAGAGAGCCCAAAAAACACCTAAAGGCTCTCACGAGTGGCTGGTTTACAAACAAGCTCGTAACAGATGTACCAAAATCTTGAGATTAGCTGAATCATCCTACTGGAAGGACAAATTTAGAGGATTAAAATCATCAACTAAAGCTTTCTGGAAGTGCATAAACGAATTTACTGGTAAATGTAAAAGCAGCTACATTGGACCACTAGAAGATGTTAACGGCGACATCACTACCGACAATTTAGTTAAAAGTAATTCCCTCAACACTTACTTTGCGAACATTGGGAAATTGCATAAAGATATTAACAATGCTAAGCAACTTAATCACATATATAGAGTAACACCAACAACTAATGAAATTGACTATAGTATTGACAAGCTCTCTTCAACTATTCCGAAAGTCTTTAAGAACGGGAAGGCAGGTGGTCATGGTAATATCAACGCCAAAGTCGTCAATATGATTGGTGATAGTGTCATCGAAGGTCTGCATTATATAGCTAAAGGAAGTTTCACTTCACTTAAATTTCCTACTAGATACAAAATCTCCAAAGTTACTTGCATTCATAAAAAAGGATCGAAATCTAAATGTGAAAACTATCGGCCAATATCACTCCTACCACTACCAGGTAAACTGCTAGAAGCTATCTTTGCATCACACATTGACAGTCATATTTACGAACACAGCTTACTGAGCAACCACCAGTGGGGATTTCGAAAGGGTTGGTCTCCAGAACTAATGTTAATAAAATTAACTGATAAATGGTTAATGAAAATGAATGAAGGTATGTTCGTTGGTGTAATGCTGATTGACTTCAGTAAAGCCTTCGACAGTGTCTGTCATCAAACCCTTCTGAAAAAGATCCAAGCTATCGGTATTAGTGGAGATCTTTATGAATGGAGCAAAAGCTACTTAGAGAACAGGAGTCAGTTTACAATCGTAGGGACAAGCAAATCTGACTTGGCCCCTGTCGAACAAGGGGTTCCACAAGGCTCTCTCCTGGGTCTTCGGTTCTACTCCTATCACACAAATGACCTACCAAACGCATCTCCAGGTCCGGTTCACTGTGAAACCGATACCGAAATGTTTGCTGATGACACAACAGCGGTGACGTATGCCTCTTCCTTCGACCTTCTCATGTCAAACCTGCAGAGTCTAGCCCATCACCTGAACAATTGGGCCGTGTTAAATGGAATGATCATTCATCCAGGTAAAACAAAAATTCTTATTGTATCCAAAAATCGATTTATTGGACCACCACAAAATATTACCCTTAATGGCAAGTCGCTAGATATAGTTGATAACAGCAAAATTCTGGGGACTTTTATCGACAGCAAATTAAACTGGAACTACCATATTGAAACACTGAAAAAGACTTTCAACATTAGAGTTCGCTTATCAAAAAGAATGTTATCACTTAACAGGCAGGTCCTTGAAAAGTTCTATTTTGCTACAATCATTCCAGCAATAACATACAATATAGTCGTATGGGGAAGCTGTCCGAGTAATTGGGTTGCGAGCTTAGACATAATTCATGCCAAAGCAGCAAAGATTATACATCGATTACCAAATGGTTTATCTCCAGGCGGCGCTCTTGGCCGGGTCGGATGGATGTCGATTTCATACCTATATAAGCGTCGTTTAATATGCTTAATGCATAAGATCTACTATAAACTCACTGATCCTGATATCTGTTCAATGTTCACCCATCCTATTATTCTCAGGGAAACACGAAGGAAGCAACAACTGAATGTTACTATGGAAAATGGGAATAGGAACTCGTTTTCCTCCCGCGGTTATAAGATATGGAACGCAATGCCAACAAATCTGACGGAAATTCAGGATCACAATCGATTCCGAAACGACTTGTCGAAATATAAAGACAAAATTAACTCGTATTCCTTTGAACATGACTCTTACAATATAAATGAAAATTTCGTTTTTATTTAGTTTATATTATAGGGATTTATGTTGTTTTATTGCAAACCACGCCTAGCCAACACTCTAGTCTCCTAGCTCATTCTTATCCACCTCGATACTCTAGTCCTACTCTCATCTCATATTTGCTAGCTAATGGAAGTTGGTTCTAGCCGTGGCACTACCTTATACACAGGTTTACTAGATTAAATTTATCTAATTAACTTATTATGTTTTGACCCTTTAAGTTTTATAGAATTTATTTTACTAGATTTTAGTCTTAATATGCCTTTTGCTCACCCTATTTGCTCAGTGTCATCTCCTGTAGGCGGATTGTGTACCAACTGGGTTTATTTTGCAGTGAATTGCCTACCACAGCCTCTTGCTTCTAACTTTCTTTTGTTATTTTTCTTGTTGGTAAGATCACTGTCTTCTCTGTTTTTTTGTTGTTGTTTTTTTTGTTGTTGTTTTTTTTTTGTTGTTGTTGTTTTTTTTTACCACATTTTATTTCACAATAGTATTTTATAATGACATAGATATATATAATGATATTTTTATCTGTAAGTGAGTGCTATACATATTTTACTTTTTATTTTTCATTTAGCTATTTGTAGGTCCACATCAGCTCATGCTGCACTTGTTAATTCAACCTGCATTACTAAATAAATTAATAATAATAATAATAATAATAATAATAATAATAATAATAATAATAATAATAATAATAAGTATATTCCTGATTCTCATTCGGATAGCTTTGCAACAGATTTGGGATAGTTTGACGACACGTGGGATAGCTTGACAACATACAGGATAGTTTGACATCAGCCTCGGATAGCCTGACATCAGCCTCGGATAGCCTGACATCATCTTAGGATAGCCTGACATCATGTTAGAATAGCCTTACGACATTATCGGTGCCCGTAAGATTGTATTGTTGTCCGAAGTTAATGAATCAAAAATGGTGCCTTAAAGACGAAGTATGTTTGTTTCCCTCTCTTTCGCCTCTCTCGTTGTTAACTTGTATTTTCGTTCTAAAAAATGATAAGTGAATAACAAAAAGCTGCCTGCTGTTTTAAAGTATTGTGTATGTAACTACTTCTACTCTGAACGATAACTAATGATGAACTTCATGTTTACATTTGCTTTTAAACCTTTGCAAGCTAATGATTCTATGGTGAAGCCTTTCTATGTGTATATGTGTCGTTGTTTTGCATAGAGGTTTGAGTTCTCCGTGCTTGAGTTAATACTTTTTCCATTCATATTTTTTTCTGAATTTTCTGAATTTGAAAATGTTTATTTAGGGTAAGCTGGGGGTAAAATGGGACAAATTCTACAAGTCAGGTCTGCTGAATGCACAGACTTCATGATAGCAAAAATATTACTATAGCTACCAGTTATCAAACATTGAAAGACTTATATACACAGTCATAAAATATCAAGCCAACTGAGACTAAAAAGGACAGTTATATATGTTTTTTTTTCAAAAATTAAAAAGCATGCAGATTATGTGCCCTTTTTACCTTAAATGTGTAAAATTAGGACACTTGATAGTAACATGTCTATTCAGAGAGATTACATTTTTAAACTAAATATATAATTATCATGCGACAAACAACCAAAATACTGTAATATAAAAAAGCCACCACAGCATAAATTGAAGCCTAAAGTTTTCATGAAGCCTTATGCAATCAAGCTTTACCTTTAAGGAGATGAATTTAATGTTTTATTAGAAAATATTTTTTTAGTAACAGTAAAAGCAACTATAAAAGTATGAAGTGTTTCAACTGATCCTTTTCTGTAAAATTTCTTGTTTTTTTTTGTTCTTTATGTAATTACGAGGCATTTCTACTTATTACTAAAAAATAAAAAGTCATTGTAAAATGCATTGATCTGGTGTAGACCAATTTACAATGAAACATGCACCTCGTTGACTTAGCAATAAAACTAGATAAGAAAAATACTATAATGCATGCAGTACAATAATGTAAGTCGGAGTAGCATTTTTCAGACTGGGCTTGCTGGTAGCCCAATTTAGCTTGTCTAGAGGGACTAGGTCAGTCCAGACCAGATGTATATAAAATGTATGACAATGTTTAGACATATATAAATGCTTATGTTACTTTTTAGTATCAGTTGTAAACTAATAGAAACGTTCAGTTTACTTTTAGAGCTAGAAATAAACAAATCTTGAAATCAAGAAAAAACAAAACAACAGATCATAGTATAATATTTTGACCACCACAGAATGTTGTTGACCCAGTGTCCCATTTTACGCATACCTGTCCTGTGCCCTATTTACCCCCAGCTTACCCTATATACCCTATCTAGTCTTTGTACAAAATTAGTTAATTTGTAAATTTGTTCTTTATGATTGCAGAGTAGCCTTTGAAAGTAGAGACTGATCTGTCGACTGATATATATTTGTCACAATGTTCAGATTAATATTTTGCCAAAGTGTTGGGAATATTATGCTTAATAGATAAAATACCAAAAAGCCTTACATAAATACATAAATACTAACAACCAGATCAGAATTAAAGGAAGTTTTCCCAACAACTTTCTTGTCATGGTATGATTGCTACAGCCTTTTATTACTACCTTGGAAAATTTATTTATCAGGAGAATCAGGGTAGAAAAATTGTCTTATGGTGTAGTTGATTTAGGTCTTGCAGATTAGAATCATGGAAAAGTGCAGTGTGTGTTGGTAGTTGTAGACAATGACGAATAATGGCAAGTAAGAGTATACATAGTAGAAGGAAGCTATACTTGTGTTGTCTGCAGAAATGTGGTTGTTAGCATTTGTATCTATAAGTAAGTTCTGTAAATTTTTGGCACAAAGCATTTTAGTTGTATTTGAGGTAGAATTAAGGAAGACCAGACGTTTAAGTGTAAACTGTTGTGCACAAGGAAGATTTGTTACAGATATAAAAAACTTGGTTAGTGCATATGGGAAAAGTATAAAATAGTCTTATCTGTTGTTTACCTATGATCTGTATTGTGCTTGTTTTCTTGTTTGTTAGCTTTCATAGCATGTAATCTAGGCAAATCAATCAGTAAGTGAATGTTGGCCTCTTTAAAAAAAAGCTCAGGTTTAAGTGGCCTCAGGTTTAAGTGGCCTATTTACATAAAATGACCTGACTGGCTTTATTTGAACAAAATGTCTGAGGAACTTGATTAATCTCTGTGCATATTATCAGTTATACCACCAGCACTTAATAGCACTGTATGTATAAAACTTTTCTGAACATGTTTTGATGTTATTTTTAGAGAATAAATAGTTAAATACTTAAGTAAACAATCCAAGAAACATTGACGAACAAGCTTACAATTGCAAACCTTAATTGACAGTTGACAGCAGACTTACTTCTACTGCATTGCTGCAATGCCCATCAAAAGATTGGAACATGATATAACACGAACATTACAAGTCAAATTCACAACCTTATGGTACAGCTCACAGATTATCAAATCATCTGGTAAAAGTTTTCCGGATTAAATACCCAGATATGAATATTGAGTAGTGTTCTACAAACACGATAAAAGGAATATCATCAAGCAATGGAAATAAGAAAAATGTTCTTTAAAACATCATCATCTACATACTATATGTATGTAGTATATATCTATACTGGTACAAATCACCTGCGTTTTTTTGTTTCAACTTGAGTAATCAGTTATTGCCATCTTCCAAGACTTATGTGTTTTTGTGTAATTAGTTTTTTGTTTCATTTTCACATTGTTTAAAATTTATGTCTTCAGGGGCCTGTGAGAAATATGTTGTTGTTTTTTTTCTTTTTCTTTTTTTTTTTTTTTTTTTGCTTTCTGTAGAATTCACATGTTTTTGCCATCAAAAATTATATTTAAATGGAATCAAATGTTTTCTATTGTTTTCATATTGTATAGTAAAAAGATTCATTTTCCCTTTTTTCAGTATTTTGCACTCAAATATTCTTATATTGGAGTGAACCAACACATGTTTGTTACTGTGAATGTTTTATGAACGTCATCAGTGTATAGCCAAGCTAGGAAAAGATTGGTTGTTATCAACAACAACAATAACGATAAACAGATTTGGTTACCATCAATATTTTTTTCTTTTATGCTTTTTTGTCTGTAACCATAGATGAAGACTATATTAACAAGACCAATTATAAACAAGTTTAGTTCAAGGGTTATTAATGTAACATGAATTCAAGAACTAACTTAACCACTTTTGTATATCTCTTTTAGCTATTTCATGTGTCATTTACATTGTATAAACCCAACATATTGATGAACGGATGTCTTTACTGTCATGTATAAAGTTACATTGTGTATTTGATCGTTACTGCTTTATTGGGTCACTAAATGGGTAGTGTTCTCATTTGTTATTTGCAGCCTTGCATGTTGTCTGAATGGTATTACTGGTCTAGTGTCTTGAAGTAATTTCAAATGAATTGCCTCAAATGAAGGTCTGCCCTTCACTTCGTAGTGTTTAGTGTTAAAATGGTTTCAGATAGTTTGATTTTAGAAGCGTTTCTGGATGAAATATCTAGTTTATAAATTTGGAATTTTTTCAAATGTTAGTGCTAATAAATTAGTGTATATGTATGTTAGATGATGTATGGGAATCAAAAACTTTCATCTACTTTTGATTTTCCAGATTAGCAGATTAGTAGAATGTCAGGCAGGAAGCACTACGAATTTAGGAAGCGGGTAAGTGAGACATTTTTGGTAAATCTTAGAATCAGTTGTGCCATAGTCAAATTTCAAATATTAAACAGGCATCAGTTGTATTTGTATTTCATAGACAGATATGTATTTTAGAAGTGTACCTTGCATAAAAGACCCTCGAAAGAGAAACATCAAAACCAGAGTTCAGCAACAGAAGTTTTAAAGAACGTGTTCCACTCAAAAGGAAAATATAAAGAAGAAACAAAAGAACAAATTATTCCTCCAAGCCCAAACAAAGGGAAATTGAAAAGTATTTACAAAGGATCGACTAGAATAGTGCCCCAAAAAGAGCAAGTCCGTGAGTTGCGTGAGCCTTTTTTTAAGATAGAGGACAACAGTCCCGTGTACAGACCTATTATTTCTGAAAAGTTCCAAATCCCGAAAATCCGTTACGGCAGTGATCTGGTGTTTGAATACGATTCACCATTAAGTGACAATGATATCGCAAGCAGCGAAAGAGGAGTCGTAAAGAAACATTGTGAAATTTGTTCCGAAGATTATAATGACTTGGAACAACATCGATTTTCAGATAAGCATAGAAATTTTGTCAGAAACCCTGAAAATTATAAGAACTTGGACAAACTCATCGCAGATATCAATGAAAACTGTCCCTTTTTAAAAAAAGATTCTGTAGAGGATATCACCATTAAAGGCTTGAGTCTGTTTACGGAAGTTGTGATAAAAGATACCATTAATGTGAAATATGTAGAAGAAACTATGAATGGTACTCTAAACTGCTGGCGACATTCTTTTTACACTGAAGGAGGCTCTGCGAAAAGGAATTTAAATGATGATGACCTCATAGAAATCCTCCCAGATGAAACGTCATGTACGATACAAAGCCAAATATGGACCATCATTGGCAATAAGTCATTCGAACTACGAGATTATATTCTGAAAGTTTTGTTACCGGATGCCATCGAGACTATTTTTGCGCGAGTCATGAGATGGTGTAAAAGTACATCTGAGAAACACTTGAGGGAATACCTAGAAGAAGGTTCAATGGAATCCGACGATTCGTCATTGGAAGAAGACTTCGATTTTGAAGCACACGTAAAAGTTAGGATGAGAGAACGTCAAAAGAAGATTAAAAAGTTGCATAATGCAATAAGAACATTATCGAAAAACAATGTAGAGCAAATCGAAAGTGTACCTCACAAGGCTGATTTCAAGAACAAGAAGGTAACATATGAAATTTTAATATTATATTTTACATATTAATTTTCACAGTGAATGAAATGACTAATTACAGCGTTCTGTATCCAATTAGGATTCTGAGATGCTAGAAATAAAAGAGAACGCAGTTCTGGAAGAGAGGATTTTATCGGGTAATGAAGGATCAAAAGTGCCAACTAATGACGAAGGTTCCTTGGTGGACGTGAACGAGGCTGATCTCAAGGATAAGAAGGTAATTTATGAAATTTATTTAATAATTTTCACAGTGAATGAAAGGACTAATTACAGCGTTCTGTATCCAATTAGGATTCTGAGATGCTAGAAATAAAAGAGAATGCAGTTCTGGAAGAGAGGATTTTATCGGGTAATGAAGGATCAAAAGTGCCAACTAATGACGAAGGTTCCTTGGTGGACGTGAACGAGGCTGATCTCAAGGATAAGAAGGTAATTTATGAAATTTATTTAATAATTCTAATTTATGCAGAACGTAATCTAACCAACTAAAATGCGCTATTACCAAATAGTGTCCTGAAATGTCAAAAGAGGATGCAGTACCTAGAGAAAGAATCCAAATACATGTGACACAAGATGAACCTTGTCAAATACTGTTGCCTGTCGATTTTCATAAAGAAATAGAACTTGAGGAGGTTAAGTTGCAATCAGTGACCATGGGAATGAAAGGCGTTTTGAAAGAAGATGAGAATACTGTACCAAAAGGGTGTCGTAATCGTGTTCAAAAGCCCTTAACAAACAAAGCTAAACAAAGTGTTAAAGCTGTCAAGTGCCCTGTTTGTAATTTGAAACAATCGTACATTACTCGACATCTCCGGTTGGTACACAAATGGAGTTGGCAAAGTGCTGCAGCTGCGCGAAGTCAATTTGGTTTGATGGCAAGTAAACCAGAAACCAAAGAAAAGAAATCTACTGATTACCATTATAAGAGGCTGTGCCCTGTACCTGAATGTATGCTTGTCAGAACAAATATGCCGGATCACTTGGTTAAGTATCATAAAATGAATAAAGGGCCAGCGTATTATGAACTTTTAGCAAAAGCGCCTAAATATGATCGACATTATATGCCAAAAGTGATATCTGAATCTCCACGGAAAGTGATAAGCAAGATTTTGAACAGATCAATGAATATCAACCTCGATCAGAACTTAGTTGCACAAAATGCATCACATCTAACTGTTCCGCCAGATGATTGCTTAAAGGATTCACTGGATGAGGTTTCTTCCCGTTATTTCCAACCAACATCCGCCACCAGTGAACCTGAGATCCATACCAGCGACAGTATCGAGTTCAGTAAGTTGCGCTTGAGGCGCAAAGATACAGAAAATGCACCGAAATTAACAGTCCCTCTAGTGGTATCCTCAGAAGTTCTATCGGATGAGGCGTCGTCTCGATATTTCCAACCAACATCAGCCATCAGTGAACCTGAGATTCATACCAGCGACAGTTTCAAGTTCAGTAAGTTGCGTTTGAGGCGCAAAGCTACAGAAAATGCACCGAAATTAGCAGTTCCTCCAGTTGTCTCCTCAGAAGTTCTATCGGATGAGGCGTCGTCTCGATATTTCCAACCAACATCAGCCATCAGTGAACCTGAGATTCATACCAGCGACAGTTTCAAGTTCAGTAAGTTGCGTTTGAGGCGCAAAGCTACAGAAAATGCACCGAAATTAGCAGTTCCTCCAGTTGTCTCCTCAGAAGTTCTATCGGATGAAGCGTCGTCTCAATATTTCCAACCAACATCAGCCATCAGTGAACCTGAGACCCATACCAGCGACAGTGTCAAGTTCAGTAAGTTGCCCTTGAAACGGAAAGTTTCCTTTAAAGAAAGTATTGATCGGATTGACCCTGATAGCCATCCAACACAACAATTATTTCATGACGAATATAATCCACTAATAAACATGGAAACAGAATCAGAAGAGAACGGAAGCGAAGAGGAAAGTGATTCTGAAAGTTTGTCAGGCACTTCTGATACAAGTTTACATGAAGAGGAAAATATAAACAACTGGGATAAAGAAATTGATTGCCAAGTTCTTGGTCCGGACGTCGAACGATTAATTGATTCGTTTGTATGTTACATGATAGGACCTGATCGTAATAGAAAAAGAGATTCCATTAACGTTATTGCTGGAGATTTACGTCGAATATTCAAAGCAGTGAAGGTGGAAAATGATCTTTCCATTATTTTTCAAAATGGAGGAAGTTTTTTTCGAGAGATGTATATCGCGAAGTATTGTTCTGTAAAGGGTACTAAAGCTACAAGTATAAAGAAGTACCTGTACTCTTTAAAAGACTTTTGCGAATTCTTAATTGCTGAAGATGTTATCGTAGCCAAGGTATCTTTAAAAGATATACAGATCCTGATAGGGAAAATTCAACAGTGGCGCAAAAATTACAAAAGAGAGGAGAAAGTAGCCCGATTCAAAAGAATGGTGGATGATCAGGAAATGTTAGTAGATAAGCAACAAGTTGCCGCTTACGACAACAGTGAAAATTCAATGAAAGCTATAGCTCTCCTCGATCTTCTGGGCAAGAATGAAAGTTACAAACTAAGTCAAACTGAATACTGTTTAATAAGGGACCATATGTATATAATTATTCATTTTACAATCGCTCAAAGGTCTGGCGTTACAGCTAATATGACTATTGAAGAATTTCAATCAGCAAAAGAAATAGAAAAAGGATTTAGAGTTATAAATGTGTGGGACCATAAAACTGTGGCAACTTATGGTCCAGCCAAAATTGTGTTATCGCCAGAAGATTATAACCGACTACGAATATATGTGGAATCAGCTAGAAAGCAGACGAATCCAAAGTGTAATGCTGTTTTCCTTAGTTGGGCTGGAAAAAAAGTTTCTTCTGGAGACATCAGCAAGCGCCTACATTTATCATGGCTTAGAGCAGGGAATTTTGACAACAGAGCAATCCCCAAAAATCTTACTGCAAACATTGTTCGAAAATCAGCCAGCACAGGATTGAGGGAAAGGAAAAGCAGATTTATTGACGAAGTTGCGAATGTGATGACTCACAGTAAAAGAACTGCAGACGAGCATTATTATTTAAGAAACATGGAGCGATCATCAGTAATTGGTACAGGTAAGTCATCTAGTTGCTTATCGGCGGGCAGAATAGCCAACCATTACGTATGGAAGCCCAAGGACTAAAAGCTCCCAGTTACTTAAGCTTGGTTTCCATTAGGCGCTAAAACGCGTTAATTATTTCAGGTTAATTTTTGTCTCTGGAGTTAATCATATTGACTATAAGCGCGAAGACGTTTCCAAAGAACAACAACAACAACAACAACAAAAACGTAAGAGGAGGCAACCTAGATTTTGGGTTCGAGACATTTTCTAAAAAGAGAATAGCTTGGTGAATATCATCAGTTAATAGGAAATAATATTTAAGTAGGCTTGAGGTAATTGCAACCATTTGTAATTGCTGCAAAAATTGCATTCTAAAACATTTTCGTCGTTTTTTCTGCTGTATTGAACAAAATTTTAGTCAACTTCCTTGTAGTAATGAGTAAATAGATCTGATTTTGATTTTGAACATAGTAATTTCTAATATGAATGTCGGTATTCTTTGATAAAGCAGGTGGCAACGCGCTAATTCGCGTTAAAATATCAAAAAATTTTGATATTTAAATTCCGGGTTAATCGGCGCTAATTCGAGATAAAATTGAAGCGCTAATGACTCATCATCGTTTCCATTGCGCGTCAAAAATTATCTCGATTTAGCCCACCTGCTTAACGCGATTTAGCGCCTGATGGAAACCAAGCTTTACTGACTTAATTACTTACTTACTTACTTACTTACAGCCTCTGTAACGCAATTATTTCATGGCAGCGAGGATTCTAACGATGAAGCTGTAACACCACAAAAGAGGAAAAAGTGGACAAACAAGGAAGTTGGAAAGCTACAGGAGGTTTTCGATTTACAGGAGGGTATCACCTTTCCTGATGTGAAATACAAGCATGAAATGGTGCAGTCACTGAATGCGTCTCCACGTCAAATATATGACAAACTACGCCGCATGAGTCCGAAGAAGTTGCCGGGATCTCCGATGGCAAGGCAGTCGTTGTTTTTGAAAAGAGATTTAATAGCTCTTCGGAAAGAGGGAGCTGAACTTATCCAAGGTGGCACCTTGAACGTCGAAAGAATAAATAGTGTATTGAGAAATTCGGGACTCCTTGAAAAATTTACGCTTGTCCAATTGCGTACTCGCATTAACTACGAGCGCAGAAGAAAAAAGAACTGAAAGAGTAAAAAAGAAATCGGAAATTTTAACCGTCTGTTGCTTATATGTTTGAACTGTTGTTTCACTGGTTCTCTTTATAGACCTTTCCCGAGTTTATTTTTTATCACAGTCCGCCTCGTTTTCAATTGCGTTACTATGACAACCGAATCTCTTGTGCTCAATCATTAACACTATCACAATTATTACACTTCTTATTGCACATTACTGAAATGAGTCCCGTGACATTTCGTTACCATATTAACCATTGCGAAAACGAGGCGGAGCTTGATAAAAAATAAACTCGGGAAATGTCTAAAACCGCTATGATCATGCCTACTGGAATTCCTCTATAAGATACAATTTAGAAATCGAAATCGAGGCTGACTGTACAATAATTGTTTATAGAGAATTAATTCCGTGTGGCGTATTTGGGTAGCTTAAAAACATTTTGCGGATAGTTTGGCGATTCATCGGATAGCCTAACATCATACCCAGATAGTTTGACATCCTGAATACAATTCTGCCTAAACTAGTATCCAGGGCTGACTGTTTCTTTCTGTGATATCTTTCTGATATGCAAAAGGTTCTAGATAAAAAGTTGACTTTCTGAGGTATACTTTCGAATTGTATTCAAATGCAGATTAGTTGCTAACTGTTTACCTTTCTGTTTTATTACTTATGGTGATATTAGCGTTAGATATCTGTATACCTTGTTATACAAGCCTATGACGATGAAACCCATTTCAGAGAGCTGAAATTTGAATATTCAGTCACATTTATATAAACTGTGTTTTGCCGTATTTTATCGATGTGAAATTTAAGCCACACTTTGCAATAAAGAAATAGAAACTTAAGCAACGCTTTGCTTCATTGGCTTATGTAAATTAGATTAACAGTTGGCACTTTTGGTACTCAGTTTTGATCGAGAAACCCTATAATGTTTGCAAGTTGAATTTATATTTGTTTATGTTCTAAATTTCCCATCAGAAACTTTCAGAAGCTTTCTGTTTTGTAAAATTTATGGCGTTTTAGTGGGAATTTTCTGATTGAAACTATCCATAAAATACGCTTTTATTATCCAGCTTGGATAAAATTTCTGCATATGAACAACCACTTAGACAGAAGAACGATAATAATTAAATTTGCGTGTCTTCAAAGTTGTTACATTTTATAAAGGAAGAAAAATGAAACCCGTTAATTGGCTTCAGATGTTGAAATTATGTTGTATAAAAAGATGTTACACTAAGCCTCATCAAATATCTTACTAAATTTAATCCCTTACGAAACCCATGCACAAGGCCTTTCTCTTATAAATAATAATAGCGCCTAGTCATCCTCTGTACACCTAATCACAAGGTTTGTTGACATTCTTTGATTGTTAGTTCCGATAGTCAAGGAAAGGAATTACAAGTTAGCATATTCCGATATTTTTTGATTCCTCAATAATATTAGATATTCACTAGACTTCAACCTGTCTTTCCGTTATATCAGGTAGTTTTTCCCGCTCCTCTCAGATCTGATGTCCAATGGGAATACAAATCTGATCAGTACGGAGAGCCGACATCGATCCACCGTGTTACTATATCAAAGTCGGGTCAAACCTTCTTCGACATGTAAACCTTTTCGAAAAATGCATCACAGCAGAGCTTGCCTCGCTTTCAAACCATCCGTCTTTTGAATCACTCTGATAGCTGTATACTGTACAGTGGACTAAAAAGTCGAAACATGAAAAGAAGGAACGGTTTCTGCTATTTCCCTAGCGATATTTGCCATCATGACATTTTGATAAGCCAGTCACCTGACTCTGGTAAACATTTTTCGCCGCTTTATTTGCCCTCTAGGTGGACAACTGACTAAATAGTTATGTAATGAAGCGAAATTATCCATAAATCAACAACACAGCAGGTGAACTACACATAAATGTGGAAAGTTCTTTCACAAACCGATCATGCTCACCTACCCAAGCTCTTCTCTAACTGCAATATATAAATTCATAATTCACACAGATCAGGGCGTTTATTTTGAACATTTTAGATTGATACACAGTTTTGTCTTCCAAACCTTCACCATAAAGTACTTACGCGGCTGAACAACAATATATTCAGGCCTGTGAGGGGGGAATCAAATTAACACCCAGATCGTTTAATTGAGGATGTACGGTAACCATCTCATGTTAAGTCTAAGTTATTACCCTGCGCTTTAGGTTGTTGAACCCCACATATTTTCTTCGGACATAAATACAACTGAAAACAAGATGTTCTTCCTGTTATGAAAGTACACTTAACATAGTTTGTCCAATATTTGGTACAATTAGCAATAGAATTTAGTATTTTAAAAATAGACAAGAAACGTTAAGGAGGTATCTATCATAGATTTGCTCCACAGATAAACTTTCGTTTTCTATTAGTAAAACAATAATTAAGAATAGAGCGGTAGAATTAGATAAAAAGTCACCGAACCCAGACAAAATTAATATGAAGATATAATTTGGCACAGTGACCCTGAACCATGTCAGGAATGACAAAAAAAGCCCCGGCAAGAGGACTTTGGGAACACCTTAAATTCATAATGGCGGATATAAGGCATAATAACTGCAAGACAGAAAAAACTTTTTCATAAAATCTACAAGTTTCTACAGGAATGAGAATTTGTTTCATTCTCTGACACAATTTCTGAAAGGATTTCACAATGCCATCGTCTCATCATCATGGTCCAGGGACACTTGCTCACGTTCCTGTAAAAACATAACCCTATGTAATTTATTATCAGGTTTTAATTGTTTCAAGCTTTTTGTTAGCAGTACTGTACTTCTATCCAATTTAATATCTAATTTATAAAAGTTGTTACCATTTTGTTATTACAGTCATCTCTGTGAACAACAAGTTTGCTTTCGACAAGTGCAGACGTTTGTTCCGCGTTGATTTTTTTTTTGCTTCACATCTGCATCGAATTACTTTGAGTAAGTTTTCAGGAGCAATGGCTTTAGTAGTTGTTATTGCCATAATGTACTTCTTATTACTGGTGGTTATTTCTTTCCAACCCCACTCAGTTGGTGATAGATTAAGCCTTATGTTGAGCATTTTCTGTTCAATCACTTGCAGGTGCACTTGAAACCCATGATACTTAGCAGCCTCGTCTGTAGGCGGTAACTTTTCAGGCTCGATTAATCCATTAATCCATATTATTGTATCGCAAATACCTTTTAAAAAGAGTACATGTTGTTTTTCCGAAGCCTAAGGTCCGTAATCCTTCAAAAAATAAAAATAAATAAATATAGATAAAAAATATGCTATTGTTTTAGAAAAGAAGAAATTATGAATGAAGATTTTATTGTATAAAAAATAAGTTTTTAGAGGTACCTTATTTTCCGCATTTGAATATCTGGTTTTCCTCCATAGGATTCTTTGAATGCCTTCAGTAGTGATGCATCGTTTACTTCTTCCAATGTTGCCCAATAATTAGATATTGTTTCTAAAACGATGAACGATGGTTTCCTTTTCCAAAGATGGCTGATGTAGAGTCACATCCAGTCCAGGCGTGGATGAAAAGGATGTGTTCCTTGATTGATGACAAGGGTGATTGAGCTTCTCTTATATTCCAACATTTTTTACCATGTTCTGTATGGATGTAAATATCTGAAAGCTCTTCATTCCAGTGGTAGAGTAGCATCATAGTATGTCATCTGCAACAACCGGGACGGTCTTCTAATGCTGTATACACAATCTTTGCATCTGCATCTCCAGTGCAAACATAAACATGGCGAGATTAAGCTCTTTTTGTTTTCAGTATTGGACAAAAATCTCTCTTTAGTATAAGGTAATTCATTTTCTGACAGTGTTCAAAAAAAGACTACGTAAGTCACTCCATAATTTCGGATTACTATTGCTATACTTGCTGGCGATATCTTTGAACTTCATTCCCTTGTTCCCGTGGACTCCAGTGTAGCAATGTACCTCTATATCCAAGACATATGTTCCAGAGAAGTTTTTGATAGGAGCTTGAATGTCGTTGGGAAAAAGAACCTTTCGAAGAGATGCTTTGTTCGGCTTTCGCTTTATGTCTTCTTTAAAAATTGACATGGGATAGTTGGTCATCTCATGTTCGAAATATTCCTCTACGTTCTCTTCTCTCTGTGCAACAGCAGCTAGCCTTACAAATTCGTGGGGTCAATTTGTATAGATTTTTTTCCAATGATGTTTAACAGATTTGATTAAAGACGCCAGTGACGTCAGCTGCATTTCCTTTTTATTTTGACTTCTGCAAATTGAAGATTGTCAAGACTCTGCTGAATGAATAATCTAGTTCTTTCGCATTTTCAGCGTTTACACCATCTTGGCCTTTAATCGACATTAATCCGCTGGATAAAGGGTAAATGCAGGTCTTATCATTGGGATCCAAGTCGATAATTACGAAGATACCTGTATGCTTGATGAAAAACATTTATCTGTTTTGCAGAAGATCCAAGACCCCATATCCGCCATTATGAATTTGAGGTGTTCCCAAGGTCCTATTGTTGGGGCTTTTTTTGGGTCAATCTCAACATGTTTTTGGGTTACTGTGCCATATTTTATCTTTATATTAATTTAGACGGGGTTTTTATGCAATTCTCCTTCCCTGGAAGCTACTATACTTGTGATAAAACACAGGAACACTAAGATGGCCGATGTGAAGATTTCACTATCACAAAACATGTTCGTCAACCTCATTCTCGTTCTCCCTGGTAAAACAGTGGATGCAATGAGTAGGAACGAAGATGTTTGCAAACACTATTATTTACAAGACCAAGTAATAAAGTCACAATTAGGAGAAATGATCTAGTAAAATGTTATACAATGAAACCTCCAAATAGTGGATATCCTAGAGAGTGCGCAAAACTGTCTGCTATTCCGAGCTGTCCGCTAATTGGAGGTTTTGTCAAAATACTCAAATTTTAAGCGTTTTTGGCTTTATCTAGCTATGTAGGCATTTTTGGACGAAAAGGTTAAGAAATATAGGCTACATTTAGACGAAGAAGACTTTTCTTTCTTGAAATGTAAGTAAAATAAAGCTAAGGTTTAAAAGAAAACAAAAATTACTGAAAAAAGTCTCTGATTGATGCTTGCTTTTTAGCACCAATGCTGATACCTGTTATGATGCCATTGATTCTACGTTTCAGGTCGTCATTTTCGCTTCAAGTTGCAAACAGGATCACTTTATAAAGAAGTGACAGGGCCTCTTTGGGAGTTATTACACTTGGTGAACTGCGCATGCTTTCTTGTGACTCATCTTCATCTTTTATATCAGAACTGACTGTTTCCACGTTCAGCACTTCTTCAATACACTCATTTCGCAATTTTTCCCGCTAGTCAATTTCACTTACATCAACTTCTTCCGATGTTGCTACGGCATTATCTACCTCAACATATTCTTCAATAGAACCATTCTCTGACAGTTCATTGAATAATGTTTCAAACTCTTCATCAATATCTTGTGGTGTGGCTACGTAGTTATCGGTAGGAAAGCCACATTTTTCAAAACAATGCTTTATGGTGTCAGATGTAACTTCTCTCCAAGCGGATTTAACCCAACCAATAACCTTTTAACCAGGGTGCAGGAAATGGCTTAGAGATCCCTGTTGAATATGTATTCAATGGCAACAAGAAAGCCCTTCAATGGGTAAAGAAAAACTTGAATAAAATTGATTGCGTTGTAAGCAAAAAAGTTGGAAGATGCTTAGAATAGAAATGTTATCTCAAACTTGTGGTTTTTTGTTTTGTTTTTCTAGCCTGTCCGCTAATGGGAGGTGTCTGCTATTAATGTCCACTATTGTGAGGTTTTTCCATAAGGATTTTATAATAATTTCATCCGGACTTCAACTTTTTGTCCGTTATTTGGAGGTGTCCACTATTCGGGATGTCCGCTAATTGGAGGTTTTATTGTTCTTTTGTTTTATCGTAACTTAGTCAGTATATTCAAAACAGATTCAAATGTCTGTAGTTTACAATATCAAATACACGAAATCGGAAATTCTGAACCGATTATTTCCGAAAACGGCGAAAAACTAGATAGATAGATAAAATGTCTAAACCGAACAATTTCCTTCGCTATCATTGAATGAGTTATACTTCAAAGGAAGAAAGTGTTTACGCTCCGATTTTTGATTGTTTTGTCGAATTCCGAAAAGTTAAGTCCTGCATTCACAACGAAAAAGAATTTACATCAACTACGGAAGCATTAGATTAATGTAAGAAATTGGTTTTACCTTCCATTCAGCCATAGAGAAGAACATCACTGCATATCAAACTCCGCATGATTTGGTAATCAACATTGATCAAACGCCACTGAAGTCTTACTTGAACCCATTTTCCACTTTTGCCAAGAAGGGAGATACATTTGTTCCGGTTATTAACAGCTCAGATTATCGTCAAATAACCTGTACTTTTGGAATGAACCTGTCAGGAGAACTTCTTCCGATTCAACTTATACATATGGGAAGACAAAAAATGCCACCCAAGCTTTACATTCCCCGAAGGGTTTCAAGTCACACACACACCAAACCATTGGACTAATGAAGTAAAATGTTTAGAAATGGTTGACAAAATCATCTTGACTTATGTTAGCAAGAAAATAAACGATATTCAAAGGGCAGTGAACGGACGCAGTAAAGAAAAGAGTAAGCGAAGCGCACTTACGATGACGTACACATCAATGGGTCACGGAAGAAGTAAAGAAACAGATAGTGGAATAAAGCTAGAAGAAGTAAAATTCGATTCGAAACATTTTAAAGGCACTTCGTGCTAAATGGATTACATCTTTCTATGACTACATCTCCACAACCAGAAATCCATTGTCACAAAAGGTTGAGATTGTGCCGGAATAAACAACTTTTTGAAACTTCATGCAGCATCTAAAAATGAAAACCCCTTCATAGAATTGGAAATGGTCGTTGAATAATGTAAATTCTATGAGAACTGATAATATTTACGTAAAAAAAGAAAGTACTTCTTTTCTCTCTCCCTTTTATGCCCTTGTCATTGTTTAATCAACTGCTTTTTTATCTTCCATAAGAAATTTAAGTCCGCGCGAATATATCTAATTAGGGTGCGCCAATTTAAAGTCCACGAATTTAAATCCGCGCGAAAATGAGTATTGCGCGAATTTAAATATACCCTAACAGGTATGTTACTCTATCCGGATTACCATCGCATCATATGTTACACTATCTTGATGCATCCTCGCGTCACATGTTACATTATCCGATGCACCCTCGCATTGAAATACATTATTCTGATATGCATTCATCAGTATAAGATAATTTTTGAATACGTTTTCTAACACGATAGGAATTAAACAAATTATGTTTGCAAAACCCCCAAAACGCAAATGGAAACGACTTTTCGAACTTCTAGTCACGAAAATATCTAAACGACGTGTGAATTTGAATTTGAATTTTATAAACTATGCCACGTCACTTACACCAGTACCGAAATTTATTTCGAAATCGTAAATAAACCCATTTACTGTTTGCTTAAAATATTTTTATTACTGCACACGCGTGAAATATTGTCTTATCCCGCTTGGCCGGGACTGGGTCATTTTTTATTTTCGATATGCGAGAAAAATCAGGATCTCGCCATAAAGTCTCGTTTAAAGCTCTATATTACCAGCCCCTAAATTTTTACAGTAAACTTACCTAACTATCACATTTGTATCGTAAAGGATACTTTAAATCTGACAGCGATGAACTCTAAGGCAACTGAGTTTCCGATAATCCCACTTTTAATATAGACCAAATACCGCTATGTTTTTCGAGGAATAGCATACATCTAATGGTATCAGGAACGCAACAAAAGGCAGATCGCTGGTATTTTGCTATTACCTTCAATCAATCACTCATTTCGATATTTTCGTAAAGTTATTTACATTATCGTATCTAGATAAAAGTCACCGTTTTGTCGCCAACTTCCACTCTCTTTTGTCTAGTGCAATTGGACTTGTGGTCTCCCAGTTGAGGTTAATCTCGGTAAGGTCTTTCTTTATCATCGAGATCCAAGTGGTTGGTGGTTTTTTTCTGGAGGTCTTTTGTACTGCTCTAAAGTATAACGTAGTGCCATCTTCGAGGGAGTGTTTTCGTTCATGCGCATCAAGTTTAGACGTTTTTTCCGTGTTTCGCCCTTCCATTTCTTTATTTTTGTTCTGTTATATACTTGATCCTTTGTGGCGATGTTCGGCCATTTCACATTTAGGACATACGTTCTTAAAAGCTTCCTTTGGAAGGCGTCAATCTTTTCTGCCATGCTTTTCGTCATGACCCATGTTTCCGCATTGTATGGGAATATTGATGTTATATATGCCTTGAAGGCTGCGGTGTTTATGTTTATGTTTATGTTTTTGTTTTTGAAGATGTGTTTGAGTTTATTTGCAGCTGTTATTGCTAGTGATTTTCGTCTGGTGATATCTTCATTGGTCTCCAGGAGTGTACCGAGGAGCTTGCATTTTTTCCATATTGATTTGTTTCTATTGCTAATATATTCTTCTGTCTTCTGTTGGTTTATGGTTAGGTTTCTCGTCATCAACATTTCAGGTATATCATTTTTGAAACGTTGGATATTGTTATTATCGCTTGAAATCTTGTTGATGTCGTCAGCGTATTGTATGCCGATGTCAACGTGGTTGACTTGTGTGCTACTTTCTTAAATGAGAAGTTTTTGCCTATTCGAGTGAAGGGGAAAAACAAGGGTTCCCTACCAAAATATGAATTTCCAAGTACAGTTTCACGTTAAGGTTTAATTATCTTTTCCATTTCCTAAGATCAGCAAAAGGCAAAAAGGATACCCGGGACAGCAGTATGCTCTCATAATCGTGAACACTTTCAAAGGTCAGGAAACATTAGGAACGAAAACTTTTGGCGGATCAAATTTCAGCAGAAATGCTTTCAGTGGCCAAACTTTCGGACAAATTTTTGGATTTCGTACAGAAAGTCTGTCGGACAACATTGCTTTTTGTATCTCTTTTAAATCCGTATTATAATAAGCTTAAATATGTGCGCTTTTTCTGAACACTCTGGATATAACATTATAGGCTAGGTTACGCAAGAAAAGAAAAGTACTGGGGAAAGTCATGATATTATTTCGGTCTATTTTATGTGCTTTGGGAACTTGAAAAGTAAGTTTTATGATATCAAATAAAATAGAAATACGAATAAGGTCATGTAACTAAAGAAATTTGACCTAAAATATCGAGCTATCCTTGAAAGGTGGTGGTTGTGAAAGGAGGACCATTTCATCGAGGACGTGTCAAATGATGATATCATTAGAATAGACTTAAAGTTTTAAGTTTTCTATTGTGGTACTTTCTCAAACAATGACCTTTGTTTCAAAGAATTTTCCGATTTTTTGACAAATGAAGAATTTACTGCACGTTACGGCAACTTTCTATTTTCTTAAGCTTACACCCAGTCGGAGGTACTGCATAAAATAATTGTTCTTCGTTTTTTTTGTAAAATAATAAAAAAACCCTCTGCAATAGAGTTCACTTGAGAGTTCTTTCAGTATTTAACTTCGTTATAAATGCACCCTGTCGCGGAGCGTTTTCTTCTATTTTCCCGAAGAATAGCTTTTTTTTCAGAAAACCCTCGAAGGACTGCTTCTGTACTCTCATTAATCACATTGTAATGTTTGAGAGGCTAACGAAATGTAAATGTAACTAATAAATGTGAGGTACTCCAAAAGGCTCTTGAGCGAATGCTGAGCAGTTTTAGGTTTCCTAAAAAACTGCCTTTGTCGGGATATTTAAAGTAAGGCACTTGTTAGGTTTTAAATCAAACAAAAACATTATTTTTACAAAAGTCCTTAAAATCCAAAATTTTCGGATAACTGAACTATTGTGAAGTCGTGTCGTTTGTAATAACTCAACAACCTCTTTGTTACTTGAATATAGTGAAACAACTTTTTCCGGTCCCGATAGTGTTCGCTATATATAGAGAGGCATTCGCTACATAGAGGTTCGTACTAAATTTGCTTATTTTTGATCTACAATACAAATGTTACTTCAAAATCTGCTTTGGGGTTTTAGGGTCACCATAATATAACAACGAGCTAATTAGTGGGAAGGCAAAGAGAATTAAGACAACAAATTGTAAGTGTTAAAGTAAACTTTTAAAATACTAATCAAGATCTAACAAATACGTTTCTTGCTTTATTTTAATGATGACGTTTTCATAGTCTCTACTTACCCAATGGCCTTTGTTATCAGTGTCGTTAGACTTTCATTATTTTGAGTAAGCGAAAATTTTCACAACGCAGAAAGTTGTGGCAGAAAGTTGTTGTTGGCCTGTCCGCTATAGGGAGGTCCTTTATAAGTGAAAAGATCAATCGGGACCTAAAAATGATGTCCGCTATATAGAAGTGTCCGTTACAAAGTTTCCGTTACATAAAGATTTTGTTTTAAGAGTTTGACCAAGACTTCATCCGTTTCGAAGAAAACTGTCCGCTGTGGAGAGGTGCCGCTATACAGGAGATCTGCTATAAGGAGGTTTCTCTGTACTTACACAGAATATATATTTCAGTACGCGACCTATCTGATAGATCGAAGAACAACCGGAAAGCGATGGAGGGTGTTTAAGAGAAAACATACACTTCATTTATTTTCTGCGATACAGAAACGGACACGTGAGGTGAACTCAAACTTATAATCAACTTTATTTTAGTTTTCCTCACCATGAGCGACGAGTAGCAGAATAAGTTACTACAGGGAATTATCGAATCACATGTTTTCAGCTAATCAATCAAATGTTCCAGAAAAGGAAAAAAAGGAAAAAAAGCTAAAGTCAAAAGACAACCTGAAAAACATAAACTGTAATGATGGTAAAGACCAAAGACCATAAACTTTAGAAATTCGACAAAACAAATAATCCTAACGACGAGACACACAAAAATAAGATGAATTTCCAGCTTCGGCGTTTCTTAACAAGTCATTTTCTAAACGAGGTGGGTAACACAGCTAAATTTTCAGCCTAGGTCAGTAAATAAGCTTCATTTCCGAAATTTTTGAGGAGTTACTGAAATGAATTGATGTTTCTATCTTTAAAAATGTTCAATCTGAATGCATGAACTGTTTCATGATACAGTAATTATTCGATTAAGCGGTTAATGTCCAACTAAGAGGCTGTTTATATGGTAGCCGAGCCAGCTCGTTTGCAGGGCTAGCTCTTTAGCCAAGATCTAATTTAAAAGGAATTAAAAATGTCGTTGATATGGACAGGATGGCTGGCTCGCTTGCCGATAACTCAACTATTTCAATCGGGTACAATCGACCTGAAAAAAATCCCATATGAACAGTCACAGGCGAGTCAGCCAGCAAACGTGCCAGCCTCGTTGCAAACACACAGATTTTGATTGGCTTAAGATTCCGTAATCTTTCTTTATGACGCTTAAATTTTCCTGCTTGACTTGCACGAAAAAGAAGTCAGCCCGTTAGCAGGGCCAACCATTTCTAAAAATCAATGGAAATTTCCAGCCCAGCGAAAGGGCAAGCCCTGCAAACGGGCTTGGACTCGGCTTCCATATAAACAGCTCCTAAGCAACCATTTGATAATTACTGAGACTATCACCTTGCACTTTCAAATGCTTCCAAAAAGATAAAGCGAAAATTTCTAGCCTCAAATAACACTAACAGTAAGTTCCATCCCTGTGTTCATAGAAATGCTCTTTCCCTATTTCTATGCTGTGTTTAACTCTATGATTATAAAACTTCGGAGTATGTGATGATTATACGATCAAATTTACTAAGTAAATGGTTTCTTTCTGAAAGTTTGAATGCGCAATCATATGGTGTTTAGTTTAGGGACGATTATACAGGATGCTTTTAAAGTCATCTTGAAAAACAGCAATGAGTGGTTAGTATGTTTGAGTGCGACCGCTGCGGCTCGTGTTCGAGTCCAGTCATGTCGTATCTCAATACACCACTCCGATGCGCTTCAAAACCAGCGTATCAGCCCAATAGGAGCCATCAACTAACTGCAAACTGTCTTTCGGGCAAGTTAGAGCAAAGTTATACGTATCCTCTGGCGATAAGTCAATTAATCACTGCAAATTGGCAGGCGGAAAAACCAATCATTACGGATGGAACTAAAAACTCCCGGTTACTTACTTACTTACACCCCACATAACTTTCAACAAGAAAACCAATAAAAAATTACTCGATCGCATTTGATTAGGAATAAATTCAATTTAGTGTTCTTTCGGCAACGTGGTTTTATTTGAAGACAGACTTGTCACTAATTATTATTGACTTAGAACAAACGACGCGACAATTATGAAAAATAATTGTTGACTCAATAAAAATTATTTACATAAAGACGAATTTTCCCTACAAAATTGGGCGAAATATCTGGGAAACTTGATTTTTGAATTAATGGTTTCCAATACATAACGTAACCCCCTACAGTTATAGCCGTACAGTCACTTTTCGTCGCCGTACACACAAGGCAAAACTGTTGTCAGGCTATCCGACGATGAATTAGGAATATACTAATAATAATAATAATAATAATAATAATAATAATAATAATAATAGAGTCAAGGGCACCATGAATGAAATAACGGTTTTTGTGATGCAAAATTAACGATTAGGAATGAGACTGCCCACAGCCTTCGAATAAGCACCCCCCTATTTGCGAAAATAATTTTATAAGAACTTGAATCTAAGTTAATAGGAACTGACTGTTTTCAAAACAATTACAGATTTTCTATTGACTAAAAAAATAAAGACCTTTTGTAACTTTTTACTAGTTGGCTCTTTTTCTACTGTAGGTTCTTCTACTATTTTAGTTTCTTCTTCTATTGTAGGTTCCTCCATTGTAGGTGCTTCAATTGTAGGTGCTTCTGTTGCAGGTTCTTTTTCGATTAAAGGTTCTTCTTCTTGATGTGGTAATTGATCCTTAGAAAGAAAATAATGAAACAATACAGGTGTCCATTGTATGTGTCGATTGTCATGGAAAAAGAGATTTTTCATGCTGCTACATAGACTAAATATTAAAAAAATTTACCAGATTTACCAGAAATAAAGCTTGTATTTTATTTTAAAAAATTCATACGCTTTTAATTAAGATTACTTTCAATTTACAAGTTACAAGTTGTAAAAGAAATTTTCCATTAATCTTATTAAATTCACTTAAGATATCATCGATTATTTTTGTGGCAAACTATTGTCCATTCATTCTGGTGATGATAAATTAACGCAATAAAAGTACTTAACTTGGCCAAATATGAATAACTTACCTGCCCGGATAATATCTTTGAACTAGCAACCCGGGTAAAAGCTTTTTACCATGCCTAACTGTGAAAAAGATGTGTCAAATACCCTTCCTCCCGTGTTGCAAGAGCTGACGAAAAATTAAATCATGGAATCACAACTGGAAAGTGTATCCATGTTGTAGAGCTCGAAAAACTGATCTAAAAAGTGTATGGGATCGTTTCGCTGCGACCAACCGTTGCAGAGATATCGTCGATCAAAGATTTTGATGACGTTATAGCCGCAGTACCAAATAAAATTTAGACCCAAATGTTGTGTCACCCCTTCACCCGTATCGTGGACCCTAAAAAACGTCAGTTATCCCTATTGGTTCTCGAGATATTTCCCCAAAAATGTCGCGTTCGATTGGGGATGCAATGCAATGATTCCCCGTGATCATAAAAAAACTGATGTCAAATGCCACGTGCTTTTGGAATGATCGTGAAAAAAGTGTCTCTCGCCTCTACGTGGTTTTACGCGCACATAAGAGGACGATGACCATAAAATTTAGTTAAATATATCACTCTCTAAAATAAAAGTGTGACACACGTCCGCGTATTAGGATATAGATGGCCAGGTATTGCTATGGATACGAATTCAGCCAAATTATCAGCCTGAAAATTGTCAAATATATACCCAAAAAGTAAAGATGCCCATGACATGTGAGGGAAATGGGTACCCTATCTCGAAGTGAGAGAGGGGATATATGCCAGGCACTGTGGCGCTTATGTAGCAGTACTCAATGAGGTTCTGTGCCTGCGATGGTTCGCACCCTCCCATGCAGTTCGGTGCCGTTACTTAACACCATTGGTGTTGTGTGTTGCAAACACTCGTCAGCAGTGTAGCGCAGTGATTCCTACCCTGAGGTAGTATCTTCCCCAGTGTAGGACCCATTCCGTAGGAACATTGCCTTTTCGTAGAAATTATTAATTTTGCACAACTCAAAGCTTACCTCAATGTTTTCATCTAACTCCGAGACTTTCTTGTCAATGTATGTGTTATCTGAAGCGTTCTGATTAAAAAAATTATAAACTATTGGTTTAAAATAGACGTCAGTTACGCTTTAAAAGGTTTTGTAAATAGAACAAGCATTGTGAAATTCCCAAAATTCAACATTGTGTTCCCTATTCGCAAACTTTATCCCAAACGTACACGCTTTTATAAATATTCACTTGAACCTCAAGTTAAGTGACTTAAACGAAGTACTTTCCTGCGTTTTAATGATAATAAATTGACCAAGCTGAAGCATAGCCTAAAAATTCATTTTTTGAATTAGGACTGAGCTGCATTAAAAAAAGGAAAATAAGGTTTTGACTTTTGTTGCTACGAAACTAAAAATTAAGCTTGAGCTTTATTTTGTAACCTAATCACCCTGAATAACAAATACCTTTTGTTTCTCGTAGAAAATATGGATTGCCAATGAAAACATGTTATTTCTAGTTATAAACTTACATCTAATATGTCCTTTGCGAATTGTGCCAATTTTTGGTAAATGAATGATGTAGCAGTTATCTAAAATGTAAAACAGCAGTGTCAAACACTGATATTTTGTTCATGAAAAATATATGATAAAATAGACACGAAAGAAGTAAATTATTCTCTTGTTTCATGACTTGTACTTAGAGGGGGTTCAGGTCCCCAAAAAGAAACAAACCCACCTCATAAGATTTAGGTTCGCCTGGTTAGGTTGAACAAAACAGCCCACAGTCGTCTCCACATAGCCCCCAGCATCTTTCAACATGATTTTCATTTCATGTTTAACCATGATCTTGGACCATCATCAAACACAATTATTGCAAATAACTTTAAATTGTTCAGTTAATTTCCTGCACATGATTGCCAGGTATGTGACCAATTTACCTCATGCTAGGGAATAGGGTATAAATAGGCAACTCTTTTTCCAAATAGCCAAGGCATGGCATGGGCCAGGAGTCTAGCACCCCCCTCTTAGAACAAAGTTGAAAATTTTTAAGAACTGTATATTCTAATGAAAGTTTAACTATGGGGGAAACTTAAACTTAAACTTCCTCCATGGTTTAACACAAAACACGTAAGACAGTGCCTCATAGGAAGGAACTGCTTGATGATTGATTGTTCAATTGGCGGCAACAAGAAGAGTATGTAACAGCGATAAACGAATGGTCGTGACAGATTCTGATTTCTAAAAACAGACCTTTAGTAACTTTTTACTGGTTGGCTCTTCTTTTGTTGGTTCTTCTTCTATTGTAGGTTCTTCTAGTGTCATTTCTTTTTCTACTGTAGATTCTTCTATTGTAGGTTCTTATATTGTCATTTCTTTTTCTACTGTAGATTCTTTTATTGTAGGTTCTTCTATTGTCATTTCTTTTTCTACTGTAGATTCTTCTATTGTAGGTTCTTCTATTGTCATTTCTTTTTCTACTGTAGATTCTTCTATTGTCATTTCTTTTTCTACTGTAGATCCTTAGGAAGAAAATAATTTGAAAAATGCAACAATAACGAACGACAATCAACACTTGCTAAAATTACTGACAAAAAGGCTCACGGAATGCAAGTTTGAAAATAAAAAAAGTTACGAAAATATGGTAAAAATAATACATTGTAGATTTGCATTTGTACAGTAATTATATGGTTTTGAGGCTGATTTTAGATTTAAAAAAGTATGAGTTTCAGTTCTAAAATTTGTTGAAATACCGAAACGTAAAGGGAGCAATTTGTACATTTTAGTTAAGCGCCCGGGCGCTTATAAAATTTTTTCGAAAATTAGGAGGGCGCTTATTGGAGGGGGGCGCTTAAAAGAGGGGGCGCTTATAAAATTATTTCAAAAAAACCCTACAAAAAATTGTGAGAGGTGTTAAAAATAAATACTTATTTTCACTTTTGTTATTTTCTATAAAAACTATGTACAGAAAACAGAAGAAATATCAGGTATGGTTCCTGTAATGTTTTCCAACTCTATATCTATGTCGTCATCTTCTTCTTAATCGGAGTCTATTAGAATGTTTGGATCATCTTCCATGTCTGGTTGAAAAGATCTACAAGCAGTTGGCTGACTGTTTTGGCTAGTTTCTAATAAGCGCCTGGGCGCTTATCTAGGATTTTGACTCTAACATTGTAACTCTAATAAGTGCCCAGGCGCTTATTAGAGGGGGCGCTTATGAAATTATTTTTGGATTAACAGGGGCGCTTATTAGAGGGGGGAGGCGCTTAAAAGAGGGGGGTGCTAAAAAGAGGAAATACGGTACCCAAAATTCTAAAATATTTTGCTTATTTAGTAAGTTTTGACCACCATTTAGTACCTAGGTACTAAGTCATTTTTAGTCATCCAAAATTGGGACCACTACCTACTTAGTACCCAGGTTTTTACACGTTTTGTTTTTATAAGCATAACCTCTATAAGCATATGAAGGCTCAGAAATGGCCAAAATTTAAGCATTCACTAAGCATATGCTGAGCCTCATTTGGCCAAAATGAAGCATTTTTTTGCTTTTTCAAGCGTATTTTCCTAAAATCCTAAAACAATGGCCCGAAATGAGCATATGATAAGCATATCTCAGCCTAAAAATTCAGTTTTCCCTAAGCATATTGAGGCTGAGGTCAAAACCCACTATGCTTATAAAAAAACAACAACAACGTGTAATCATTTTATTTCATTCAGTTCAAATTCAAAGTGATGTTTTGTTACCTTTTTTCTTTTTCATCTTGAGGAGTCTTTTTTCCTTTAAAATGGAAAAAACATTAAAAAATTATGAACAGCTACCTTAGACTATCTATGTTTCATAGGTTTAGATACCTGTTTGAATTCTCATTCTAATGTAAAGTTTTCGCTCTCTGTTCTCCAATAGTCGTCCCTGCTTGTTAGTTTGCCGATTTTCTTTTCACTCAGGAGATTTTTATAGTTTTTAAAAGCAACAAAATTTTGGTAAATACCTTCATCACTTTATCTGTTTTGCTTTTTGTTGATTGAAATTCAACTAAAGTGTTTGGTTCCTCTCAAATTTTCAAAACACTATCCGTTGTGTATTTTAGTTTGAATTTCTCTCGCATCAATTAATACCTCCCCTCCCCTAATTATTCCAACCCCTCTACTACTGTATTAGAGACCAGAGAGTAAATATAATTTTCTGCTAAATTTGTTTTATGTAAAAATACTTTTACTGTAGTGTTCTAAAGGTTGACTTGATGTTCAGGTTGTTCGAAAATTTACTGTTCACACATTTCTTGCTAATTTGTGCATTATAAATTAATATAAACATAACATAACTAAATGAATAACCTCTTCTAGGTGCCATGGTTGTCCATCTTTTCCATAAAAGTAAAATATCTCTTCCCCTTCCTCAATGTCTCTTGTCGCAACCACGCATAAGTGAGGGTAACTGAAGGTAATTACAAGTTTGACCTTGGAATTTGGGAAATACTTTGAATCATTGACGAGGCGCCCAAGTGATCCATCGTCTTCACCAGCATCAATACTGAATATTTTTGAATGAAAAAAGAATAGTATTAGAAATAAAGATTTTAGCAGGCGATTGAAAGGTTGAAATATTCGTAAAAGTTCTGATGTTAAGTTTTATTACTTCAAAAACAAATATATACATTTCATGATAATAAACATTTCAATTTGTTTAAGTTCCACAAATTTGATTTATAGTTTATTTTTACCCTGACTGCAAAATGACTTCCTAATACTAGTATTTACAGGTGGAGAAATTTTGGCGCGGAAAAATTTTGGCGCAATTGGCGCAAAATGCTAAAATACACCACAATAATAAATTAAATTTTCCCCCTAAAAACACGAAAATAGCCTAAAAATAGGGTAAATTCAAAAATCCAAATTGCGCCAAATTAAGTCCGCGCCAAACTTAAAAAACTCTTGGTTGCGCCAAATTAAATCCGCGCCAAAATTTCTCCACTTAAGCTATCTCGAAAAAAATCGAACAATAGAACAATATACCAGCAAGGTTGGTCTTGGAAATTAAAATGGAAAACGTAAAGATTCTGCTCGTCGCTGGTCAAGTTCTTTCCCTTGAACAACTTCCCACGGTATTCACAAATAAAGTCTCCTTTTCTAATTGACCTAGTTGCTACAACTCCCCAACCTATATCAGAAAATAAAAAAATATTTCTAAACTGTATTAAAGTCTATTTCACTGATGACTCAAGAACAACTAGGATAATCAGAATTTCAGCTTTGAATGTTGTAAAAAAGCCTACCTTTACTCTCCCCAAACCATTTCTTTACAATTTTATTAGGGTCTGTCCTTTCACTTAAGTAATGAATGATCTCATCTTTAGCCGATACTCGCTAAAAATTAAATTAGTTCGATTAAAAATTATGCAAGGGAACACTGACATTATCTACTTAAAGATATAGCTCCTGCTAGCAGGATGCTGTAAATACCAAATTAAGTTTATTGACGTAAGAATTAGGAACATTACCTTGGGCCTTGATGTCATATTTTATTATCTGTTTATTTTCTTTTTTGTCTAGAGAAAATAGAAATATCATATAGTGTCAGATTTCAAACAATATCATATAGTGTCAGATTTCAAACAATGTCGAACAAGAGATACATACAACAATGGAAAGCTGAAGTTTTGGCAGTTTTGAAAATTTATAAATAGATTTTCTGGTACATTTTTGCGCTTGAAAAATTGCGTTTTGGGCAGAAAATTTTCTTTTTCAAGACATAGCATGGCTCATTCATAGACAAAAAGAATTTGTTGCTTCAGTTCGTAAAAAATATGTAAAAACACATGGTATATACCGTCTTCGTGTCTAATTACGGACAGCCTTTGTAATTACGGACAGCCTTTGTAATTACGGACATCAAAATGTAAACAAACATTACTGTCACGAAAATAGACATGCGTTCTTGCCAAGTTCACCACGTATAACTGAATAAAATGTTTTATGAAACAGAGCAATCCAATAGAGAGCAATTAGCACTAACACTTGAAGAATGATAGACCGTGAAAATCATAATGGCCTATATTTCAATACTCAGTAAAAAGTGTCCTCCCCCACTGTAATTGACGTACAACTTTTTATTTATTTGACGTGTTTTATGATAATTAACTTTCTAAAAGCATGATCTAAAAACATTTTCATTCCTCAATTCATTTTTAAACATAAATTTTCGACCTGTCAATATTTCTTGACGGAGGTGGCCATTATTATTTTTTATCCATAAATGTGGCTACCATAGTACACACGGAGCTCATAAAAATACGCATGATTCTCAAGAGGGCGCAGTCTATTTTAAATCTTTAAAGTTTAGAAAAATAAATTCTAAATGGCATATTGGTAATTTTCTCTAGCGTTCAAATAAATTTAATTATCTCTCTCTGAAGTTTGTTTTATTACGGTTTGGTTGACAGTACGTGATGTGCCGTGTTTTTAATTTACAGACAGTTGGAATTATGTTTTGATCATGTCCGTAATTACCAAGGCAGTCCGTAATTAGACACGAAGACGGTATCCTTGTTGAGATTCCTTCAATTTCATCCATTATATATATTATATTTTTAAAATATTTTACCGTGTAGATGAAAATGGTACTATCAAAGAAATTCAAAATGGAAACTAAAAAAGATTTCTAAACAATTTTTTGTAAAAAATAGCATGTGTTTTGATAGTGGGTTCAAAGCTTATTTTCAATGTTGTTTCATAATTCTGATAAGGTGGCAGCTTGAATTGAAACTTGTTTATTCAAGCAAATGCATCCTTCAAGTTCAAAAAAGTACCCACTCTTCATTTTTCACTTCAGAAACAAACAGGTACTCTAAAAAATTTTAGGTATTTTTTAACAAATTTTTCAGTATTTACCCCAGGAGTAGCAGTCAGCAGGAGGGACTAGGGGTTGTACTTATGGAGCACACTAGCCATGTAGGCAAATTGACCTATAGACTAAGGGACCATCAACAAATCATTTTTGTACCTCTTACCAGCTTTTGTTTGGCTGCTAAGCAATATACCCCTCCCTCCCCCTATTTTACCAGCCTTTTTCACCAACATTTGCTTGACAATTTGAAAAAGTTGAATGATTTTCAGACGTCTATTAACATATTAAACGATAAACAAATCCAAGCGCAGGGCGCACAAAACAAAGTATAGGTAAGGTGCAATGGGAAAAATGCACGATAATTCCATGATAATATGGAAATAATAGACAAGTTTCTTCTCAATCCATAAGAACAATATTATTCAATAAATCAAACGCTAACAGTAGCATTAAAACCAGTATCTACAGCCCAAACCAAATATCAACAGAGTACTCTGCAATCCTGTGTAGTCAGCATGGCCTGTCGTTTGTTTTTAGAAGTGAAAGTTGAATTCAACTTGATTAGCCAAGTCGATTGGGCAAACGAGGCAATTCTTCAAAACAAGAGCATATAAATTTAAGAATGGGAGCATGCTCCCAAAATTAAGATAAGAAAGTATTCATTTTGGGAGCACTATTTAACATTGGGAGCAAAACATTAACTTTGGGAGCGTGCTCCTAAAATAAAGAAAAAATAGTACGAATAAGGAGCAACAAAATCAATATTATCGGGAACATCAAACTTTAATTTCAGGAAATAGATCTATCTATCTCAAGATTCATCAAACCTGATTTTTGTTCCCTATACTCACTTTTTGATTTGTAGATAATACGAAAAAAACTGTCTAAATTCTGCCCAAGTTTAGCGTTGGGGATAGGTTCCTTGACTTACTTATTACTTTTACAGCATTGGTTATTTTGCACGACCTTGATCAGAGTAGTTTAAAGGATTAGAATTAGTTTACGTGAAAAACGGGAACAATACTTGTATTATGCTCAAAATCAAAGTACAGAAACGAGGCTGTTTGCGTGATGAAACCTTTGGGGGAGTACATTATTATATAAGCATTCCACCCTATTCCACCTAAATTTATCATTTGTATCCAGGAAAAAACTGCAAAATTGCAACCTTCAAAGCTTCAGTAGATGATATACATACATCGGTACCCTTAGTTGAAGAATGAAGAGGAAAGGCATTCTTTGGGGGACGTTTAAAAAAGGACAAAAATGTTACAATTTATAGTATTTATAGTTTATTCGCAACTCACGTGAATCTTTTGAATGTAAAAAGTCTTTTTTCACAATTAAAACATTATTGCCACACCCAAAATTGGCTTGTATGTTTTCCCTTATTGGTGAATTTAGGGAACACAAGCAAAGGTTTTAGCTATTGCCTATTTATTATCATGTGCGCCTTTATGCGAGTTGCTTTGCAAGATTGGAAAGTGCAATTTGAAGTCGTTGCACATAATGGCCAACCAAGGCTTGACATTTAATTCTTCTGCTTTTATTCGTGATCAATATTTTGAGCGGAGGTGAAAAAAGGGAACAATCAAAAAAACGGCAACATTTCGTTCCTTAAGAAACAAAGGATCGGTGGAACGGAGAATGTCACTTTCTTCCCAGGAAAAGTTCATGATGAAATACGAATGCTAAATTTACACTAAGCAAACAGGAATGCTATTATTTCCTTTACATGATTTCAAATGATTGCAAAATATTCCGTGACAGAAAAGTTGAACCGGGTTCTATTTTTATGCGGAAGTAATAATAACCAGCTTACTAAACGCAATTCATTCCGCTTAGTGTATTCCCCTTTATGATGAATATTTAGTCAACAGTGCTCAATGTACTCTTTTTTGTCACCTTCTTCAATTCTTCAGACTTTGTTAGCGAATGAGAAAGAGCTACAAATTCACAAGTACGTCAGAAGTATGGCTTGAAGTATGGAGAATAGAAAAAGTAAAAGACATTTTCAGAACAAAATACTTTTCTTATGTTCGTTTGCTTCTTACAAGAATAATCCTTACAAGTATAATTATAGTTTTCCTTTTCTAAACGCTTTTCGTTCCGTGCTTATTTTCGCTACTAATGTATGGACGCCAAACTTGTCAACGAGTTTTTTCAGTTGATCTTCCTTCGTCAAAACTTTTTTGACTTCATTCTCTTTAATGAGCTCCTTACCGGTAATCAGGTTTCCGAAGTGACTCCAAATGATTGATTTATCGTTTTCAGAGAATTTTACGCGATCTTTTCGCATACTACTGTCGTAGAAAACGTTATGGACGAAGTATCATCGGTAGTGATGTCATTAAGTTCGCTGATATCTCCGTCAGATTGGACATGTAAAATTAAGTATGTTTATTACTTCACCTCTTTCCTAAATTTTCTATTGGCACTTCTTTCACATTGAGTAGTCATGGGTTTTGTAAGCTATTACTGAGAACTCAGAATTTACCTCCTTCTGGGTTTTCATTAACCTCACGACCATCCTGCTTCATCAGGTAACGCAGCCTGTCTCTTGTCTTTTGGTCGTCATACGTAGACAAAACCGGGTAGATGTTTTGTATTGTTACATTTTTGTGTTACGTTATGTGAAACATCTAGATATGCTGTAAAAATTGTTTAGCGAAAATAGGTGTGAAAAAATCAATATTATATCATGCTATATCTGCAACAATGCCCTAAGTAATAGTAGTAGTTCTGCTTATTTAACGTTGGAAAATCATACGAAGCTAATTTACACCAACCAATAAATTAATAAAATAAAAACAATAATTTTTTAAAAGCACGGATTTTACACTGGCAGTAGAGCTTTGGAACAGTTTGAAGGCCGTTTTAAAATTGCTCAAAGAATGAACCTCTTTCAAAGGTGCAGACAAATTATTCCGAAGCAGCACCGCACGGAAAACAAAACTGCTTGTTGTGGTTTCTGATTTTCCGGGAAGGCGTAACCTATTACTGCAACGAAGTTCCATTGAGCACACTTTCGACTTGAACATATCCCACATAAAACTTGGGTTTAAGCAAATTGTCGACTTGTATAGTTATGCTAGGGATTTCAGATTTTGCTCCCAATCACACGTTCGGTCACCGTCCCACCATGTTGAAGAAAAAGGAACAAGATCCTGGACATAAATTTGGGTACCAGTACTAACATTTCTTTAAACGATCTTACTTCTTTCTACTATGATAATTTCTTTATCTACTCAATTAACTTTAGGGAAGAAGTTAACGCGGAAGCAAATCCACCGGAAGAAAAGATTACAAATTTCAACTTAATTCGCAATCTTTTCTTCCGCAATTCCTGCATAAAAAGGACACGAAGTCAAATAAAGGTGTGTCAAAAGTAATTGTTGCGCAAAATTGATGTAATTACATGAATGTACAACTATAAATCTTTACTGTGTTTTAATAAAGTTCAGGGGTCAATGAGGTAAACTCTATAGGTTCTTTATTTGAAGTTGTACCAAATTTTTTGCTCTGTCACGTATAGGAAAACTAGAAATTCTAAGAATACGCAATCTTTTATTCCGCCGTTTCGAGATTAGGTGAAAGATTCACAAGCCTGCACCAACATTCAGGGTAAATAACCACAGGGGTTTTATCTTGCTCACTCGATTAAGGGTTGGGTTTAGTCACCTACGAGAGCATAAATTCAACATGGTTTTCAAGACACTTTGGATCCATCCTGTAACTGTTGGACAAATACGATTGAAACTAGTGAACATTACCTAATGTATTGCTCAAACTATGTAAACGATGTAAAAGACTTATACTCATAGACAACCTCCAACAGTGCAACATATGTGTTTTTCCTCTGAGTCCCTCGTTTTTGTGCAAAATTCTTCTATACGGAGATAATAATCTTACTGACGCTGTGAATTCTTCTCTTTTGAATGCGACAATTAAATTCATTAGGGACAAACCGTTTTAGTTGACCACTTTTCTGATGAAACTCTCACTCTAATTTAGTTTACACTAAAAATTCATTTCAAAGCCAGGTTTGTATTCTTCGGGATGTTTTTCTTGTTGTCACGGTCACTGTCTTTCAAGTGATGAGCTATCAGTACGACAGATCTTAAGTGCAGTTACTTCACCGATAAATCTGCAGCTTACTGGTTAGCGGTAAACGAATAATATCTTTCTGACGATCTTGGCAGTAACCCTGAAGATGATGATAAAATAAAAATAATAATAAAACGCACCAACCATCATCCACATTTGCCAATTCATCACAACACTTAAAGGAACCCAAAAAATCAAGCCGCTTTGATTTCGTCAAACATTGCTTTGATGTGGAAAACCAGGCCTTGGCTAAAAAAACTATTCTGACATCAACCAAAACTGAAGAAACTTTACTGAAACTTGAGTATGATAACAAATATTTTTGACTTAAATAGGGAACGGTTTAATAGCAAGCAGGTGATTTAATGTAATAACTTTAGTGTACTCTCAAAATCCACAATGAATACTGGAACAAAACTGACACAAACAGTACTGTTTTAGATCTAATAAACATAGGCTATAAGATAACTTTTGCGACCACCCCCAAAAAGGATGTTTTTGTGAATAGTGCTTCGGTTGAAAACAATGAATTCGTTAAGGCTGGTTTCCACTTATCTAGATCTTGACAGATTTCGATCCAAGCATGCGCTTTAAACTGGATTTCCACTTTGCTGGATCAGACCGGACTGGAATGGATTGGAACAAGATCCATTCCGTTCCAGGCGAAAAATAGATTTCCACTCACATGCAGGATTTTTAGCGTGCAATGTTTTTGTAAGTAGTAAACAAACATGGCTGCTATTAACCGGTCAGGGGTGTCAGCGGGTAATCAAAAGACATGTGCTGGCGGTTGAGGGATATCTGAGGGTGCGTGATTGTACCTGACACAAACCGTCAACAAGGACAGTTTCTTAATCTGATTGACTGTCAACAAGAACAGCATATTAATGTTATCGGCTGTCAACAAGGACAAACTCTAAATTGATTGGCTGTCAACAAGGACAATAATTGAGAACAATAAGCTGTCAACAAGGACAGCGCCTAATAAGATATGGCTGTCAACAAAGACAGTTCTTGCCAACAAAGGCAAATTGACAAAATCTAGATCTATTCACAAACCATCTACAGGGACGGTTTCTTAAGTATAAATACTGAACTGTCAACAAGGACAGCAGAACAATGCACCCCCAAATTCCCCCAAACGCTATGACCGAGTCTGCCGAATTAGAATTCCCAGCAGATGTCAAAGAACCAGACAAACATAACTGTTGTGATAAGGAACGAATACAATCATCGGAAAAACGCAAGTAACGACGGTAAGCATTGCTGGACCATCGCCCTAAAATTTGTATCACACTATCCTATCCGGTACTCCCGATGAGGCTGCAGAAGAAGCACCACCAATCCTGAACGAATGAGTATTTGCACCGAGTGCATCAGGCAAACATCTTGAAAGGAGAGTAACGATGTCACTACGTGTGAGAAAACGTCCATTTTGAAGTGTAATGGCAAACTACGATGGTGTAAACTCAAGAAATCCAACATACAGCGAACTGGACAAACAATGTTGTTGGTAGCACCAATCCTAACGACAGACCCAGCACGAAAATAGTCAGTTTTGGATGCACGAAGGTGAATAGCCATGATTGATTGATCGACATTGAACGAAACGTCAGATACCAACGTGTGATTCGGATCATACATAACCAGGGAAGTGCAATTAAATTCAGAACATCCTAGGAGTCCGAAAAAAGCCAACGCTGAAGCCGCCTTGAGCAAACACGGTCGAACACAGAATACTGCAACAACTGCAACCGCGCGTGGATGATGCAAAGATGACGAAAAGTAATAAGTAACGCGACGGCGTAGAATAATCTGGACCCTGAACTCGTCTAATCCCCCTTAGTGTATAGAATAGTCTTGAAAATACTGACAGTTGGCAAGGAAAACCAGACATAACTGAATGAAACTGAATGCCAGCCAAATAAGTACGTATAGTGGCGAATGACAGCCGAGACCCCAGAGATGATACGAAGAAGATCAGACCATCTTCTTGAACTGGGAATAGTGAGAGACCATTGCTATAGCAAAACGCTGGTAATTCCTTAAAGCAGTGTTATATGTGGACATTGTTGATGGAGCCAAAGCGTGCGACTGATAAAAGACTACTGAACCGGTAGGATCGACCACACCAGGGGATGGACTTTCGGCTGACTATCCGCCTTGGGGCACACTGCTCGAAAACACCTCACCTGAGAACGAGAAAGAAAATCAGCTGCAGCATTAAAGTGACCTGGTACATTCTGCAATAATATATTAACATTCAAACGAGCTGAAAACAAAAAAAAAAACCAAACAAGCGTCATAATGACCGGATCCCTGCAAGAACCGGACCTCCAAACGTGAACGATGGCTAAATTGTCTGTAAAGATAACAATCTGCGAATTCTGCCATCGGGAACCCCAAGTCACAACTGCTGCAACAGTTCCTGGACATTAATGTGATACCTGAGGAAGTGAAGAGGCCAAGTCTCACTAAACCAATGGGAACCCCAATAGCCTCCGAAACCATTCCCTGATGCATCAGTGTACAAGGACATGGCCACTGAAGTAATAGGCTCCGATTGAAAAAGGCAGACACCATTCCAAGACGGCAAAAAATCGATCCACCACTGTATATCAGCCCAAGCTTCCGCACTTAAATAAATATGGTGACTAAGCGATGACACCGAAGTAGATAAGTCGATCAGCCTACGTAAGAAACATCTACCTGGCTTAACAACTTTGGCTGCAAATGATAAAGAACCAATTAAAGACAGTAATTCCCGTTTAGTACATTTGCATCGGCTCCTCTATCCAATTAACATGGTGTGAAGGTCCTCAAACTTATCTACAGGTAATCGAATGGTACGGGTGGAGACGTCAACTTCAATTCCCAGATATGTAAGCACTTGGGTTGGGCCGAACATATCGACTGCATAACAGCCATGTCCTCTGCCACTTGACGCTCTGTCAAGCCACAAATTAGAAAATCATCAAGATAATGCATCATATGCTGAATGCCACCAACGAAAATGAAAATCCAATATAGTAATTTCGCGAATTGATTAAAAATGAACGGAGACGAACGACTCCCAAAAGGCAAGCGAGTGTCAACAAAATAATGACCTTCCCACCAGTAACCTAACAGGCTCCACTGGGCAGGACGAACAGGACACAAACGAAAAGCATGTTTAATATCCAATTTAGCCAAATAACAACCTGAACCTAACTGAGAAATCATAAGTATAGCGTCATCAAAACTAGAATACTTAACCGAAAAATCTGACTTATCAATACCTTCATTGACTGAAATGCCCCTGGGCGATGACAAATCCAAAATAATCCTAAAAGTCCCTCCTTTCTTAGGGACTGCAACAAGCGGGGAACAATGGAGAGGCTCCAATGGTGGAGACAAAAAGGAGTCTGCTGTATGACCTCTATTGACCTCTCTTGCTAAGGCCTCCCAAATCGGTAAAGGATTATTCCAAGCCGACAATAAATTGTTAGGTCTAGTCTAAAATAGGGCCAGAAAATCCAATATCAAAACCGTAACGAAAACCGTCCAAAACAAAGGACACCACGGCTCTATCAGGATGATCCCGCAAAGCCAATTCCAATCTGGAGATATTGACTGAAGAAACAACTGAGGAAGGTAACACATTAGGATAAAAAACTATGCCCGCTGGTGCATTGTGAGGCTGGATGGGGACCTGAACAGATCCGAAAGCGATGCATGAAACGACACCTGGTGTTGGTGCAATGCCCATCTGCGTTATAAAACCGACAGGATCTAGAATGAGAAAAGAATTCTGATCCTGGAGGTCTGACCGACTGTGAGTTCTGGGGGGAACGAAAGGGCCGGTTGCCGCTAGGTAAGATGGAGCCTGAATTAGAACCAGTGGTCTGAGACAACCGGAAAGGACAGCCAGATGCCATGTGCCCCACACCCCTACATGCAAAACAGACAACAAGCGCAGGGCACCTCTCAGATGCCGATTGTACAGATCATCATCAATACGATTCCATGACAAAGAATCATTGCACGCCATCTGGAAACGGAAAAACCTGTCGTGAGCGCCCCAAGCTTGAAAATTAAATTGGGCGGCGAAATTACAGATGATAGCCTGATACTGCAACAACTCGCAAACACAATCCGGAAAGAAGTGGCCACAACAACGAATAAAATTGTTCCAAGCCACCATCCACGAGGAAAAATCAGAAACTCGTGGTCGACCCGACTGACGCGGCACCAGAGACACCGATGGAGATGAATCCCCCGAGAACTGGAATGTGTATTCCTCCGTCGAGACCACTGAAGAAGGTAACAAATGATCAAAGTTAATGAACTCACCATTCGTTATGCGGTCAATGACAGCCTGAGGCAGCGCTGGAACACTGGGTGATCGACAAGCAGGCAGGCGAACGGCAACACTCTGTGACGCGCAAGGAAGCGTGGCAGCACAAGGCACCGGCAGAGAACCCGGACCTAGACCAATGTTACTAAAACTAGTAGTTGAACCAGATATAAAATTAGCTGGTATATCATTACTGTCAGTATTAGTAGTGTCAATATTAATGTTTAAGTTTGAACGTTGCCTGTTAAAAAACCGTTCAACTTGTTGTCTAATTAGAGTCTCTAAATCATTCGACATGGGTGTTTGAAAAGAGCCGGCAGTCGCAGGACGAGATTCAGTTGACGAACAATTTTCAGATGACGACGTGTGAGTACTTGCTGGAATGGGATGAGAAGTAGTCGACGAACTTGACTGTTGTTGCACAAACAACGGAGCTGCAGGCGTATACGAAGTTGCCACTGTAGTAACGGAGCAGAAACACTGGTTGTCATCGGCTCAAGTGGATGGTAAAATTGGTACAGACGCCTGGCCAACACTTGTGTGGAACCGGTAATCAAAATATTTAAGGCATTGCACGAAAGCTGCAAAGAGCTTCGTGATAATTGTAACCAGTCCTGTAAAGAACGTTGTGCTGCATCGTCTGTTGTTCCGGAAGTCCTAGTGCGACGTCGAGCAAAAGCCCAAGTACAAAAAACCAAAATGGCGACAATACGTGACTTCCACATGGTGACGTCCAAAGTAAAGTAAATAGCCAAGAAACAACAAACTACTGCTGCTAAAGCAATTCCACGCGCTCTCCACCTTGAGCACCAATATCAATTTGCAAATTTAACACGAAGGACGACAGATACAGGAGAGTATCATTTACTTATTCAAGATATGGAAACTGTTTGAATCATGAATATTTCTTTAAACATTTTCGAATGCTGCCTCATAAATTTCGGTTCCAGTTGTGAATTGGGATTCTCAATAACTCTGTTATCTTGTTCGTTTAAGAACCTGCCCAAAATGTTTTCTTGATTATCCTCCTAGATTATCCATAATAACAAATAGATGGTTGTCAATATGATGTAAGTTTGTTTTTGGCGCTGTAGTGTCTGCCTTATTAATTTAAAGTCACATGATCAACACTCGTTTTCATTGGCTTAAAGCAGATCCAAACTAATCGATCCAGGATGATCCAGAAAAAAGTTGAATGCTTCTCAACTTTTTTTCGATCCGTTTTGGACCGCTATGACCGACCTGGATCACGAAATGTGCAACTTTTACGCATGCGTGGATTAAATTTCTGATCCTTTCCGTTCTAATCCGGTCTGATCCATCTAAGTGGAAATCCGATGCAGAGCGATCCAAAACGGATTTCGATAAAATTGAAGAAAGTTCAACTTTTTTCCAATCCGTATCCGAATCACAGATCGCTTGCCTTTTTCAACCAATGAACGATCAGTATACTGATGTAATACGAGTTTGAGAAAAGTCATAAGGATAGATGCAGAAATTCTTATCAGACAGGATTCCATCTGATTCAGACCGACCCGGTCAAAATCCAGATAAGTGGAAACCAGCCTTTAATGCATCTGTCCAAGAACTTTTGGAAATAGAGAGGACTGCAGAGTAATCTCCTAAGTTTAAAATAAAATAACAAGACAAAGGTAATACTAGATCTAAGACACATCATTGTTTCAAGGAACACAAAAGGTACCTCGGGAGGAACACAAAGACAAAGTAGTTTGTATGCACAGCTTTTCTTTCGGTTTGGCTTTTGTGTCCTTTTTGTTTACAAAACTCGCGAGGATATTTATTACGCACTGGCGACAAATGTTGCATGTTTCATCGATGAATGCGCATGAACAGTTGGTTTTGTTTCCAACAATAAAAAGTCTGCTTGGTATAATATGCAAAAACATATATTCTTACCATTGGATTCTTTGTTTTGTATATTAAAACTACTCTTATCTCTTTACCGTATAAGAAAACACTATCAAAAAATATTCCAGCAGTTTCAAGATGTGGGTAGACTGACGGAAATAATTTGCCGTTTATGATTTCCCGCCAGGTCCGCTAACTGTTGCATTATTCATTTTCAAGGTGATTTAATCAGAGAACCTTTCAAATATTTTCTTTTCTTTGACAAAATAAAACACTGGGTTCGACAATCCATACTAACATATCTGGGTTTACATGTCAGATATAATACGGCTGTCAATGAAACGAACTTTTGATCTGAAGCGTGAAAATCCCTGTGGTAAGAACAGTACTTGAAAATCACCCCGAACAGAATTGGAGAGTTGGATAGGAATATCGAAATCACCACTGTGCAGTTACCCAGAAATTGGTTGTACTTACGTCGAGTCTTGCGTCTCGGCTGCGCGTCCATTCTTGAATCAACTGAATTTACCACTCAATTCAGCGAGCTTTGGTTCCACAATAGTCACTATGGTTTGACTTTTATATCGACACAAACTTCATGCAGCAGATCGGCTTATATTTTTGATTTCATTGTGTTACAATGTCACTAGAACATCTTTCTTACATGGCAAAGCATGTACATTTTACAGGCAGTCTTTCCAACGCCCAGCTTTATCTGATGTATCAAACACACCCTTTTGGCTGTTGGATGTTGCTTTGTATTTGCTCTCATCGTCCAAGCTGTTGAGAAGGAGTTAGAACTTTTGGTCTTTTTTGCGCCGATCCGCTTTGGTCATCGCTTTGGATGCCTAGAATTTGTTTTTTGGAGCTCCAAAGTCACTGTTATGACCAACTGTTTTAGTTAGGATTAGTTGATGACAAATGGCCTTATATACTGCCCCCTCTTCAAGTAGGTCATTTTGTGTTGATAGCTAGCAGTAGAGCAAGTAGATGCTGAGCAGTAATTTGCGATAATAGTGCAATCTCCCATACCCATTCGGCCACTTATCTGGTCCCTGAATACATAAGTTTATTAAGTTTTTGCACTGAAGAAAACTTCACACAAAATAAGTTGCGCGAAAATACAAATCTTTCGCGCAAAATGGTGCGCAAAAATTAGACGAGCGCGAAATTTTTCGGTTTTCAGGTGTGTACAATAAAGATTGCGTGAACATCAAAAACAACTTTTTAAGGTATATTCATTCGAAAGAAAACAACTATATCCAAACAGTTTTAAGTACGTCAGAAGCATTAATTACATCAGCTGACGCATTAACATCATTTCATCATTTATGAAAATATAGTTCCTAAAACTTTACTGTTTAGTGTTTTTTATCTTTATTCTCATATTATTTATATATTTGTATATTTTTTCATTAAATTGCCCAAAGTTTAATCTTGCAGGAAATCAGTTTGCGCGAAGTTATTATTCGCGAAAAAAGATGTGCGACAATGGAACTCGCGCCAAAATTTAATGGATCAAAGTACTGAGTTCGGAAATAGTTTCTCCCTATCGCCACTCCAAGTTGAGCATCAACAGAGGTTTTAATGTTTAAACCTATCTTTTCAGGCTCATCCAACATTATAGGTTTGACGATCAGAAATGATTTCGTGACCTGTGGTCACATTGTCGATTTTTAATTCCGGAAATATTCGGCGGTATCATCAGAAATTTAAATGTGTTCGTCACGTAGTAAGTCAAACCGATGAAAGAAAAATAGATTCTCAAATTGATGAAGTACGTGAGATATGAAAGCTTCAAGCCGTGTGGAAGAGTGCAGCCCCAGACACCATCGAACATTGCTTTAGACAATGTGTCGTCGATGTTGGGAATAGCTTTGTTGTAAATGGAGAGATTGACACAGTTTCAAGAATTGTTTGTGGAAATCTCTAGCGAAACTACATATTGATGCAGATACCGTAAAGCGTAAAAACCACAGTGTAACCCTTGCAACTATTTTTCGCTTGCAAAATTTAAAAATTGCGTTGCATGCGCATGAACGAATTGCAGAGTGGGTTCTTAGCTTAACGTGAGGGCCAGGTGTTGATACTGAAAGCGTAGGCTGGGTACTTTTGATATTCATTCACTTTAATATAAAAAAACAAGAAAAATTAGAAAATATACAAATCATAAAAAACGTAGTTGACACGGCTTCTTCGGATAGGGATAACACGAGGCTCTTGGACTTTTTGCACAAAGTCCTCCAATAAAACTTCAATTTTCATTTCGTTCAATACTTTACACTGTGATACGATATTAAAATATTCAGTTACTTAGCAGGGGGGAGGGGAGGGGGATGAAATACAAAAACATTTCCGAATCGGAGCGTTCACGGTTACTTTCTTATATAGCATGAATTACGGGAACGACGACAATCTTGTCAAATTTGGTAATAATGTTATCAATTTTGATAACAACGTAGGTAAGCTATTCCGAATTGGAGTGTTCACGGTTACTTTCTTATACAACATGAATTAACGGGAGCGATAATAATTTTGTCAAATTTGGTAATAATGTTACCAATTTTGACCAATTTGATCAACTTGTAACAACGTTTTTCCAATCTCAATTTATGGTGAAAACAATGTAATAAACTAAACTCAAAACATGCTTGACTGCTGTTTTCTCTCCAAAAACCATTCCTAAATCGATGCTTATATTTCTAAAGGCTAGGCATCAACAATTTTGACATCATCAATGACGTAAGGGTACAGCGAATCATCTACCGGCTTAGTTTAAAGAGATTTATGCAAAGGAGTCAAGGAGTCCGTTCAAAGGAGTCCGTTGAGTTTATAATAATAATAATAATAATAATAATAATAATAATAATAATAATAATAGAGTCAAGGGCACCATGAATGAAATAACGGTTTTTGTGATGCAAAATTAACGATTAGGAATGAGACTGCCCACAGCCTTCGAATAAGCACCCCCCTATTTGCGAAAATAATTTTATAAGAACTTGAATCTAAGTTAATAGGAACTGACTGTTTTCAAAACAATTACAGATTTTCTATTGACTAAAAAAATAAAGACCTTTTGTAACTTTTTACTAGTTGGCTCTTTTTCTACTGTAGGTTCTTCTACTATTTTAGTTTCTTCTTCTATTGTAGGTTCCTCCATTGTAGGTGCTTCAATTGTAGGTGCTTCTGTTGCAGGTTCTTTTTCGATTAAAGGTTCTTCTTCTTGATGTGGTAATTGATCCTTAGAAAGAAAATAATGAAACAATACAGGTGTCCATTGTATGTGTCGATTGTCATGGAAAAAGAGATTTTTCATGCTGCTACATAGACTAAATATTAAAAAAATTTACCAGATTTACCAGAAATAAAGCTTGTATTTTATTTTAAAAAATTCATACGCTTTTAATTAAGATTACTTTCAATTTACAAGTTACAAGTTGTAAAAGAAATTTTCCATTAATCTTATTAAATTCACTTAAGATATCATCGATTATTTTTGTGGCAAACTATTGTCCATTCATTCTGGTGATGATAAATTAACGCAATAAAAGTACTTAACTTGGCCAAATATGAATAACTTACCTGCCCGGATAATATCTTTGAACTAGCAACCCGGGTAAAAGCTTTTTACCATGCCTAACTGTGAAAAAGATGTGTCAAATACCCTTCCTCCCGTGTTGCAAGAGGTGACGAAAAATTAAATCATGGAATCACAACTGGAAAGTGTATCCATGTTGTAGAGCTCGAAAAACTGATCTAAAAAGTGTATGGGATCGTTTCGCTGCGACCAACCGTTGCAGAGATATCGTCGATCAAAGATTTTGATGACGTTATAGCCGCAGTACCAAATAAAATTTAGACCCAAATGTTGTGTCACCCCTTCACCCGTATCGTGGACCCTAAAAAACGTCAGTTATCCCTATTGGTTCTCGAGATATTTCCCCAAAAATGTCGCGTTCGATTGGGGATGCAATGCAATGATTCCCCGTGATCATAAAAAAACTGATGTCAAATGCCACGTGCTTTTGGAATGATCGTGAAAAAAGTGTCTCTCGCCTCTACGTGGTTTTACGCGCACATAAGAGGACGATGACCATAAAATTTAGTTAAATATATCACTCTCTAAAATAAAAGTGTGACACACGTCCGCGTATTAGGATATAGATGGCCAGGTATTGCTATGGATACGAATTCAGCCAAATTATCAGCCTGAAAATTGTCAAATATATACCCAAAAAGTAAAGATGCCCATGACATGTGAGGGAAATGGGTACCCTATCTCGAAGTGAGAGAGGGGATATATGCCAGGCACTGTGGCGCTTATGTAGCAGTACTCAATGAGGTTCTGTGCCTGCGATGGTTCGCACCCTCCCATGCAGTTCGGTGTCGTTACTTAACACCATTGGTGTTGTGTGTTGCAAACACTCGTCAGCAGTGTAGCGCAGTGATTCCTACCCTGAGGTAGTATCTTCCCCAGTGTAGGACCCATTCCGTAGGAACATTGCCTTTTCGTAGAAATTATTAATTTTGCACAACTCAAAGCTTACCTCAATGTTTTCATCTAACTCCGAGACTTTCTTGTCAATGTATGTGTTATCTGAAGCGTTCTGATTAAAAAAATTATAAACTATTGGTTTAAAATAGACGTCAGTTACGCTTTAAAAGGTTTTGTAAATAGAACAAGCATTGTGAAATTCCCAAAATTCAACATTGTGTTCCCTATTCGCAAACTTTATCCCAAACGTACACGCTTTTATAAATATTCACTTGAACCTCAAGTTAAGTGCCTTAAACGAAGTACTTTCCTGCGTTTTAATGATAATAAATTGACCAAGCTGAAGCATAGCCTAAAAATTCATTTTTTGAATTAGGACTGAGCTGCATTAAAAAAAGGAAAATAAGGTTTTGACTTTTGTTGCTACGAAACTAAAAATTAAGCTTGAGCTTTATTTTGTAACCTAATCACCCTGAATAACAAATACCTTTTGTTTCTCGTAGAAAATATGGATTGCCAATGAAAACATGTTATTTCTAGTTATAAACTTACATCTAATATGTCCTTTGCGAATTGTGCCAATTTTTGGTAAATGAATGATGTAGCAGTTATCTAAAATGTAAAACAGCAGTGTCAAACACTGATATTTTGTTCATGAAAAATATATGATAAAATAGACACGAAAGAAGTAAATTATTCTCTTGTTTCATGACTTGTACTTAGAGGGGGTTCAGGTCCCCAAAAAGAAACAAACCCACCTCATAAGATTTAGGTTCGCCTGGTTAGGTTGAACAAAACAGCCCACAGTCGTCTCCACATAGCCCCCAGCATCTTTCAACATGATTTTCATTTCATGTTTAACCATGATCTTGGACCATCATCAAACACAATTATTGCAAATAACTTTAAATTGTTCAGTTAATTTCCTGCACATGATTGCCAGGTATGTGACCAATTTACCTCATGCTAGGGAATAGGGTATAAATAGGCAACTCTTTTTCCAAATAGCCAAGGCATGGCATGGGCCAGGAGTCTAGCACCCCCCTCTTAGAACAAAGTTGAAAATTTTTAAGAACTGTATATTCTAATGAAAGTTTAACTATGGGGGAAACTTAAACTTAAACTTCCTCCATGGTTTAACACAAAACACGTAAGACAGTGCCTCATAGGAAGGAACTGCTTGATGATTGATTGTTCAATTGGCGGCAACAAGAAGAGTATGTAACAGCGATAAACGAATGGTCGTGACAGATTCTGATTTCTAAAAACAGACCTTTAGTAACTTTTTACTGGTTGGCTCTTCTTTTGTTGGTTCTTCTTCTATTGTAGGTTCTTCTAGTGTCATTTCTTTTTCTACTGTAGATTCTTCTATTGTAGGTTCTTATATTGTCATTTCTTTTTCTACTGTAGATTCTTTTATTGTAGGTTCTTCTATTGTCATTTCTTTTTCTACTGTAGATTCTTCTATTGTAGGTTCTTCTATTGTCATTTCTTTTTCTACTGTAGATTCTTCTATTGTCATTTCTTTTTCTACTGTAGATCCTTAGGAAGAAAATAATTTGAAAAATGCAACAATAACGAACGACAATCAACACTTGCTAAAATTACTGACAAAAAGGCTCACGGAATGCAAGTTTGAAAATAAAAAAAGTTACGAAAATATGGTAAAAATAATACATTGTAGATTTGCATTTGTACAGTAATTATATGGTTTTGAGGCTGATTTTAGATTTAAAAAAGTATGAGTTTCAGTTCTAAAATTTGTTGAAATACCGAAACGTAAAGGGAGCAATTTGTACATTTTAGTTAAGCGCCCGGGCGCTTATAAAATTTTTTCGAAAATTAGGAGGGCGCTTATTGGAGGGGGGCGCTTAAAAGAGGGGGCGCTTATAAAATTATTTCAAAAAAACCCTACAAAAAATTGTGAGAGGTGTTAAAAATAAATACTTATTTTCACTTTTGTTATTTTCTATAAAAACTATGTACAGAAAACAGAAGAAATATCAGGTATGGTTCCTGTAATGTTTTCCAACTCTATATCTATGTCGTCATCTTCTTCTTAATCGGAGTCTATTAGAATGTTTGGATCATCTTCCATGTCTGGTTGAAAAGATCTACAAGCAGTTGGCTGACTGTTTTGGCTAGTTTCTAATAAGCGCCTGGGCGCTTATCTAGGATTTTGACTCTAACATTGTAACTCTAATAAGTTCCCAGGCGCTTATTAGAGGGGGCGCTTATGAAATTATTTTTGGATTAACAGGGGCGCTTATTAGAGGGGGGAGGCGCTTAAAAGAGGGGGGTGCTAAAAAGAGGAAATACGGTACCCAAAATTCTAAAATATTTTGCTTATTTAGTAAGTTTTGACCACCATTTAGTACCTAGGTACTAAGTCATTTTTAGTCATCCAAAATTGGGACCACTACCTACTTAGTACCCAGGTTTTTACACGTTTTGTTTTTATAAGCATAACCTCTATAAGCATATGAAGGCTCAGAAATGGCCAAAATTTAAGCATTCACTAAGCATATGCTGAGCCTCATTTGGCCAAAATGAAGCATTTTTTTGCTTTTTCAAGCGTATTTTCCTAAAATCCTAAAACAATGGCCCGAAATGAGCATATGATAAGCATATCTCAGCCTAAAAATTCAGTTTTCCCTAAGCATATTGAGGCTGAGCTCAAAACCCACTATGCTTATAAAAAAACAACAACAACGTGTAATCATTTTATTTCATTCAGTTCAAATTCAAAGTGATGTTTTGTTACCTTTTTTCTTTTTCATCTTGAGGAGTCTTTTTTCCTTTAAAATGGAAAAAACATTAAAAAATTATGAACAGCTACCTTAGACTATCTATGTTTCATAGGTTTAGATACCTGTTTGAATTCTCATTCTAATGTAAAGTTTTCGCTCTCTGGTCTCCAATAGTCGTCCCTGCTTGTTAGTTTGCCGATTTTCTTTTCACTCAGGAGATTTTTATAGTTTTTAAAAGCAACAAAATTTTGGTAAATACCTTCATCACTTTATCTGTTTTGCTTTTTGTTGATTGAAATTCAACTAAAGTGTTTGGTTCCTCTCAAATTTTCAAAACACTATCCGTTGTGTATTTTAGTTTGAATTTCTCTCGCATCAATTAATACCTCCCCTCCCCTAATTATTCCAACCCCTCTACTACTGTATTAGAGACCAGAGAGTAAATATAATTTTCTGCTAAATTTGTTTTATGTAAAAATACTTTTACTGTAGTGTTCTAAAGGTTGACTTGATGTTCAGGTTGTTCGAAAATTTACTGTTCACACATTTCTTGCTAATTTGTGCATTATAAATTAATATAAACATAACATAACTAAATGAATAACCTCTTCTAGGTGCCATGGTTGTCCATCTTTTCCATAAAAGTAAAATATCTCTTCCCCTTCCTCAATGTCTCTTGTCGCAACCACGCATAAGTGAGGGTAACTGAAGGTAATTACAAGTTTGACCTTGGAATTTGGGAAATACTTTGAATCATTGACGAGGCGCCCAAGTGATCCATCGTCTTCACCAGCATCAATACTGAATATTTTTGAATGAAAAAAGAATAGTATTAGAAATAAAGATTTTAGCAGGCGATTGAAAGGTTGAAATATTCGTAAAAGTTCTGATGTTAAGTTTTATTACTTCAAAAACAAATATATACATTTCATGATAATAAACATTTCAATTTGTTTAAGTTCCACAAATTTGATTTATAGTTTATTTTTACCCTGACTGCAAAATGACTTCCTAATACTAGTATTTACAGGTGGAGAAATTTTGGCGCGGAAAAATTTTGGCGCAATTGGCGCAAAATGCTAAAATACACCACAATAATAAATTAAATTTTCCCCCTAAAAACACGAAAATAGCCTAAAAATAGGGTAAATTCAAAAATCCAAATTGCGCCAAATTAAGTCCGCGCCAAACTTAAAAAACTCTTGGTTGCGCCAAATTAAATCCGCGCCAAAATTTCTCCACTTAAGCTATCTCGAAAAAAATCGAACAATAGAACAATATACCAGCAAGGTTGGTCTTGGAAATTAAAATGGAAAACGTAAAGATTCTGCTCGTCGCTGGTCAAGTTCTTTCCCTTGAACAACTTCCCACGGTATTCACAAATAAAGTCTCCTTTTCTAATTGACCTAGTTGCTACAACTCCCCAACCTATATCAGAAAATAAAAAAATATTTCTAAACTGTATTAAAGTCTATTTCACTGATGACTCAAGAACAACTAGGATAATCAGAATTTCAGCTTTGAATGTTGTAAAAAAGCCTACCTTTACTCTCCCCAAACCATTTCTTTACAATTTTATTAGGGTCTGTCCTTTCACTTAAGTAATGAATGATCTCATCTTTAGCCGATACTCGCTAAAAATTAAATTAGTTCGATTAAAAATTATGCAAGGGAACACTGACATTATCTACTTAAAGATATAGCTCCTGCTAGCAGGATGCTGTAAATACCAAATTAAGTTTATTGACGTAAGAATTAGGAACATTACCTTGGGCCTTGATGTCATATTTTATTATCTGTTTATTTTCTTTTTTGTCTAGAGAAAATAGAAATATCATATAGTGTCAGATTTCAAACAATATCATATAGTGTCAGATTTCAAACAATGTCGAACAAGAGATACATACAACAATGGAAAGCTGAAGTTTTGGCAGTTTTGAAAATTTATAAATAGATTTTCTGGTACATTTTTGCGCTTGAAAAATTGCGTTTTGGGCAGAAAATTTTCTTTTTCAAGACATAGCATGGCTCATTCATAGACAAAAAGAATTTGTTGCTTCAGTTCGTAAAAAATATGTAAAAACACATGGTATATACCGTCTTCGTGTCTAATTACGGACAGCCTTTGTAATTACGGACAGCCTTTGTAATTACGGACATCAAAATGTAAACAAACATTACTGTCACGAAAATAGACATGCGTTCTTGCCAAGTTCACCACGTATAACTGAATAAAATGTTTTATGAAACAGAGCAATCCAATAGAGAGCAATTAGCACTAACACTTGAAGAATGATAGACCGTGAAAATCATAATGGCCTATATTTCAATACTCAGTAAAAAGTGTCCTCCCCCACTGTAATTGACGTACAACTTTTTATTTATTTGACGTGTTTTATGATAATTAACTTTCTAAAAGCATGATCTAAAAACATTTTCATTCCTCAATTCATTTTTAAACAGAAATTTTCGACCTGTCAATATTTCTTGACGGAGGTGGCCATTATTATTTTTTATCCATAAATGTGGCTACCATAGTACACACGGAGCTCATAAAAATACGCATGATTCTCAAGAGGGCGCAGTCTATTTTAAATCTTTAAAGTTTAGAAAAATAAATTCTAAATGGCATATTGGTAATTTTCTCTAGCGTTCAAATAAATTTAATTATCTCTCTCTGAAGTTTGTTTTATTACGGTTTGGTTGACAGTACGTGATGTGCCGTGTTTTTAATTTACAGACAGTTGGAATTATGTTTTGATCATGTCCGTAATTACCAAGGCAGTCCGTAATTAGACACGAAGACGGTATCCTTGTTGAGATTCCTTCAATTTCATCCATTATATATATTATATTTTTAAAATATTTTACCGTGTAGATGAAAATGGTACTATCAAAGAAATTCAAAATGGAAACTAAAAAAGATTTCTAAACAATTTTTTGTAAAAAATAGCATGTGTTTTGATAGTGGGTTCAAAGCTTATTTTCAATGTTGTTTCATAATTCTGATAAGGTGGCAGCTTGAATTGAAACTTGTTTATTCAAGCAAATGCATCCTTCAAGTTCAAAAAAGTACCCACTCTTCATTTTTCACTTCAGAAACAAACAGGTACTCTAAAAAATTTTAGGTATTTTTTAACAAATTTTTCAGTATTTACCCCAGGAGTAGCAGTCAGCAGGAGGGACTAGGGGTTGTACTTATGGAGCACACTAGCCATGTAGGCAAATTGACCTATAGACTAAGGGACCATCAACAAATCATTTTTGTACCTCTTACCAGCTTTTGTTTGGCTGCTAAGCAATATACCCCTCCCTCCCCCTATTTTACCAGCCTTTTTCACCAACATTTGCTTGACAATTTGAAAAAGTTGAATGATTTTCAGACGTCTATTAACATATTAAACGATAAACAAATCCAAGCGCAGGGCGCACAAAACAAAGTATAGGTAAGGTGCAATGGGAAAAATGCACGATAATTCCATGATAATATGGAAATAATAGACAAGTTTCTTCTCAATCCATAAGAACAATATTATTCAATAAATCAAACGCTAACAGTAGCATTAAAACCAGTATCTACAGCCCAAACCAAATATCAACAGAGTACTCTGCAATCCTGTGTAGTCAGCATGGCCTGTCGTTTGTTTTTAGAAGTGAAAGTTGAATTCAACTTGATTAGCCAAGTCGATTGGGCAAACGAGGCAATTCTTCAAAACAAGAGCATATAAATTTAAGAATGGGAGCATGCTCCCAAAATTAAGATAAGAAAGTATTCATTTTGGGAGCACTATTTAACATTGGGAGCAAAACATTAACTTTGGGAGCGTGCTCCTAAAATAAAGAAAAAATAGTACGAATAAGGAGCAACAAAATCAATATTATCGGGAACATCAAACTTTAATTTCAGGAAATAGATCTATCTATCTCAAGATTCATCAAACCTGATTTTTGTTCCCTATACTCACTTTTTGATTTGTAGATAATACGAAAAAAACTGTCTAAATTCTGCCCAAGTTTAGCGTTGGGGATAGGTTCCTTGACTTACTTATTACTTTTACAGCATTGGTTATTTTGCACGACCTTGATCAGAGTAGTTTAAAGGATTAGAATTAGTTTACGTGAAAAACGGGAACAATACTTGTATTATGCTCAAAATCAAAGTACAGAAACGAGGCTGTTTGCGTGATGAAACCTTTGGGGGAGTACATTATTATATAAGCATTCCACCCTATTCCACCTAAATTTATCATTTGTATCCAGGAAAAAACTGCAAAATTGCAACCTTCAAAGCTTCAGTAGATGATATACATACATCGGTACCCTTAGTTGAAGAATGAAGAGGAAAGGCATTCTTTGGGGGACGTTTAAAAAAGGACAAAAATGTTACAATTTATAGTATTTATAGTTTATTCGCAACTCACGTGAATCTTTTGAATGTAAAAAGTCTTTTTTCACAATTAAAACATTATTGCCACACCCAAAATTGGCTTGTATGTTTTCCCTTATTGGTGAATTTAGGGAACACAAGCAAAGGTTTTAGCTATTGCCTATTTATTATCATGTGCGCCTTTATGCGAGTTGCTTTGCAAGATTGGAAAGTGCAATTTGAAGTCGTTGCACATAATGGCCAACCAAGGCTTGACATTTAATTCTTCTGCTTTTATTCGTGATCAATATTTTGAGCGGAGGTGAAAAAAGGGAACAATCAAAAAAACGGCAACATTTCGTTCCTTAAGAAACAAAGGATCGGTGGAACGGAGAATGTCACTTTCTTCCCAGGAAAAGTTCATGATGAAATACGAATGCTAAATTTACACTAAGCAAACAGGAATGCTATTATTTCCTTTACATGATTTCAAATGATTGCAAAATATTCCGTGACAGAAAAGTTGAACCGGGTTCTATTTTTATGCGGAAGTAATAATAACCAGCTTACTAAACGCAATTCATTCCGCTTAGTGTATTCCCCTTTATGATGAATATTTAGTCAACAGTGCTCAATGTACTCTTTTTTGTCACCTTCTTCAATTCTTCAGACTTTGTTAGCGAATGAGAAAGAGCTACAAATTCACAAGTACGTCAGAAGTATGGCTTGAAGTATGGAGAATAGAAAAAGTAAAAGACATTTTCAGAACAAAATACTTTTCTTATGTTCGTTTGCTTCTTACAAGAATAATCCTTACAAGTATAATTATAGTTTTCCTTTTCTAAACGCTTTTCGTTCCGTGCTTATTTTCGCTACTAATGTATGGACGCCAAACTTGTCAACGAGTTTTTTCAGTTGATCTTCCTTCGTCAAAACTTTTTTGACTTCATTCTCTTTAATGAGCTCCTTACCGGTAATCAGGTTTCCGAAGTGACTCCAAATGATTGATTTATCGTTTTCAGAGAATTTTACGCGATCTTTTCGCATACTACTGTCGTAGAAAACGTTATGGACGAAGTATCATCGGTAGTGATGTCATTAAGTTCGCTGATATCTCCGTCAGATTGGACATGTAAAATTAAGTATGTTTATTACTTCACCTCTTTCCTAAATTTTCTATTGGCACTTCTTTCACATTGAGTAGTCATGGGTTTTGTAAGCTATTACTGAGAACTCAGAATTTACCTCCTTCTGGGTTTTCATTAACCTCACGACCATCCTGCTTCATCAGGTAACGCAGCCTGTCTCTTGTCTTTTGGTCGTCATACGTAGACAAAACCGGGTAGATGCTTTTCTTGGCTCGTATATCTGTTAATGTCACCTTTCCTCGAGTCAATTCCTCTTTAAAGATTCCTCGAAGAAACGTTTCTTGTTCTTCATTAAGGTCTTCTTGATTGGGCGTGTGTCTCAACACTGATCTAAGAAGGCTGCTTGTCTCAGCTGCCTTCTTTGATCTATCACTCAGGTTGTAAATCTTCTTTGCAGTCTCCTTCGAGTGACTCATAAGATTAGCCAAGTCGTCTTCTTTTCCAGGGCAACTATCATGGGTTCTGGAAACACATGATTTACGTATTAACGTGGCGTTCATTCTCATCCTGTACGGTGTTTTGCCGACAGCTTTATTCCAAAACGAATTCAGTTGGCCAGTGACCACAGAGGACGAAAGTTTATTTCCAGCCCAACTTACGAACACAGTTGACTCCGGGCCCGAATCAATCCCATCCAGCCTGTTTCTAAAGTTACAAATATAGGTTCTGCACGCCTGATATAATTCCAGGGAAAAGCATAGATTTGCAGGGCCAGCTGTTGCAATGGTCTTATGTTGAAATACGCTGACCATGAAAGTTTGCTCGTGACACTTTCCAAGGTTAAACTCCTTAAGCGTCATGTTGGCTATTGCGAAATTAGGTTTTTTGAGTAAAAATGGCTGGAGTTAAGGAATATTGAAAGAGGCAATAGAAATCCACCATTCACGTGATCAGTTTCCAAATCAATTTGTTCTTTGTCTTGAGATGGAATAAGTAAAGTGTCTCTTGATCCTTTAAAATCAAAAAAGCTAACCATTTTACAACAGAGTGAAAATTTTGGAAATAGATTGCATTAAAATAGTAATTGTAATAAGCCTGTGAGAATCTAGAATGTGGAGGTGCATGTAAAGTGAGAAGACAAAAAAAGGAAAAAAAGTATTTACTTTTTTTGTACGAATATTCTTCTTTTTTGTTAGCCATGTCTATGACTGTCTTCTCTAACCAGTCTTCATCACTACTGTCATCTGTATCTTCTGGAATATCCACAAGTTTTTCTAGGTATTCTTTACCACCATTACGCAAAAGTGTTTTCATATCTTTGTATTCATCATTACTATCAGTGTTTTCTTCTTCAGATTCTGTTTCAAACTCTTTATGTAATGTTGCCTCTTTTAGATACTTTTTGTATAACCTATTATCTTGAATCTTGTGAGTAGCTCTTAAATGATTTTCCAGTCGAACTAAAACCTTTGCACATGTTGCAATAGGACAAACTCTTTTTTTATAAACTCTAGGTTTAGATTTTCTTAAACTTTCTGATTTACGGACTTTTGGCTTATACATTCCCAACTGGCTTTTTAATGCCTCAGCATTACACCTGTCCATCTTATGAATATTCATTAAGTGTCCTTTTAAGTTAGTTTTTTCCTTATTACATATGGGACATTTGTATGTGGGACATTTCTTTTCCTTGGATCCTTTAATAATTCCACTTTTTGACCAAAAATCTAAAATAGAAATTGTCTTATTTGATTAATTACTTATATAGCGTATAAACTTATTTTGTTCCTTTGTATAAGTAAATTTGCAAAGCAATGGAGCATAAACTTTTTTATCATTTGCACGTGTTACTATTTCGTTAGTTCCTTTTGTTATAAAAGGAACAATTTCTGAGGCACTCTTGGGACCTTTAAAGTTTTTTTAAGATGCACGATGTTTTATAGAATAGAAAAGTCTTTGCAAGACCGATGTTTAATATCCTAAACGGTCTATGTTGTTCTGTATTCTGCTAACTTGCAATGTATTTGTACGGAAGGCTTTGTTCCGTTATATATGAGACAGAATGTTCCTATTGGTGTAATCATTATAAAAATCATGCAGTCGTGTATAATACAGAACACAAGTGGAAAACCCTAAAAACTTTCTGCTGACCACTTTAATTCGGTCTGTCAGTTTCCGCAAGTTTGCAATAAAAGAACAGCTTTTTGATTGGTCGAAATTCACACGTTTCCAAATTAAAACATTTGCATAAAAGGGATCGTTTTGATCTTCTGATTCACTACGTGACAGAGATGTTGAAAATTTTATCAAAGAAGATGTGGCAAAAAGCTGTTGGAAATGAAAGGAAACCGAAAAGGTTGTCCTTAAAATCTACTAGCAATGGAGTGTACATATGCCCTGTGAAGTCATGTGAAAGCGAAGGCTTTAAAACGCAAAGAGGTTGTAGAAAACACGTTTATACAAAGCATGGTTGGTTTTACTTTTTTGACGAGAAACCTGACGTTACCACTATATTTCCTGAATTTGCAACACGAGTATCCACTCAAAGTAAACGAAAACGAGGCTGCACTTCTTCAATGCTGATGTTTGTTTAAACATGTACTGTGGGAAAACTGTTTTCAAAATGGTTACAAAGTCCAGGTGGAGGAGGTAAAAGTTTGTGTCAAGCGGAACAAATAACAGCCAAACTATTAAAGTATGCGAAATTCTGTTGCGATGACGTATCTATTCTCTGGGACATACCAGGATGTGTTTTAGACTATTGCGTTGGATCGATTACAATGCTTTCTGACTTTGTGGATTACTTGAAGGACTCTTGGAAACTTGGTCATTCTGGAATTATTGGCTACATGAACGCCATTTCTCACACGCTTGACTTCAGAAGGAGTAATGCAATTAAAAGCGAGAATATACCTGTATTCATTGCAGCTGAAATTTACTTAGACAGGGTAAAAAAGTGCTTAGCAAAGCAAATGAGGATTGAATGGAGTACAGTACTGAGCAAGGAATACTTTGAAACTATCAATTGTTGGGCTAGTCTGGAAGATTAACAAAATGTTATTCCTTTTCATGCCAACAAATTTTCACAGATATTGATTAACGCTAGTGATTCGAATGCCATCATTCCAGCACACGATTTATCTTTCAGCACTTCGTTTGTTGTAGCTGTACTGTTTCTAATGGTGAAAGCAAGTCGACCAATGACATATCATTATTTAACTGTTGCAATGGTACGTGGCGTTGGAAGTGAAGGCGGTGTTATCGATCAAACAAGATTCAAAACAAATTATAAATATGGATTTGATACTCTCATTATTTCGAAAAGAGTGGTTGATATTTTGAATGGGTATATAGCTTGTATTCGGACTAGACTAAATCCTATCTGTGAGTACGTTTTGGTAACAAAGAATGGAACCCAGCTAAAACAGTTAAGTGATATTTTCGGAAGAATTGTATACCAGGCTATTGGAAAGTATATAAACCCGACAAGATACAGGCAGATTATCGAAACGGAAAGCATGGGTAAACTGAACGAACGTGAGCAAGCGGCTTTATCACGTGATCAAAAGCATACATCACACGTAGCTAGAATACATTATCAAAAACTTCAATCAACCGAAGTAGCTCGTCAGGGTCAACAGTGTATGGAAAAGCTGGTAACCACGGACAAAGAATGTACGAATAACCATCGTTTTAACGATCATTTTACGATATCAACTTCTAACGAACTCGACAGTAATGGAGTGGACCGAAGAAATGAACGAGTGAAATCCTGTCTTAACATTGCTTTAAACGAGAACGTATCCGCTGCAGCAGAACTAAAAGACAAAGTTATCAAACGACAGAGCAAGGTTGCATTTTCGGCTACGGAAGATTCGTTTTTGTCGTATGGTATAAAGAGATATGGTCATGGTAAATGGACATCGATTTTACGAGATCCGGAATATAGCTTTCATCCTTCACGAAAACCGAGTACTCTGATGATCAGAGCAAAGAAGTTAAACTTAATTTAATATATGTACTAAATGTCTGAAATTTATTTGGAAGTAATGCTTTGCGAAAGGAGGAAAAATGTTATGTTAGCAAATCCACTACGCCATCTGTTGTTACAGTTCTTTAGTGTTTGAAAGAGCTTGATACACCTTGTTACATCCGAGTACACTGACGATTAGAGCGAAGGCGTTAAGCTTGATATAAAATATGACATAAATTATAGTATGTAAGTAAATTTATGATAATGTATGACAATACATAGCAAGTTTTCTCCAGACTATTTGGCACATAAGGCTGCTGGTCTTTGCATGAGACAGACCGTCAAAATGTTTTTCAAATTCAAAAAATGCATCTTCACAGTAAACGGAGACGTATACCATGACATCGTTGAAAGCTGCGCTTGTGGAAAAGACCTTCGAAAAAGATGTAGTGTTTAGTTTTGCAGAAATAAAAGACAGCAATGGCATCATGCCAAAACTGATATATATGCGTAAAATGGAAAGAAACAAGCAAATAATTTTACTGAAAGACTTGAAATACATAATTCGGATTCATGTGCCTTGTAAGAAACGTTTATAGAGAAATATAAAACGAACATAAAACGTCTTTGTATTTGCTTAGTTGTTGATAGTTTGGGTTAGAATTTTGATCTTCTCTTTTCTGTATCATTCTTATAACATGGCCCATACTTGCCTGGGCTTCTCGTTGTCAGTGACAGTGATTATGATCAATTTGGGAATGAAGCATTTTGTTGAATGAGAGAGTGTATCTATGCAACTACAAACTTTTTAATGAGCAAAGTTAAAGTCGTTTATGAGTTCAATTAACAACACCAATATAGGTTAAGGAGAAGATAAGGAACAGGGAAAATGATACAGTACCGGGAAGACAATTTCGTTATTTTCGTTTTCAACACAACAGGTTTACAACTTTTCAAAAGGTGCTCGTAATGCGAATGTTGCATTTGTTTCTGAGGAAAGACAGTTGACTTTCCACGGTGGGGTATTTCTTCAGGAAACCTTTGACATCGAAACCAATTCGACATACGCCTTTCACTAGGCACCATGCATCAAAATTTGGTTGAGGCCATCTCGAATGTATTCCACCTTTTCTTTGAAATTTTAAATCAAATGTCAAGTACTGGTGTCCATCAAGGCCGTCACACGCATCCATTTTGTTGTATAAAATTCGACGAACTTCCTTCCAGTACTCGGGCGTGTTCAGTTCGGTGAATTTGAACACCTTTTTCGATGGTGTGAACAGCTCGTCAAACTTGATTGGGCTTTCAGGCAACGTTTGCTCGTTATCGGACGACTGCAAAAGCCTCCTCTCCGTTTCGCTGTCTACATCTGAATCCGAACTGGACGACACTGAAAAATGGTAAATCGGAATTTTCACATTACACATAATGCATTGTTAAAAAGCTGCTGAAGAAAAATACAATTAAAGCACCTGTTGCATCTTGAGTTGTTGCAGATGTCACGCTAGAACTTTGTTCTTGCGGTTTGTCTAAGGATTTCAAGGATTCCATTAATGAACCTTTTTAAACATGGAAGAGTTGTTAAAATAAATTTCAATTTGATTTTACCTGCACTGGCTGCACTCGCCAAGTTCACACTAGCAGTTTTCTCTAATGTAACAACGTAATATAGCATAAAAAAATTTTCATAAACAGGTAGTTTATACTGATTGAACATATCAACTTACCAGCACTGTCTTTAGAATATTTCATCCTTTTGTGAAGGGCTGAAAGCGTTCCTGCAAACAAAACATCATTATTGCTTGTTTTTCCAGCTATTTTACTACTCTTTCGTTAGTTCAACAAATCCCGACTACAATGCATTACCTTGAGACACAACATCAACATGGGAGACTTTACGTTTGCCGAGACATTTTCCGCTATTTTCTAGAAAGAATTGTTCAAAGTTATGGCAACTAGAATGTATGCTTTATCGTTTGTATCAAAATATCGAAAAAGTGATTTACCTGGCGAAGGTACGAAATAGTTGTGTTTTGATGCGCCAGCACTGCCAGGTTCTAATCCATATGTAAAAGCTTATTCATTATGTCTTAACTTGTGTAAACATAACTCAGCCGACAAAAACTCACCTGACATTTCTACAATTGATTTCCTGTCATCTGTGCTTTGTTGTACATCAACTGGCTCTACAGGCTCTAAATGATACAAATCAGTGTCATGCTAATTTTTGATAATGAAACTACTGAACTAAAAACGTTTCCGTAAACAAACCGTGAACGCTTGCAACATCTGAGAAAACAGAATTCAATGATTCGTCACAGTCGACGGACAGGGTAACGTTGCTCGCATCCGTCAAATTGCATGATGTGATTTTTGAAATTTCCTCCTGTGATAAATTACTTTCTACAAACGCATTTGTCGGCTCGTCGTGAGGCTTTTCATAAAAGCGCTCTTCTTCCTCTACCAGATCGATGTTACTATTGATGACATTGGCCATCCATATCAAACAGTTCATGCAGTGATCTTCCATCCATTTTGGAGCTTCTGTACATTTGTTATGCAGCTGACGTGTGTGCAAGATGTAAAGTCGACGTTGCACATTTTCTTGTTCATCTCCGAAATCGGGCACCGCGTTGCAAGTTATGTAAACTCCAGCGTTCATTTCTTGCATCTTTGGACTCTGGTGTTTTATAGCCTGAGGAAATCCTCCTCCTTGAAGCAAAATCTTCAATAAATCAGATGAAACGGTGCCTTCTGACCACTCATCCATAAACAAAAGTTGCGTATCGTCATTAATCATCGATGCACCAAAACTTCTCTCTTTCGTCAGTATCGCTATTTTGGAGCAGGGCATAAAACCAAAAAGCACTCTTGCCCATGATGTCTTCCCCGAGTCGCAAGATCCAACTACCACTAATTTCCGCACTTTATGGGGAAGCTGGTGACAAAGCAAGCACTGGTAGAATTTGTTCAGAAAACGTGTTTTATCGCCAATATCCGGAAAAGAATTTTCAACCGAGGTGGCAAAATAACCCCCATCACATCTCTCAGCAGGATCAAAATTTTTAAAGCATCTTGGAGAAATTACGCCAAAATCGGCAGGGCCATAAGGACAATCAACAAACTGACGACTCGATAACTTGAAGTATCGGTTGTGCAACACCTCAATGTGATCGTAGTCGAATTTAATTTGGGGGATCATCTAAACAACAACAGCAAAAAAAAACATGTTAAAAACTTAAATTCAAAGTGTGTAAAACATAGCCTGTAATCAATGTCCAACTTGGCATCAAAGCTTTCGAAAAGACGCGCATGTCAACTAGACACTTGAAATTCTGTATCCGTCCCTATCCGTCCCTATCCGTGGTCTAATCCGTGATTTTGTGAAGAATTTCTACGAGAGAACCGCATATCCGTCAAAACACAACAAATTCAAAGTGTGTAAAACATAGCCTGTAATCAATGTCCAACTTGGCATCAAGGCTTTCGAAAGGACGCGCATGTCAACTAGACATTTGAAATTCTGTATCCGTCCCTATCCGTCCCTATCCGTGGTCTAATCCGTGATTTTGTGAAGGATTTCTACGAGAGGACCGCATATCCGCCAAAAGACAGCAAATTCAAAGTGTGTTAAACGTAGCCTGTAATCAATGTCCAACTTGGGGTCAAGGCTTTGGAAAAGACGTGCATGTCAACCAAACGTTTGCATTTACAGCTTTGACACAGGAAACCTTCATAACATCACCTTCTTCAATCACGAAAACGAGGTTGAAACTGGACTTTACGAAATTTCAAAGTTTGGCAAAAATGTTAAAGAGTGTAGAAAAAATTATATTGGTAAAAAAACAACGGATTCACGGCTTCAACGGTCACAGCCTTCATAAAAGGACGGATTCAACCACGGATTCAGACGGATACAGGCGGATTAGTTTTGAACCACGTGGTCTATAGTCTTGAAACATAGAAAAACCAAATGTCAAGGCTATTTCATTGAATCCGTGCGTATCCGTGTGAATCCGTGGTTGAATCCGTCTTTTTATGAGGCTTTCCTATGGCAAAGCCGCATATCCGCAAAATGTGGCTAAATCAAATATCACCTTTTTAATCACGAAAAAGAGGTTGAAACTGGAAACGAGGTTGAAGCTGGACTTCACAAAATTTCAAAGTTTGGCAAAAATGTTAAAGAGTGTAGAAAAAATTATATTGGTAAAAAAACAACGGATTCACGGCTTCAACGGTCACAGCCTTCATAAAAGGACGGATTCAACCACGGATTCAGACGGATACAGGCGGATATGTTTTGAACCACGTGGTCTATAGTCTTGAGTTGAAAGCATTGACAATATTTTTGGTATTGTGTACAAGTTGGTGGTTGATTTGCATTGAGTTAGGAATAGTAGTTTTATTGTCTTTGGTGTGGATTATTGATCTTATTCCTGTCCATACTTTTTTTAGGTTTGATTTGTGTTCCTGGAAGTACTCTTTGTAGTACATGGATTTACTTCTTTTGCAGAGTGTTACAATAAGGTTTCTATATTTTTTATATTGATTATGAATGGTTTCTTTTTTTTTTAGGGTTGGTGCATTTAAGATATTTTTTGTGGAGATTGTCACGCTTCCTAATGGATGTTAATATGCCACTCGTGTTCCAGTCTTTGATACTGATAAATTTGGGTGTTTTTCTATTAGAGTCATTTAGAGGAGCATGCTTATGTGTGAGATCATTTAGTGTTTGGATAAATAGATGCATAGACGCATTCACATCCTGTTTGGCTAATTCCAGAGTTTGATTCCAATTAATTGAAGAAGCTTCCTGAATAATTTCCTCCCTGTTGTAATTTTTGAAATTATGACTCGGTGGAGATGTTGTGCAGTATCTCTTTCTGTTTGTGTTAAAGAAAGCAATCTGCATAAGGTGGTCAGAGATCGTGAAGGTGTGATTTCCAGAAAAAGTGAGCTCATCAATCATATTGGTGAAGATGTTATCTATTAATGTTTTTGAGTGGCATGTGATTCTTGTTGGCTTAGTTATTGTAGGCAAAAGGGTGTTTTCACACATCAAGTTTAGAAATGAGTTCGTTTCCTCATGGGTATCATAATTTATAAGATTGATGTTGAAATCACCAAGTAAAATGAAGTTTTTGTTCTCTCTGCTCACTTTTTCAAGCATGGGACTTAAATACTCAGTGTTAAACTCAGGTATAGGCATATTGGGATGTTTATATATGCAACCAATGATAAGGTTTTTCCTAAGAGGATCAAGAATTTCAATAAAAACTGATTCTAGTTCTTTTTCTTTGAGTATAGTTAGGTCAGCTCTTTCTTTTATGTTGAGGTCATCTGAAATATATAGGAGAACACCACCTTTATTCGACTTTGTGGGGCAACTGAGCACATTGTAGCCCTTTATTGATATGTTAGAGGTTGGGGGAGCACTACTTCTTATCCTACTTTCTGATATGCCAAGGACATTTATTTTTTCAGTTAGGGTAGAGAGAAGTGTGTTTAGCGAGTCAAGATGATAGCTGATGGATGAAATATTCAAATGAGCAACAGATAAGTTATAATTGTTAGGATTTATACTGTTCACCTCACTAGATGTGACATAGTCGCTAGATGGCAATAATCGATCTCCGGTATCTATATTCAACTCATCAATTTCTTTTAGAAACTTTACTTGGTTGCTAGTTTCAGGGTTTGTTTCGTCAGTGATCAAGTCGATTTCCAAGTTTTTGCCTTGGTTTACAAGATTTAGTTTCTCGGAGGTCAAGTGAGAAAAAGGAAAAAAGTCTGGGATGCAATTTTTACATAACCAAGAGTCAGAACAGGGTTCTTTCAGCATTTCGTATTGAGAGCCAGAAATATAATTACACTTGATGTGAATCCATCCTTCACAGCTGTCACAGAATACAGCTCGGTGGTTTTTGGCCACAGGTTTTTTACATATACCACAAGGGTCTTTAATGGCCATGGTTCCTGTGAGATCACATTACGGATATTATATGGTTAGGGTCAGGTTTTAGACGTTGGTATTCCTATGGGGAAAAATTAGGGTTGAGTTGGACAAAGTGATTGGGTAAGACACTATCACCAGGAGTTGTTGGAATAGTGAGTGCAGTGAAGAGGGCTTATTACGCAATTGGGTTGGGTCGGTTTAGAGAGGTATTTTTCAATATGGAGTCAGGTGGTGGAAGTTAATAGCAATAAGAAAATTCAAACTTCAAAACAATGTAAGGCGGACAAGTTATAATGGCTCTACAGGCATGTAGAATTATGAGACTTGAATTATGCTTTTGTTGAAATATAAAGAACTAAAGAGCGAGTAAGAACAGTTAGGGTAGTAGGAGCTACTTAGCTTTCATTGAGCATCTCTACTTCTGAAGGAAATGTATTGATAAGATCGTTGATGTGATTAATTGATATCTTCTCAGCATCATCATCGTCGGAAAGCTTGTAATACACAGCACCATTGTAGAACCAGTAGCTGGAAATCAACTCTTTTTGGTGAAGCTTTACCAATTTATGCCGTAAAAATGCGTTGTAATGAGACATGGATTTGTATATTTTTATGGGCTTCTTACCGGCTAAGCATGGGTGTATGTCAGAGTGGTCTAACTCTTTTAGTTTTGTCCGATTTCGAATGATTGCATGGGCTTTCTTCCGGCACTTGAGCTTGGCAATAACAATTGACTTGTTCCTGTCCATTCTGTATCCGTCCCTATCCGTCCCTATCCGTGGTCTAATCCGTGATTTTGTGAACAATTTCTACGAGAGAACCGCATATCCGTCAAAACACAACAAATTCAAAGTGTGTAAAACATAGCCTGTAATCAATGTCCAACTTGGCATCAAGGCTTTCGAAAGGACGCGCATGTCAACTAGACATTTGAAATTCTGTATCCGTCCCTATCCGTCCCTATCCGTGGTCTAATCCGTGATTTTGTGAAGGATTTCTACGAGAGGACCGCATATCCGCCAAAAGACAGCAAATTCAAAGTGTGTTAAACGTAGCCTGTAATCAATGTCCAACTTGGGGTCAAGGCTTTGGAAAAGACGTGCATGTCAACCAAACGTTTGCATTTACAGCTTTGACACAGGAAACCTTCATAACATCACCTTCTTCAATCACGAAAACGAGGTTGAAACTGGACTTTACGAAATTTCAAAGTTTGGCAAAAATGTTAAAGAGTGTAGAAAAAATTATATTGGTAAAAAAACAACGGATTCACGGCTTCAACGGTCACAGCCTTCATAAAAGGACGGATTCAACCACGGATTCAGACGGATACAGGCGGATTAGTTTTGAACCACGTGGTCTATAGTCTTGAAACATAGAAAAACCAAATGTCAAGGCTATTTCATTGAATCCGTGCGTATCCGTGTGAATCCGTGGTTGAATCCGTCTTTTTATGAGGCTTTCCTATGGCAAAGCCGCATATCCGCAAAATGTGGCTAAATCAAATATCACCTTTTTAATCACGAAAAAGAGGTTGAAACTGGAAACGAGGTTGAAGCTGGACTTCACAAAATTTCAAAGTTTGGCAAAAATGTTAAAGAGTGTAGAAAAAATTATATTGGTAAAAAAACAACGGATTCACGGCTTCAACGGTCACAGCCTTCATAAAAGGACGGATTCAACCACGGATTCAGACGGATACAGGCGGATATGTTTTGAACCACGTGGTCTATAGTCTTGAAACATAGAAAAACCAAATGTCAAGGCTATTTCATTGAATCCGTGCGTATCCGTGTGAATCCGTGGTTGAATCCGTCTTTTTATGAGGCTTTCCTATGGCAAAGCCGCATATCCGCAAAATGTGGCTAAATCAAATATCACCTTTTTAATCACGAAAAAGAGGTTGAAACTGGAAACGAGGTTGAAGCTGGACTTCACAAAATTTCAAAGTTTGGCAAAAATGTTAAAGAGTGTAGAAAAAATTATATTGGTAAAAAAACAACGGATTCACGGCTTCAACGGTCACAGCCTTCATAAAAGGACGGATTCAACCACGGATTCAGACGGATACAGGCGGATTAGTTTTGAACCACGTGGTCTATAGTCTTGAAACATAGAAAAACCAAATGTCAAGGCTATTTCATTGAATCCGTGCGTATCCGTGTGAATCCGTGCTTTTATGAGTCTATCCTATGGTAAAACGAGGTTGAAACTGGAAACGGGGCTGAAGCTGGTCTTTACAAAATTTCAAAGTTTGGGAAAATGCTAAAGACTGTAGGGAAATTATATTGGTAAAAAAACGACGGATTCACGGCTTCAACGGTCACAGCCTTCATGAAAGGACGGATACAACCACGGATTCAGACGGATACAGGCGGATTAGTTTTGAACCACGTGGTCTATAGTCTTGAAACATAGAAAAACCAAATGTCAAGGCTAATTCTTGCTGAAATCTGCTTTCGAAATTCTTTTGAAGAAAGGTTCTACAGTTTTACTTAAAAAATTGTGTTGCATAGGCATGAAAACTGTAATGAAAATATAAAGGTCACTTCTTACCGAACAAAATTCGTTTTGCATTATTTTTTGCAGCTGGGCCATGTTTTTAAGGACCAGTTCTTGCACTGTTTTGTTTGCCGCCAACTTTTGAAGGTATTCGTCCAGAGAACATAAATACGTGAACGAAAATACAGCTAAACCGAAATAAAGACAGTTGAACTAAATCAAACTAACATTTCGGCTAGCAGATATTTTCGCAAAACCTGCACATCTGCAGTTAATGGCAGCAATTCAGGCGTTTTGTCTTTTCTGGAGTTTATACTCGATAATGCATGTTTGGCGTATATCTGCCAGTACTCTTTGTGCAACTCTAGGAACAATCTTGCTTCTTCAATTACGTCAGCATTTTTTGCGCGTATTCCCCAGGCTCGTTTAGCACATGCTATAGCTTCGATAGATCGACCAACCATAAGCAAGAGACTTGGCGCACCCACTTTTTCATCACCTTCGTGGTTAACCAAACTCTTCACTGCCTTGATCAAACAATCCCAATTTCCTGGATCGATCAACGAAAAAGCGGATGCACTTGGGCATCCGTTCACATTACGGTATTCCAGCACCAACCGTCCAACACTGCCCAGTTTGCTGGAGATTTCGTTAAATGCTGTAATCCCACCTTTCTCAAACAGCGTGTAACCGTACAGTAAAATACCTTCGTCATTTGTTACCAAGTTTAAGATTTCGTCCTCAAGCATCCGGGAAAGCACTTTAGTCTTCAAATCTTTGAAATGGTCATCTTTCGCTAAACTATCTTGCAGGAGCATTTTGCTTGCCTTTACGTGTGCTGCATTCGATTTTGATGGAATGCTTTGTGACGGCTTTGGATGGCACACGCTCAAATGTCTTACAAGAGTTCTGGTATTGTATATTCCCCGACAGTTTATACATGGAGTATAATTACCTATTATCATTTCTTTGCTTTTTCTCACTACTGTAATGAATTCGTTGGTATCTTTTGCGTGAGCCATGTTGGCCTCAAAGTCTCCTTTGCGTCTTAGGGCTGCCAATTCTTTTGTTTGTTCTTTCTTGGGCATTTTCAGTATCTCCTTGACTTCTTCCTCCCGTTTATGCTTGCGCTTTAAATGACGAGGCATTCTGTACATCCACTGTTTACAAAATAAGCAGCAATGCTTTTTTCGGCCATCTCTGTGAAATTTACTTGAAAACTCTCCGTCTAGATAGCAAAAAGGGTATAGAGCATCATTAATACACCACATATCACATTGCTATGGCTCGCGATGTTTTGTTTTAGAAAAATTATGATCATGAAAGAGATATACTGAAGAATAACTTTTAAACTTACACGTAGTTTTTTTCGATTCTTTTGTTGCAACTAATGAAAAAATAAAATATAAAAGATTTGGCAATGAACAAATTTTAATCTAGAGCTACCAGTTTTGGTTACATTTGAAAGCACTTCTGTGTACCTAAATATAAATGTTTTAGATGATAAATGTTTACCTGTATCTCTGTATGTTATTTCTATCTATATATTTTTTTATTAATTTATTTATATATTCTTTATTTTAAGTTGGAATTTAAAACTCTATTATAAACTACTAATGTACGAATAAGTATAATAAGTATTTGTCAGCACATTAGAAATGTGGAATGCAATCAATGTCTTAGAAGAATTATGGTTTGATACAACGCTAAAAAGTGGTTCCTCAGTCGTTCATTCCTTACTACCCTCCATTTGTTCGATTTAACTGTTACACCCAAATCCTTCCTTTAAACCGCCCTCCCCCACCCCCATTAAGTGGGATTTTAGAGTTTATAAATATGAGATGTGAGATATAATGAATAGCTAAATAGTTTATACCATTGATAGTGTTCGTTTCTCCATTGAGAGTATTCGTACTTTTCTGTACTTCATCGATGTCTTGTACCTGCAACTCTCCATCGTTGTTTTTATCTAAATAACCAAAATGAAAATGTATCACTTCCATCTATGTCTCCTTACAGTCTCTACCATTACGCACCATCACCCAGTCCTCCAAATATCATTTCCCATCTATAAAATGCTGTAAACCGTTCATTAGAAATTTGGGATGTTGTCCAAAAGACAATTTTCAAGGTAAAGATCACCTAATAAAGTTTCTAATAAAGTCAGTTGAAAATCTTTAAGACCCCAGGCATAAGTTTTATGAAATATAGTTTCATCTCTGAACAGTGACAATTGCGGTGTTAAAAAAATTATATACCATCGTTTTTTTCGCTTTTAGCTGTCTGTACTTCTTCAGAAACTTGTACCTCTAACCCTCTATCGCTGCTGTTGTCTAAATAATCATATGTGTCTAAATTAACATCCATCACGTTTGTAGTAATCACATTTAAGGAAGTAGAAAAATAAGGTACCATTTGCAGTAGGTGGGAAGATACGGTCAATTACACGATTTAGTTCTACTCTGAGTTCATCTTCTTCATCTGACGCCTCAAATTGAAAAAGATCTTGTTCCTGATTCTGAGCAGGGATCGCACGATTTCCTATTGTTCTTTTTGGTTTAAGTTTGAAAGGTATTTCAAAACTCTCATCAGAGGCAACGCTCAGTTCATCAGATGAACTTTCATCCGTATCTGGACTGAAATTACTATCTGATGAGCTCACATCTTCATCGTCAGTAGATGGCTCAGCAAACGCATCAATCTAAAATCAATATAAAAGCAAATTATTCTCTTTATTTACGTCATTGACTAAAAGCATCAACTTCTTTATGAGGCAGCTAAGTACACACTATGTGAACAAACTGTAAAAAATGATCATCATTTCAATATGCCAAGACCATTAAAGCTAACAGTATATGGAAGTGATTAGAATACATGCAAAAACTGGTAAAGAAAAGCCATATCATTAAGCACGATACTTTGGTTTTAGTTTTCACCAAATAAGATATTGATGCTATTGCGACGACACTCTTGAAATAATAAAAATGGCGGAACATTCTAGACTAAAAAGGATCTCAAATGTAAACGTAATTTCGGTACAATTTTATCTAAGTTTATCTTGTTTTAATTCTCATAATCAGTTATTAAATCAACACTCAATGACAGTATTACATGTTTCCGGAATTGTTTACAGAAATCATATATCTACTTATACTAATTCGCAATCGTGTGTAACACATTTAACTTGGTAAGTGTGAAAAAAGACTGGGGACGAAATGTTTCTATGGAAAATTCAATACGGCATCTTTAGAAAGTGAGTAACTGAGTGTACTGTGTGCACATCCACGATTAGTATATGCTCCTCCGTTTGGTTCCTTTTTGGTTTCGCACTGAAAATCTGCCGAAAAACGTCAATGGAGAAGCGCGAGCAATGCAATGTTCTTCGTTCGAAATTGGTTAACGATCATTTTGTAGCAGTAAAAACAAAAATAAAAAACTTCACAAACACGAAGATAGTTTTTTTTAAAACGAAGATCTTTAATTTTATTGTTTTAGTCGTTTTCCGGAGAAAGATCGTATCGTAAAGATTGAATTAACAAGTGTAAGTAAATTCACGGAAGAACTGAATCAAAAATCAAAGTTTTGAGACTGTTTTCGTCTTTTTCCATTTAATTCATTTTTGACTGTTTGGTAGGCTGGAACTATGATAATTTAATGACTTTTTCTATGTTTGCTTTCTGATTTGGATAAGAAATCAAGTTTGTGTTTTGTTTTATTTTGCTTTCCTTTTTGTTTGTGTGTATGTGTAGCATTTTGTTTATTATGATATGGTATTCATTGCTCATGGAAATCTTCTTTTTTTTTAGTTCAAAATAATTACGAAAGAATTTAACAAGTCTAAATGCTTGAGTGTTTTGGTAAAGAACAGACTATTAAAATAACGAATGGTATCGAATCTTAGTGGATAAAGAAGCAACATTAGCAGGTATAATTCCGCATATCATTTACATGGCGTTTTTATTCTTCTTCATAACATATCTTTTATTTCTTTTTTGACGGTTTGGTAGGCTGAAGCTAAACTCATGATCTTTTAATAAATATTCCCTGTTCCCACTCATATGTTTGCTTCAAGTTTGCGTTCGTTCTTTTAGTTTTCTTTTGTTTGTGCGTATATGTAGCTAAATATGTTTTTATGAGAGGTTTATTATTAATAGAAATCTTCTTTTTTAGGTAAAGTTAATTATGAAAGAATAGATAAAGTCGACATTGTAATATGAAGGGTGTTTGGTAAAGAACTGACTAATGAAATAACGAATGCTATCGAATCTTATTGGAGTAAAGAAGCAACGTTAGCAGGTAAATTCCGTTTATCATTCATATTTCCTTTGGCGTTTTTATTTTTCACTACATGCCAAGGCTTTGTTTACCACCCATTATCATTAAAGACTGTAAGAACAAAATTCCCACCTATTGCCCTTTGCTATGCGCCATCTTAACCAACAAATACAGCAGCCACTTCATCCATCGTGACATGGGGGTTTTTTGTGTCTGTGTCAAAATCTACATTTTATGTTTCGTAATCACCTCTTTCTCTTTTCACGATGAACTGAAATCTTACGACATTTTAATAATGACGTTAGATTAAAAAATAGTGCCGCCTTACGTCAAATATGTAGGAAAAACCGTTTAAAAAAAGTTAAATATTTCACTCACTGAATTAGAAGTGGTATGCACAGCGCCGATTATGATAACTTTTTTTTTCTATAAATGTTCGACACGACGGGTGTGAGCGATGCGTCGTTTTGAGAAATGCAACAGTAAAAAGTTTTTACACGGGATAACTGACGTTTTGTAGGGTCAGTGACACGGGTGATGGTGTGACGCAACATTTGGGCCTAAATTTTATTTGGTACTGCGGCTATGACGTCATCAAAATCTTTGAACGACGATATCTCTGCAACGGTTGGTCGTAGCGAAACGATCCTATACATTTTTTTTATCAGTTTTTCGAGCTTTACATCTTGGGTACACTTTCCAGTCCCGATTGTGTTATCAAAATTTTTAAAAAATTTTTACGCGAGATACTAGTCTACTTATAATAATCCGCAATGGTGTGTAACACATTTAACTTGGTAAGTGTGACAAAAGACTGGGGACGAAATGTTTCTATGGAAAATTCAATACGGCATCTTTAGAAAGTGAGTAACTGAGTGTACTGTGTGCACATCCACAATTAGTATATGCTCCTCCGTTTTGTTATTTTTGCTTTCGCACTGAAAATCTGCCGAAAAACGTAATCACCTCTTTCTCTTTTCTCGATGAACTGAAATCTTACGATAATAATGACCAGATTATAAGTATAGTATAATAATGACGTTAGATTAAAAAATAGTGCTGCCTCTGCATAGCCTTACGTCAAATATGTAGGAAAAACCGTTTAAAAAAAGTTAAATATTTCACTCCCTAAATTAGAAGTGGTATGCACAGCGCCGATTATGATAACTTTTTATTTCTATAAATGTTCGACGCAGGTGTGAGCGATGCGTCGTTTTGAGAAATGCAACAGTAAAAAGTTTTTACACGGGATACTAGTCTGTAAAATATCAGAATAATAACTACAGCTGCAAATAAATAGGAACATACCAGTAAAATTGACTTATGTAGACCACTGTCATTAGAGCAGAAACTTCCAAACAAATCTATTTCTTCATCGTCAATAACTCCTTCCTAAATGGTTTAGTACAAAATAAAATTGGCACAGCCTACCAGATATACTCAAAAATATACTCAACTACAATAAACAGTGTTTGAAAAATATTACGTTTCGATTTCGAAACACTGAAAAATTTAATGGCATCAAAGAATAAAGTAAACTGTCGAAAGTCAGAAAATAAAGAATGCCCTTACATATTTCATCAAAATAAAAATTGCTACCACTTTAGAGCTTTGTTCTCATAAGGTTAACATGCAAAATTGTTTTTCAACTTCATAAATTAGTCAAGAGTAAAGAAAACTTGACCGATCTCGCAACAATCCCCCATCGCAAGATTGTAAAAGGTTTTACAATTTTTTGTGATAACCACGTGGTTATACCAGTTACAAGTTCTAATTATACTGACAGGATATCCATATCAATATTAATGCAGTGTTTCCCACAATAAAAAAACTGCCTTCGATATACACATACCTGTATTTCATCTCGGTCTTCTGAAACGCTAGAGATTTTGCCATCCTCCTGCACGTCGCTTATATGCTAGAAAGAAAGTCATAGATTTGCAATTGCAGTCATCTAACACACTTTCGTGTTGTATTGTAATTGTCCCGCTAAATGTCAAAAATAAGTCAAGTCTATAGTGATTTGTGTCTTACAGTGTTTGAAACATACATACCTGTATTTCATCATAGTCTTCTGAGACGCTGGAGATTTTGTCACCCTCCTTCACGTCGCTTACATGCTAGAAAGAAAGTCATAGATTTGCAATTGCAGTCATCTAACACACTTTCGTGTTGTATTGTAATTGTCCCGCTAAATGTCAAAAATAAGTCAAGTCTATAGTGATTTGTGTCTTACAGTGTTTGAAACATACATACATACATACCTGTATTTCATCATGGTCTTCTGAAACGCTGGAGATTTTCTCGTCTTCCTTTACGTTGCTTACATGCTAAAATGAAAGTCATAGATTTGCAATTGCAGTCATCTAACATACTTAGGTGATGCATTGTAATTGTCCCGCTAAATGTCAAAAATAAGTCAAGTCTATAGTGATTTTTGTCTTACAGTGTTTGAAACATACATACCTGTATGTCATCATGGTCTTCCGAGACGCTGGAGATTTTGTGACCTTCCTTTACGTTGCTTACATGCTAAAATGAAAGTCATAAATTTGCATATGCAGTCATCTAACACACTTTCGTGTTGTATTGTAATTGTCCCGCTAAATGTCAAAAATAAGTCAAGTCTATAGTGATTTGTGTCTTACAGTGTTTGAAACATACATACCTGTATTTCATCATGGTCTTCTGAAACGCTGGAGATTTTCTCGCCTTCCTTTACGTTGCTTACATGCTAAAATGAAAGTCATAGATTTGCAATTGCAGTCATCTAACATACTTAGGTGATGTATTGCAATTGTCCCGCTAAATGTCAAAAATAAGTCAAGTCAATAGTGATTTTTGTCGTACAGTGTTTGAAACATACATACCTGTATTTCATCATGGTCTTCTGAGACGCTGGAGATTTTGTCACCCTCCTTCACGTCGCTTACATGCTAGAAAGAAAGTCATAGATTTGCAATTGCAGTCATCTAACACACTTTCGTGTTGTATTGTAATTGTCCCGCTAAATGTCAAAAATAAGTCAAGTCTATAGTGATTTGTGTCTTACAGTGTTTGAAACATACATACCTGTATGTCATCATGGTCTTCCGAGACGCTGCAGATTCTGTCACCTTCCTTCACGTTGCTTACATGCTAGAAAAAAAGTCATAGATTTGCAATTGCAGTCATCTAACACACTTTCGTGTTGTATTGTAATTGTCCCGCTAAATGTCAAAAATAAGTCAAGTCTATAGTGATTTGTGTCTTACAGTGTTTGAAACATAAATACCTGTATTTCATCATGGTCTTCTGAAACACTGGAGATTTTCTCGCCTTCCTTTAAGTTGCTTACATGCTAAAATGAAAGTCATAGATTTGCAATTGCAGTCATCTAACATACTTAGGTGATGTATTGCAATTGTCCCGCTAAATGTCAAAAATAAGTCAAGTCTATAGTGATTTGTGTCTTACGGTGTTTGAAACATACATACCTGTATGTCATCATGGTCTTCCGAGACGCTGGAGATTTTGTCACCTTCCTTCACGTTGCTTACATGCTAAAATGAAAGTCATAAATTTGCATATGCAGTCATCCAACATACCTAGGTGATGATGTATGGATTAGACTGTCCCGCTATATGTTGCAAGTAATAGAAGACATTTCATGTAAGAAAGAAAAATTCTTCCATCACAATTTTCCAATACCTGTAATTCGTGTTGATCGATATTTTCAGCGGTATGTGGATGATTTGTTGTCACTTCAGTTTCGCACTAGATAGAAGTGACAGATTTAAAAGTTAATGACACTGATAGAATTTAATGAGGTATTGAAACTGTCCCGCTATATGTTGCAAGTAATAGAAGACATTTCATGTAAGAAAGAAAAATTCTTCCATCACAATTTTCCAATACCTGTAATTCGTGTTGATCGATATTTTCAGCGGTATGTGGATGATTTGTTGTCACTTCAGTTTCGCACTAGATAGAAGTGACAGATTTAAAATTCATGTCACTGATAGAATTTAATGAGGTATTGAAACTGTCCCGCTATATGTTGCAAGTAATAGAAGACATTATAAAAATTCACAATAAATTTCCAATACCTGTAATTTGTGTTTGTCGATTTCTTCTGCAGCTATTGGATGATTGTTAATTGCGTTTGTTTCGCACTAGATAGAAGAGACAGATTTTAAAGTGTAAGAACTGTAATTGATTTTAATGTATGAGATGGACGCTTCTCATTTTCTCTATACCTGTAATGCAGTTGTTTTGTTAGTGGTTGCATCCTTTAAATTACTTTCATTCTAAATAGAAATTCATATGGGGCATGATGCATGTGTTTTTCTATGAATGCGTTATCGGTAAAGGTTTCTCTGGAGGTATGCTATTTAGTATAATCAATGTTTAATAGAAATGAAAATTGTATATAATTAAGAAGCTTAAACGGAAGGAAAAGTATTGACGGGTCGAAAGTTAAAATAGAAGATGAGTGGTCTTACTTTAATGGTGGTCTTATTTTAATGAATAATTGAGAAATAATGAGGTAATGACATGTGTTTATCCAAAATTGCAGAGTTCCAAAGTTTTCCGTGAAAACTCTTATAAGCATTTGAGAGAACGAGGTAAGTGTTTTGGATAAGTTTAATTATGCAAACATAAAGTTTATTTTAAAACGCTTTGATAGCCTGAAGATGTTTTGTATGGATAACAACTGTTAGGATTTTGTGCTGAAGCGATAATACCTTCTGTTTGTTGCTCATTTGTTTGGTTGTGAATGGTTCTAATGTCTCTGTCTAAATAAAATATTTTTTTCATTTATTTGCAACATATACACTGATAGCTGTATCAATATAATGAATAAGATACATACATTATCTCTCCACCATAAATTTTTGCATTTTCCGTAATCATATCTGATTTCCGTTCCAATGTCGATCTCCTTCGTTGCAAATAAACACAAATGAATGTTCCCTCCTATCGTTACCGAACGCATGGCTGCATTTGTGTAGTTCTTTGGAGAATCATTAATGTATCTGCCAAATGAATCTGTGTATGTCGCATCCACACTGAAAAATAATTATTTCGGTGCTACATTTCGTGTGAAGATGTCCTTTATTTCGCAAATAGTACATAACATCAGTCAAAATGGAAGCTAGTATCGGAATTAGTAAAGAAATAACAAGTTCGGTATAATATTGTTGTACAGCTTTTTTAAAACTTAACTTTAGCAAATATTTCAAATAGATCACATGAAAGAGTTTACATTAAAGTAAAAAATTTATACCATTTTGTCTTTCTTCCTTGTTTATAAAAGTAAATGTAGTTTTTGCCTTGACTACTATGAAGGCGTTTTTCTCCTTCTTCAAGACTTATTCTTTCTCCGCGATACTCCACCAAGAAAGATCCAGCACGAAATGGTCTTGTTGTGAAGATTCCCCAACCTGAAAATCAAGAACCAAAAAACCCCCAAAAAAACAAAAAAACATAAATATATTAATAAATTTATGAAAGCATTATTTAATAGTTCATCTCTTTTGAACATCCTGATTTACTTTATGGTGTTACCTAAACATTACCAGGATTTACATAATCATAACAATTTTAAACTGCATATTTACCAATGTCATCATTAATATACAGCTTTTCAAATCCATGCTTATCTGTTTGCTTACGAATCCAATACTGAGCATCATCTTCAAGGGGAGGCAGATTTCTAGATTGCCGGGTTTTTCTCGTTTTCTATAGATTGGACAAAATTAAAGACAACTTGGATGGTTTAAAGAGAAAATAATAAAATAAGATCTTTAAGGTTGTTGAATCACTGACAAGAAAATTGAGTATTGAGTATTCTTTAATGTTTGGTTCACACATGTTAAAAATATATACCTAGATACCTCTGAAAATACTTTACATTATAATTTACTGCATAAAGTTGTTATATAAATGAAAATAAAATGATTTAAAATGGAAAAAAAAGAAGTTTAAATCCTGAAGGCGTTACACGTGCGGGCGCAATTAACTACAACATTACAGACTGCCTGTATTTAAAAAAAAAAAAAAATAAGCAGGAATCTTACGTGTACGCAAAATATATTTTTATTGCATTTCATGGCAGTTTTAAGGTTTTGCGATTGAATAAACAAATCAATAAGTAAATAAATGCAAAGAAATGCCTAAATGTAACTGTTTCAGTGATAATAGTCAAAGAAGTTGGTTTTCGTGGAAAAACTTGTCAATACAAAAATAAGATTTTCTTTAAAATATCTTTAACTATCGATATCTGGAGTAAGGAAATAACGTGATCATATAAAAAAGGAGGATTTCCGGAATACTTACAACTTTAATTTCATCTACGATCGTTGCCTTGCCTAAGATAGTTTTGAACATGTCTACAACCTAAATGAAATCATAAAACTACAGTTTTATGTACGTCCTGTACAGCATAATAGTCCTGTTGTACTGTCCACGGTTTGAAATTTGTGGGTGTAATAATGTAATGAAAATGATTATATTGATTCCCTTATTTCCTGTTATATATACCTTTTTAGCAGAAGGTCTTTCGTTCGGGATTTGGTGCCAACAGGCCATGATGATAGAGTTAGAAATCGTTGAATCGTAAATAGCTTTAATTTTTCCGAGATTTGGTCGTTCTCCCTTGATGACTGCCTCTTTAATAAACGTATCTGAACAAACAGGCAAGTGCTCTATCCAAGGTGAGCTCAAGTCACTCAGCACTTCATAAACTGTCATACCAAATCCATATATATCGGAAGCCGTTGAAAGTCCTTTGTCTCCAACAAAAATCTCCGGTGCAAGGTAGGATAGAGTAGTACCTAATAAAAATGTCGTCTTTGATTTTATACATACTATGAATAAAAGTTGTTGTGTTTAAAGCTTACCTTTAAAAGGATTGGTAATGGTACTGATACAGGTGTTCTTTACACTGGCGACTTCGTTGAAATCAGACAACTTCACGATGATGTTGTCTAGTTTACCTGTAACGAGAATATTCGATGGTTTGATATCTCGATGAATAACGGAAGCTGCGTGAAGATATGCGAGACCATTAGCGGCTTGTGATAGGTATCCCAAACGTTCATCCAGGACAAAGTAGTTGTTGTCGTTGAAAGTGTTTATTAGTTCTTTTAGGTTGTGGCATCGCATTTCGTTTTCTATTAGAACCTCGCAATATTCGTACAGGATAGCACTTGGTCTAAGTGAGTACCCTAGCAACTTAACAACATTCGGATTATTAAGGCGGCAGATTGACTCAATGATTTGTAGCATGGCTTTTTTTGAGACCATTTGCTTAAAACGTTTAACTGCAACATCGTTTCCATGGTGAAATTCTTGTATATTACTGCTGAAGATCCTTCACCAATAATTATGTCTGTATTGTTGAAAGGAATGTTAACTTCCAAATGCCTCAGTTTCGACACTACTTCTAGCAGGTTGTTTGTAAAGTTGGTCATTTCGCCTAGAAAACGAAATTCTGCCTAGTTATATATAAATATGTATATGTATGTTATGCTCTGACAACCAAACTCTGATTCATTATTATTTATAACACTTCCTTCAATAATTACACTTACATTCTGTTGCTATAATTATTGTTTTTAAAAAATTGAGGTGGAGTAAAAAGTAAATAAATTCAAATTTCCTACTTTGGTGGTCCATGACTATAGAAAATTCATATCGTATTATCATAGCTATCATATTTTCTCGCGTTGAACTTAATCAAAAGATCTGCGCTTATGAATTCCTTAACATAACAGAGAAAAATTCCTATAAATGCCTAATCACAGGACTGATGAATTAAATTCGACAAGGTATAAAATTTGGTGTTTGTTGATGTTCTAAAAATGTTTTTTAATGGTGAGAGTGATTTCATATCCACAATCACCATCTCGCAACTAATCTTTACTATTTCCTTTTCCTATGACTGCAATAATGTTCTCACCATTATATGCTTATGCGGTAGTTAATTTTTAAGTACATGCAATATGAGACCTTTTATATATCATTCTGAGACAAGTTTTAACTGAAAACTCTTATAAAAGTATTTGAATAATGAAGGCCAAACCTTATCCCTTACCCTCACTATCTCAGACATATTTTACAAGGTTTACACCAAGAACTAGTTCTATATTTAGATGTCTCAAAATGATTCACAAATTATATGTTAATCGCCTATATTTTGGGTGATTGTTTCAGCCTATGCGTTGAGAGATGAGTTGGAGTTAGAAGCAAACTTTTACTATTGATAGCATTCTCAATACGCTGTTTTGTTTGTTTGTTTTTTTATTAAAATATCATTCCGAATTTAAGATGATATTGCATTTTGCCCTCCAAACTTTACTCATATGGACGTCCTAAAGTGAGATATATTCTTTTCTTGTTGTTTTCATAGTGTAGATTAGTTGTACTTAAGTATATAATAATGATAATATATTAATGTATATAAGTTCCACCAAAAGTGTCCGCGGAAAAGTTTGATCAAGATCAACATTTCCGCCGCAGAATAATCCGCAAGCAATCACAAATTATCACATATAAAAAAACGTTTTCAAGAACTTTTTTTCTTTGTTTTATTTTGTTTTGTTTTTTTCATCGCCAAAAAGTGTGATTGCACTTTCAAAAGCTTTGTTTCCTTCCAATACTGTACTCTGAAAGTTATTCTTCGAATTATTTGAAATACAGTTGAATAAAAAACATATTTTTATGTCTTAGTTGCAGATCTTCAGGATTCTTGACATTCATTTTTAATCATTTCAATTCAATTCAGCTTCCTGTGTACTTCCAACAATAAACGCCCTTACTTTAAATGCCACTATTCAATAAATGTCCTACGACAATATTTTAAAAAATAGCTCTCTCTTTCAAGCACCGCTTTTAAAGTAATACAAAAGTATTGTCCACGATGTATTTGCTAAAGAAATGAATCTAGTTCAGAAAAAGGAACATGAGATCTATATCCTAAAATAAATTTATTTCGAAAGTTGTAAACCTGAACCTACTTCTCTATTTATCTTACTAAGAAGTTACTAAGATCTAAGAAGCTTTTTAAACTCCCTTAGCATTTATTGAAAAAAATGCTCGTCAAACACATTCAAACACCTTTTTCCTTTTTTTATAGATAACAGTAGGAGTTTTATTACATATACGAACAAGCTACAATAAACTACTACAACAAACTAAACAACGATTTAGCAGTTTCAAATCATCTTGCATTACTTTCAACACAGCCACCTTGATATCTTCATATGGCTATGATTTCTTTCGAACAGGGATCTTGTTCCTCTCACCATGCATGTTCTCACACAAAGCAGCATCGAACATATCAGTTTAACCTTATTTTTATCCACGCACTAACTGTTGATTTTAGTAATTTGCGCTTTTCAGCAATCAGATGTGCTGCGTGAGAACAAAAGCATGTGCATTCTCTTGACATTTCACAGTAGCACCAAGACACAAAAGGTGTGAAGGATCCATGTTCAACATTGATGAAGCGTTCGTTATATTTCCTTTTCTTTTCAGTTTCGTTTTTCTTGTGTGAAGCCTGGATACTAAGATGTTTGTGACATTTGGACAATGGGTTGAAAACCCTTACATCAGCGCATGCCATCTGTCCTTTTATCCAAAAGCCTCTAGCTGCAACCTCAGCTCTTGGGTCGTTAAATTCGTAGCCATTTATAATAACCCGAATGGACGCGTTGATCTTATTGTCTAATTTCTCAAGAAGCTTGGAGATGTTTGGAACCGTTCGCATTATGAAAATATATTTGTGCTTCAAAAAGTGAACAAACGCGCAAAAAGCAGTATGTGGTTGCGTTCTTGCGACAAAAATAAGATTATCTAGCTGCTCCAACCACAAGGTCACTTTGTTAACAACATATCTCTCCGTACAACTCTCGTTTCCAATTACAGCACCAGGATGGCGATTTCCGTGAGACGCTATAGGGATCTCAGAATCACGAGAATGTTCCTAAGCTCTGTCTAACTATTCATCCTTCACAATCAGCAGTGATTTTGTTTCGTTAACTTCATAGTCAATGAAATAACCATATTTCTTAATTAGATCCCACCAAATCTTAGGATCTGTTAGTTTTCCAATCCCCCTCAAGCCGTCAGCAAAGGCAATTTGTTTCAGCTGATTCGTATCAAATTCAGACATAACTGAAATCAGTAGTGGCACCAATCCAAGTGCGTACACACCCATAGCTACTGGATCACTTTGCGTGGTGCCCTCTTTTGATTTTAACTCCTGTCCGCCAACAATAAACAATCTAGCTGAAAGAAGTTTTGGAGGTATGTGGAGATTTCTGGAAAATTGATCTGTGTGTTATGAAGGAGAACGTTCCTGTTAATGTTATTGAATGCATTGCTTGCATCCATTTAAAAAAACCATGAGTGTTTTCTTTTTCAAAAAGTTCCCTGGCAGCATGTATGGCAACTTCGCATCCGACATCCATTCCTGTACATAGTTGCTCATAACCAACCGAATCAATCACGTTCCGTTTGAGAGCTCTCATAACCGATTTTCCCATTATCCTTTGTAGATATCGAGTCATGATCTTCCAGAACTGCAGTACATTGTTGTGTTGTCTTTATTGCAATAGTATGACACAGCTCGTCAGAGGCAGCACCAAAGATGTTTTCTCCAATAATCTTTCTCAAAAAATCTGAATCAAGACCTCAGAGTTACGAAGTTCCTTTTATTTTAATTACACTCTTCCTAATTGTGTTTAATTGATGTAAACACAATTAATTGTGAATTGATTTCGTCACATTGAAAACAGTTTTCAATAAATTTCTCAATCTTCCAATCTTCCAAGCTATCAATTAAAACATATAGTAATTGACTCAAATAAGTAAACAAAGATTTTTTTGTCTGTTCCGCTCATAAGTTGCATTGTGTCCATCCAGAACCACGTGGCCATTTCAACATGGTAGATATCAATGAAATCAGTTCAGTAAGGGGGACATCCATAAGGTACGTCTTAAGGTACGTAAGGTACGACTTTTTCATCCTCTCTCGCTTGCACGAATCCGTAAGCAAAGCAACGACTCCTTCTTAGTTCCTTACCGTACACAACGTACGTACAAGTAGCGAATCCGTCATCATCACTCTATAAACCAATCTCTTTCCCGGCTTTAAGAATTCATTTTTCCTATCTCATGAACTTAGATAAGTGCTGCTCTTAGACGACTAGCTTCAAAAACTCAAGGCTGTTCGTTTCCGTTTTAAAATGGAGAAAATTCTCAATGGCTTAGTTCTTAAGTGTGAAATCTTCAATAAAAAGACCTTCGATTAAAAACAAAGGTGTTCGTAAAAATCTGCTTTCTGTATAAAAGTTACACTTAGCTCGCTCGTCACGCCTTTTCTTCATGTGTCCTTCACTGACTCTTCCCTCCATAATTTCGCCATTAAGGGATTCAAATGAATGGAATTTCTTATGTCATTTTATTGCCGTCTAGCTATCTTCCAACCTCTTTAAGGCTTTCAATGAAAGCTGAACTTTGTGCTGCAAATTTGATTTATTAACTTAAGCCTGGAATATTCACAATGGTGCACTACTATAAACATTCAAACTTTAAATGAACGTGAAGTATCAGTCAAGCTAAATACATATGTAACTGCATATATCTGTATGCCCCTCCCGAAATACGCAAGCATACGTTTTAACAGTGACCCCCTCTTCTTCCTTTGGTGCGTACTTTGGATGGCCCCTATGTGCAAAGTGTCTAACTGGCGAGCATGGATCGGATTGGATTCAGTGCCCCCAATAAGTACAATGGGTCCACCAAGGTTGCTTTTACGGATAATGGTGTTTTAGTTTTCTCTATTATTTTTTTTTAATAGATTAGCGTTCTCATTCCGCATATTATATGATTTTAGAGGTTTCAGAATACTTATGTCGGACGGAGCTGTGAATTTGTTAACTAAGTAACCGTGGTAACCAAAAATTAGACGTGTAAATTCAATTTTAAGACACAAAAATGAATTTTCGAGATTAAGTTTACAAAAATGGCCCTATTTTTTACAGCGGAAAAAGAGATGCTGAAACAAATTATATGTAAACACCTGTCCGGTTTTGTAGCAGACCCTCTATGATGTAAGGGTTTTCAACTCAGTGGGATAAAAACAGTTATTTTAACGACCTTTTTACGCCAACCCTTTTTCAACAGCAGACTTAAATTTCTAAAGTCTATGGTCAAACCTTCACAGACAAACATCTTACGCCGCCATTTTAACGCTGAGTCATGAACGTCATTAAGGGGAGGAGTAAAAAGGTAAGGTAAGGTAGATTTCTTAGAAGATCTTCATCTCTATAGTGAATGCACATATTTTGCGATATGATAACTGAACAGTAGTTATACTTTAAATTAGAACATAATTTGTATATGCAAAATTAAATTAACGTTGAAATATTCTCACCGTTTTGTGCAGGTTATAGAAGAACTTTGACAAAGTATTTTTCTGAGAAATTTGACTTCTAAGTCCTTGATAAAAAAGCAGATATTTCCGATACAGGTATGAAATAATGCCAAAGACAGGTTAAGACAAACAAACAGACAGGTTAAGGTAAACAAGCATGAGAAAAGAGGAGGTTACATGAACACTGACATCATGTCATCGGACGTCTCCTTCTAACAATGTAAGCGTACAAAAATCAACTGACTATATTCGAAAAATAAGCTTAGAATGAATATTAACAATAGCATGGGAAAATAATATAAACATTCGAAACTATCCTTGCTTTTTAAGTTTTGGATATTGACACAGAATCATTGTCTAAAGTCTTTTTTTCTTCAAACCTACAAAAAATTAGGCAGGTTGCTATTAAGAATTTAAGCAATTGAGAATTGGATGGGAAGAATAGAAAATATGGAAATTTCACAGTGTTGGTAGTAAAAACAAACATACTTCTTTCGTAACTTATTCTTGTCCGGATTTGTTTCCAGTCATATTTAATAAGTAAGGATGAATCTTTCAGGGCTTCTTTTATCCGTTCCTCTGTTTGTGGACCAGCAAAAATGATTTCAGCACATCGAAGCTTTAATTCTGCAAGTTCTCTTGGTTCGAATAGCCGCTTTCGACCGATAGAAAAGACCTACAAAGATAGATTATCTATTAAATAAATACGGTAATTGTTTGAAAGTTCAGACTTATATTGGCTGCAATAGCGCACGATCGTGATGAAGACAGCCATTATGGAATGACTGTGTATCTAGAAAGCTTAATGCAGGATCAGTTTTCATTTTATGAAATCGACAATGAGTAACAAATCGTTCTGAAGAAGCGAAAACAAAAATAGAAAAATATGAAAAAGAATTTAAAATGCTACCGGAACTTCAACTTCTTCTCCTCTGTCATTTCCAGGGGATTTGCTCTATGATGAATCAAATAAGACAGTTTTCTGTATATGCATTAGAGCAAAAGTGAATTCAGTGCTAGACAAAATTATTTGTTTCGGTTTTTAGATTCCTTAGTACCTAATTTTATAGAATATGTAGTAAAAACATTAATCGTGTTCTTACAAGTTTACTCATTTTCCTCAATTTATCGTACATTTGTCTTGGAGACGCATTCAAATTGACGTTCTTGGTTTTTACTTCTGTGTAATTTATTTTTCCTGTCTGAAGCTGATCTGTAAATGCTTCCTGTAAGGTTGATACCTTTTCATCGTTCCATATCTTTTTACACGGAGAAATTGTGTTCTAAAGACATTAAACGTTAGTAAAAAATAAAAATAATTTCTAAATATCAAATCCACCATACTATAGCATAGAGATTATTTTTATGCAGCAAGTATTAAGCCGCACCTGGTTCACTTGAGAAACAGGACGAAATATCTTTCGAACTTCTTCACCAGCTACACCAACAGAAAGTTGTCTGTTCCTGATGTAGTACCACGCATCAGCTGTGGATTCTGCATGACACATTAAATCTGCCACTTGTTGTTTCTTTTCTGGGTTCATCTCACGTATACCACTAGACACACTTTTTCTAACGATGTTGGCGGTCAAATTCTTGATCATAGGATTCTTGGAGATTTTGTATGTCGTCCATATATTATTCATTCTATTACTAATAGATCCAGATACCATTGGCATGCCAGACCAGGATAAAAACACGTAAGGGTGTGGAGAGTTGATTTGTTTTCTGACTTCTATGAATGTCTTTAATTGTTCATACTCTGATTCCGTTAGTGCAAGGGGAGCGGGGCCGTACTGGTGTCTCATTTTATGTTGAGCCACTCTTAACTCAACCAAATTCCCATTTGGTCTGCCATTTACTGCTTCTTTGACTGTCAAATTTCCGGTAACACCTGATCGATTGCCGTTTCCAAAATGAATTTGAACAATCATGTGGTCTCTTATTAAGCAATATTCTTCTTAGCTAACCTCTCGTATTTGCTTTTGAAGCTCACCAAGTAATTTCTTTGCTTTCTTTGCATGATCACATGCATCATATTGGGAAATATCGTCTGCAGTTACCAACATCTGAAGGTCCTCAACTTCCTTTCGCCTTTTTACTGTCTTACATTCATTATTCAAACCTCTTTTCCAGACGGAAATCCGATTTTGAAAAGAAATTATGTCCGACTTACTACATATAGTTCCTCCAGGTAACACCTTATTGCACATATCTGTTGCTAAAAAATGGCAAAATAACAGAAGACTGGAAAGATATTTCCTGATACTCGTGGCCTCTATTTTTCGGCTGCGCATTTCAGCCATGAATTTGTCTCTAAAGTCGCTACCATTAAACAGGCAGTCAAAGTTGTTGTAGCATCTGACATCTTTAAAGATGCGTTTGACATCCCAAGTCAATTGGTAAGCCATAGCTTCGGTTCTACAAATACCATCAAAACTTCGAAGAAATTTTTGAAACTCCACAAAGATTCCTTCCACTTCATCGGAAAATGTTTGGTTAGCTGAAATACAATAACATAGTATATAGCCCATTCTGCATTTCATCATAGGGAAAAGAATCATATTAAATTTTTTTGAAGGTTCAAGAAGAAAGTAGGTTCAGCTCCCTCTACTCTCTCTCCCTCTCTCTCCCTCCCTTTCTACATCTTTCTCAACAATATATAAATATCTCTCCCTCTCTTTTTGAATACTTGTTGACATAATAAGCTTACGTATGAATTCATTGTCATTGCTAGCAGCGTCGTCAATATCTGAGGAGACACTTTCGTTAGGATCAGTAACAGAGCATACTTCTTCACCCGCGAAATCTTTCGCATTTGCTGCTTTTGTCTCGGTGTCTTGAGGAACAGAAACGTTTGTGTCAGACGAAGTTGATGTGACAGATTCCTTTGATGCTAATGTCGACAAGTTTAAGTTATGATCGGCATACGTGCTCAGTTTTCTAAGACTTGGATGTTTGAAAGGGTTGCCTACAATTGATTTAATCGGTGTGGTTTGGATCGCAATACTCTCTTGACAAGTACTAATAGTTGTCGCAGCAACTGTTTGCTTATTCCCTTCAGCACAGTGCGGACGAATTGGTGTTGTTTGTGTTGCAGCATGATTTTGAAGAAAAGGGGCAGCGTGAGGTTCAACTTCAAGGTCAGTAACAGGTCTTGATATGAGAGGTGGAGAATTAGAAAGTTGAACCGTGCAATCTTGCGATTGTCTAGGGGACTTGGTGAAAGTGCCTGTCGACAAAGGGGCTTTAAATGTTTTGGCTGTCTTCAGCAGATCGAAATAACGAAAGTCTTTTTGTAGTTTGTGAGATTCCAATAAATGCTTCGGTAACCTCGCTAATACCTGTCAGAAATGATGATGAAATTTCATAACTTCGATTTGCAAAAAACCTTCTCCAGCTACGACGAAGACAACATCAGTAAGATCAGCCCAAAAACAGCAGATAAACAATAAAAACAAAGACCACCTCTACTTACCTCAGCAAATGAAAACATTAAAGAAACACTCAATAATTGTATAACAATTTTATAACAAATCTAATATTAAATCTAATATCAAAATACCTTTCCACATATAGGACAAATCCTCTTTTTATGGGAATCCTTTTTATTTGATTGCTTTGTGTTGGCCCTTAAATCAAAAAGTCCAACCGCAGCCTTAGAACTTTCAGATGACCACTTGTGATCCTTACGTAAATGCTAAGCTAAATACGAAACTTTGGCACAACAATCTTTCACTGGGCAATCAAATTTTTTACGAAGCCTAAATAACAAAAAGGAACATACTTAATATCACTAAGGACACACAGGCCATCAAACAATATATTCAAGATAAGGTCTATCTCGTTGCTTCGCCTTTACTACTTGCTTTACTGTTGCAATACTCCCCATCAAACTGAATAGCAGAGAAGAAGAGAATAGAAAAACAGTAAACAGTCTGTTAACGTTTGGATTCAAAATTCTCTTTTCAGACTATTAATCAGATTGTCCTTCTCAATTCGTTTTGCAACAAGGGTCTAACATTCGACAAGGCAAAATTTGTGTTCAGGTTTTTTCTTTAATAGACACTTACAGAAGTAATGCTTGGTTCGGCAAAATTACCAGCTGTCAATGCTTCAGTGGTAATTGATGGCTGAATAATTATATTGAAGGTATCAAACCATATTATAGCAGAAAAAACTCCAGATTTAAAATCTTTCCGTAACATGCTCTCTATTTAAAAGGATGAACCGAATTAACTCCTGCAGTATAACATGAAGGCATCAACCTTAAACAATTAATAGTCATAACAAGCTCAGAACTGAAATTATTGGGAAATAAAAGTCTCTACTCACTGAGACAATTGGTTCTGCTGTCTCGAAACTGAACAATTCCTTTTCTGCGGTCTATAACACGAAAGATTTAATTTCAATACACATAGCCCCTATCTACAATAAGACCCTCTTATTGATTTTCCAATGTTGCTGAGGCAAGGAAGGACTTTATAGCCTGTGTTTAAAACCAATATACTTTCAGAAATATATATTTACAGAAGTAACGTTTATCTGGCCTAGTGCGTCAGTTGCCAATGCTTCAGTCGAAATGAATGGCTAAAATATTAGATTAAGTTATCAATCAATAGTACATATTTAGTCATAACAAGCTCAGAACTGAAATTATTGGGAAATAATAGTCTCTACTCACTGAGACAATTGGTTCTGCTGTCTTGAAACTGAACAATTCCATTTCTGCGGTCTATAACACGAAAGATTTAATTTCAATACACATAGCCTTATCTACAATAAGACCCTCTTATTGTTTTTCAATGTTGCTGAGGCAAGGAAGGACTTTATAGCCTGTGTTTAAAACCAATATACTTTCAGAAATGCATATTTACAGTAACGTTTATCTGGCCTAGTGCGTCAGTTACCAATGCTTCAGTCGAAATGAATGATTAAAAAATTAGATTAAGTTATCAATCAATAACACATATTTAGTCACAGGAAGCTCAGAATTGAAGTTATTGGGAAATAATAGTCTCTACTCACTGAGACAATTGGTTCTGCTGTCTTGAAACTGAACAATTCCATTTCTGCGGTCTATAACACGAAAGATTTAATTTCAATACACATAGCCTTATCTACAATAAGACCCTCTTATTGTTTTTCAATGTTGCTGAGGTAAGGAAGGACTTTATAGCCTGTGTTTAAAACCAATATACTTTCAGAAATGCATATTTACAGTAACGTTTATCTGGCCTAGTGCATCAGTTGCTAATGCTTCAGTCGAAATGAATGACTAAAAAATTAGATTAAGTTATCAATCAATAAAACATATTTAGTCACAGGAAGCTCAGAATTGAAGCTATTGGGAAATAACAGTCTCTACTCACTGAGACAATTGGTTCTGCTGTCTTGAAACTGAACAATTCCTTTTCTGCGGTCTATAACACGAAAGATTTAATTTCAATACGCATATCCCTATCTACAATAAGACCCTCTTATTGATTTTGCAATGTTGCTGAGGCAAGGAAGGACTTGATAGCCTGTATTTAAAACCAATATACTTTCAGAAATACATATTTACAGAAGTAACGTTTATCTGGCCTAGTGCATCAGTTGCCAATGCTTCAGTCGAAATGAATGACTAAAAAATTAGATTAAGTTATCAATCAATAACACATATTTAGTCACAGGAAGCTCAGAATTGAAGTTATTGGGAAATAATAGTCTCTACTCACTGAGACTATTGGTTTTGCTGACTCGAAATTGAACAATTTCTTTTCTGCGGTCTATAACACGAAAGATTTAATTTCAATACACATAGCCCTATATACAATAAGACCCTCTTATTGATTTTCCAGTGTTGCTGAGTCATTTTTTGCGATGCTTCAGTTGAAATGAGCGACTAAATACATAGATGGTAGTATCAATCGAAAACAATAAAAATGACGACAGCCCCAGAACTAGAGTCATTCAGAAATAGTGTTTTCTACTCACCGAGACAATTGTATCCTCTTCGTTTGTCTGTATAGTGAACAGTTTTGTGACTGGGGGCTATAACAGAAAAGGTTTAACTTTATTGCATGTAGCGCTATCTACAGGAATGCGCTCTTATCCATTTTCCTTTTTTTATGCAATTTGGGTTTTTAAAACCTGTATTTGTCTTTCAGAAATGCACACTTACAGAAGCAGCAATAGTCTGCGCTGGAACACCAGTTTGCAATGCTTCAGGCGAAGTGAGTGACTAAAAAAATAGATGAAATTTTCAAACAATAACTATATATGATGAAAACTAAGAGGATAACTGAAACATGTATGTCTCACGTTTTCATGGCTATTATGACCTGAAGGATACAATATGAGTTCTATTTGGACTAGATCATTTTGGCTTTAGCCTTCGCACGTGGCTTTGGAAGAGTGGTAAATTGCTGATGTAACAATATGCTTGTCCCATCACAGGGTGATTATCATATCCTTTCTTTTGAAGAGTTTAATATTGGGAAGAAAGATTTTTTGGAGATGTTCCTTTTTTTCTGCAGTATTGTAATTCAGTTGTAATTCAGTTGGTCATCACAAACAACGATAATTCGCTTGTAAGTAGAACCAACCTTCTCTAATTGTTCATTTACACTGAAGTCAACATACTCGCCAAGGCTCGGTAAACGATCAATGAGCGCATCCAAACTGGCAAAGTTGCTATTGTTCGAAGCATTGGTCGTGTGTTCGCTTCCTGATAAATGCTAAAAGTCAGCGGTAAATTCTTGTGATGAGTTTACTTCTTTCTCAACGAATTGTCATCTTTACCTCATTGATATTCTGGTACGACGTCTTGCTTAGCTCACAATATCCATCAGATGGCAATAGCTCTTTATGTAAGCAATATTTCTTCGATCTAAAGCATTAAATATGAATCCGATTCAAGTAGGTCACATAGGACATATTTTTCTAACAAGTAATGTAATCAACAAACTTTTCTGCAGTCCTTTTGCCACTTTCAGCATCCCAAAACTCTTGCTGACAAAAGTTCTCGAGTACAATAGGGCGAAAGCAACTACAAAGAAAAATTGCTTGCTCAACTATATGAATATAGTATCTTAAACATTTTCTCCTACTTAAGGGCGCTCCGGCGTACGTTATTAATTAGACGAAATGAATTTACAAAAGTATTAGCCATTGTTAAACCATGTTCACTCATCCCTATTAAACAGAATTGAATTTATGTCAAGACTCCTCTAGGCGCAAAGGTGCAATTAAAATAAACCTAGTATGCGCAATAAGATTTGCGCACTTTTGCGCTCAGTTGAGACTAACCTTAGGACAGCTTTATACAGCCGCATAATCGCCGCGTCGATTTAAACTCTTTATTAAATGCGACGAAAATTCGACTGTATAAAGTGAAAAATTAATTAAGTGCGACATAATGAATTAAGTTTAACAGAGTTTGTCGAATAAAACGGCAATCTTCGACATAAATTCAGCATCACTTTATACGGCCGCATAACCGTTCAATTTAGTAACAGCTGGATTAAACTTCGTGAAAAAAGTGCGCGAAAGTAGTGACAGCGTGTAAGAAACACATCATGATAAATTCAGTCGACACTTATGCAGCTGTCTAAAGCCATATCGAATTTGATATACGGCAACAAAACCTGTATAAAGCGACTGTCGCATTTTTGTCGAATTTTACCCGAATAAAAGTAATTTAATTCGACACGGCGATTATGCGGCTGTATAAAGATGTCCTTAAACGATCCGACTTAAAATAAATTTCAAACAAACAAACGATCACTGTCTCATTATGCGGCATATTTCTCCTCAACATGCGATCAAAATGTGGTTTTGTTCAGCCATTTCTTTTTCGTTAGGTATGTCCGCAGTTATTTAACTACTAGTATCCCGTGTAAAAAATTTTTTACAGGTTTTAGTTATGAAAATGACGTCTTAAAAATGGTGTTGAAAAATTAATTTACAAAATGATAAACAGAAAGTGAATCAATGTTGAAGTCACTCCAGGCGGCGTCGCTCGCGACACATTTCAGCATGCGTCCAGTTCACGAAAAATTAAATTAAGGAATTGGCTCCAAAATCTGATAAAAAATGTATGGATGGTTTTAACCTGGGTAAAAATTTTTCTACGGGTTTTAATTTAAAAAATGCTGACTATCAGGGTGAGCAAAAAATGTCATAGAATGTTCAGCAGAAACATAAATTCTCATGAAAAAGTGTTGACAATACTACACCAAAAAGTATCCAAAGATAGCATAAACAAACAAATCTTAAATAAAAATAAACCAAATAAAGATTATCTTTAATCACTTTTGCAAAAGTGAATATCGACTTCGTTAACAGTCCTTTTATGGTTCAATCCATTTTTTTTTGGAAATAATAATTCTCGGTAAATAGCCACTTCATCTGATCTTTGAACGTAGTTTGAATTATCGGATCTTCTGGAAAATGAATTTTTAGGGATTCGTGACATGATATCATTCGTAAGAGAAACCAAAGAATCCAAAAGAATCTAAAAAAAAATTAAGATAAGATTTAAACCGAAATGTGCAGCCGACAATATATGTGTATATATCTCAACTTCCATTCACAATTTCTCAGTGCATTGCATCTTTGTACGTAGTTTGAATTATCAGATCTTCCGAAAAGTGAATTTTGACGGATTAGAGAAACCAAAGAATCCAAAGAATCTAAAAAAAATTATAAAATCCTAAATGTGAAGCCGACAATGCATTTCAATTCAACGAACTAAACTTTCAATCACAATTTCCTTGACAATGCTACCTAGACTATAGCAGATACGGTTATTCATAGGATACTGTCAATAAAGATTTTTCCCATGATGTACCAACACCAAGTTGACCTTAATACTATAAATCTAAAGAATTTGAATGTAATAAATATAATGAACTATAAGTTAAAAATAATGAACTCATGAGGTCGAGAAAAATGTGTTAGCAGTTAATAAATTTAATAAAGTTAACAAAGAAGGTGTGATTAATTTATTTACAGTTCGCCCCCAGACTATTTCTCAATTTATTGCATATCTGCTGACATCAGCATAGTATAATCCTCAGCACTCCATATAACAGTTCATTATCTTTAACTCACATGCAATATGGCTGTTTGTCCTCAATAAACTATGAACTAATTTTTAGCGTTAGTCATTTCACAAAACAGCCTACAGGTTAGTTAAATAAAGATCAAAAGAAGTATGTACAACCTTTATTCTAACAAAATTTAAACTACAACTATCAACATAAATAACGACGGTATGGAACTACCATACAACAACCATGAATTACTGATTCTATCCTATGCATTTCTTGTTAGTGGAAACTCTATAGTATATTGGAAAAAGGGGTTTCTACACTTTGTACAACGATCGAAGAAAATAAGAAAATAAATAAATTACTAACACTCCTAAGCTGTTTTTTTGGAAATCTAGTAGCATTAATGGGCAATGGGCATTAATCCCATTTTAAAGATACACTAACAACAAAAAAGATATGAAGTTATTTAGTTCATAGACTTCCACCAGGCAAATATGTTTTCACAACAAAGAAAATTAGTTTTAATGAAAAAGTTTGAGCTCTGTGTATGGTAGTTCCATACCATTATAAAAAACAACTATCTAAAAAAAACGTTTTCTATAAAATATTGGGTATTCAAACCCGTATATTTGCTTGGACCTTGACGTTGACTATTACGTCTCCTATTAAATTTTGGAGGGGGTGGAACAAACCCCTCACGATCTTTCCCGCCGTTCTTGCGCCACACCCAGAACGCGCGGGAGGAACGCGGTCCTGGGTGGGTTTTGCGGTAATCATAAAACTGTTTTCTTGTAACTACAACGTAAGAAGAAAAAAATATGACTAATGAATTAAGATAATTATGATAAAATAAGATATTTATTTAACTTACGATTATCAGGTTTCATATTATCTAAAAAAAGAATAATTGGAAAGGAATTTTTAATTAGCTAATTTCATTAATTTTAATAATTCACTTCTCAGAAGATTCAATAAACACATGCAACGATGCATGACACTTGCTGTTGAGACTGAGAATAAATCTATGTAAAATTATGTACCATTGGCTGGTTTTTCTGTTTCCTTATTATCTAAAAAAGAAAGTGAATTGACGCTGAGTATTATTATTTCCAAGAATAAGTTCAATTGAGTTTTACCAGAAAAATTTGTTTCACTTACGACTGGCTTCTTCATTAGGATTGTGAGGTTCTAAAAAAAGTGAGGCATTAATTTAACGGATGAAAAACATAGATAGATAGATGAAAAGAATTAAATGCAAAAAAACTTCATAAAAAATCTTTTATTTTTTGTTACCCTCTCCTAGTATTTGTCTTTCCTCTAAAATTAATGAAAGCATTATAGTAACTCATAGTAAGGCTAATGGTATTGTATTAAAGCAATAATTCTTGTTACCTTCTGGGGAAATGTCATCTGACACTAAAATATAAAACACAGCTGTTCTTAAGAGACTGTCGTTTCTTTTTCTTTGATATATTTACAGTTTTATTTTGAAAACTTACCAGTGTCTTTAACCCCAACGTGAATCACTAAAATATAATAGTATGCATTATCACATGGATTTAAACTGCATTTAATAATTCCAAATATATTAGAAAGCTCTATATGCTTACTTGCAACATCAGTTGAATTGGGACCTGGAATAAAACAGTGAAAAATTAATTATGTATTCAAAAACAACAGTATAAAAAGCATAGAAGTATTTACCGTCACGTGCCACAGCCATAATATATCTTATTATAATGTTAGTTCACTAAAAAAAGAAGCAACTTATTTAACTTTCACAAAGGTAAAAGGATGAATGCCCTGACTTTTGGTTCATGGATGGTGCATGCAAGAACTTCTCATAATAGTTGTTATTGCCACAAACAAAATTAAGATGCAAGAGACTATTGCATGCACAACCCATGGTAACAGAGTACACGACGTGAACGTAAGTCAATGGGACTTGTACTCCGCCTAAAAAACAAACATACAGAAATAAACTGTTTTTTAGGCAAAATAATTAAGTAACTATAAAAGCATATCTTTACATCCATATTTAGCATTGCAACAAAGAAAATGTCATTGAATTAACAAATTAACACTATAATATCAATCATTACAGTTGAGCAACAGACACTATAGGAAAACTCATGACAGTATATACTACGATATAAAAGTCATGACGCTATAGAGGAAAAGCTGCTTTTAAACAACTGCAATGCAAATCACTCCCAAATGAGTGACGATACGATCAATGTACAACCGGAAACTGATATTTTTACTTTTCCGGTATCTTTGAAACTCATAATCCAAATCCTTTGCACATACCAAGTATATAGATGAAAACAAAAGATATGCAGAATTAAGTTACTGTAATACTTGTGGAAAGACAACATTTTGAGTATACATCTTTCCATTGATATAACCTTGTTTCCCAGTAGCAGCAACTTTGATTTTCACATTATCAAATGCCTTTGCCCTGGAACATGCCACATATAACTGACCATGAGAAAAGCACGGCCTCTGCAAAAACAAACCAATTTTATCAAATGTTTGGCCTTGACTCTTGTTAATAGTGAAAGAGTAGGCCAAACGGATAGGCAATTGCCTGCGTTTTAATATAAAAGGCATACCTGTATCTGAAGGTGACAGTTCAACCCTAGGTATGAAAATGATTTCTCCAACTGCTGACCCTGTCAAAACTTCAGCTTTAATAAAATTATGAGATAGTTCGCGAACAATCAAGCGGGTGCCATTACAGAGACCTTTCCTGATGTTCAAATTCCTCAAAAGCATTATGATAGCCCCAACTTTAAGTTTCAAACAATGTGGAGGCATACCGGAAGGTGTTATGCTGTTCAGAAAATCAAGCGGATAATTTTGCCGCTCATCTTCATTGTCACATACCACTTCATCAGCACTGTAATAACAAACTGCCTCTCCTTGCAATCTTTCCAACACCTCATTGTTAATGATCAATGATTGCTCGTTTGTTGGTGTCAGAATGGCTGTTGAGGCGTATTCGTGAGGTTCCAATCCGTCATACATCACCGATATAATTGAAGTGTTGTGGGGAACAACGCAACAATCGGGGATTTCAATAGAACCCTTAGCCGGTTCATTTTGTTTTGTTGGCAGTTCACCATTACCAAGTTGTAATAACCAAGCACAGAATTCTTGTTCTTCCGGCCTGGCTCTCATGTTCTCGGTAAGGGAGTACTTTACCACTGATGCCCACATAACAGAACTTGTCAAGCAAACTTCTATTACATCAGTTGGTTTTGCTTTCTTCACAACTGGCAAACACTGACGAAAATCTCCGCCCCACAAAAGTACCTTTCCACCGAAAAGTGCGTCACTGCCGCAAATGTCACGAAGCAGCCTGTCGATAGCATGGAAAATGTGCGTAGAAACCATTGTGGCTTCATCGATCAGAAACAGGTCAATACTTCGAAGGTATTCTGCATGTTTAGATGTTGGTGTTATGTTACATACACTGTTTTCTAAAACAGGAACAGGCAAACGAAATAAGGAATGCAATGTACAACCACCAGATAATAAAGTGGCTGCAATACCTGTGAATGCAGCAGTAGCAACTTTCCAACCTCTGGCTCTACATGCTGTAATAACATAGTTATATGTAAATGTTTTACCTGTGCCAGCTGGTCCATCCAGATAAAACAATGTTTCAAGTTGTGCTAATCCATTGCGCACATTTGAAACAGCAGACAAAATCGCATCTGCAACAACTAACTGCTGTTCGTTAAGCTGAGGCCTTACCTGCTGGGCCCTGTCAATGTAAACATTCACATCGACTTCTTCCTCAGGGATCTGCTGAACCAACTCTGGAAGGTTAAATTGTGTTAAGGACATACCAAATTGTTTTAGGACATTATCAATGTAACCCAAAACCCTTTGCTCTGCTTGAGGAGCCGCCAATGTTCGAGCGTAGTCCTCGCACAGATGCCCCTTGAATGTATTCCACAACTCGAGAGGATTGGAGGGTTCGCAATGTGTCAAAATCGTGACAAACAGTTGTCTAAGCTGTTGAGGCATCTGGAAGGTTGATGCTTCTTCCAACGTATTGTGCCACTCTTCGTCATCTTGAAGAAGACGTCTGGCAGTACACGCCTCTCGGAATGTGTCGTAAACCACTCCATCAAAAGTACGTAGATATTCGAATGAAGTAGCGCCTGGAACATGCAGCAACAAAACTCGAAGGAAAAATCGTTCTCCTTCTGACGGTCGTGCATTATATAACCGAGCGACTATAGGCTTGAATGTTTTTTTTCGTTTTTGCCATTTTTCTCTTTGCCATGAAAGACATAATGATACGGAATATCTGAGTAAAGATACTGTCGAGCATCAGGATCTTCTACATTCAGATTAAACCATGCTGTAAGGTGACTATCATTCAATGCCCCTTCAGCAGCTTCCGCTTCTTTGCCAGCTCTAAAATAAACTTGATGACGATCAGGTAAATGAACAGCTAATCGCTTAATAGTATGCGATTTTTCATGCATAGAGAACTCAAATATTCTCCATAATGCTTCGGGCGCACTGACATATCGAGCATCCAGAAACGTTTTAATTTCGTCATGTTCCAAACGTTCATTAATCTCGATATTAGCACGATCATGTCCTTTGTAAATGTATTTAAAGAGATACTTTACACTTTTGATTGTGGTACATGCTTCCAAATTGATGTGAGCATTATACTTCTTGGACAACCACGGACAGTACGGAACTACCCATTGATTATCTAAGTCCACATTTCTTACTCTCACTGTACGGCCATTGTTACGTCTGCGATACAGTGGATACCCATTTGCATTCATTTGGGTTGCTTCACAAAATCGCTTTGGAAAATCCTTGGTGCAGTTGCCATCATCTCCCATACAAACTGCATTAGGGTTAGCATTCCCACAGGGACCATGAATCATGCATGACTTGATGATATCATGAAGTTCAGGTTCCTGTTCAGGATCTGGTATTTCAGCAGAAATTAAGCTGTCAATGTCATCAGCATTACGTAGTTTGTCCTCTTGTGCTAAATGGATAAGAATATGAGCATGAGGTAAAGAACGTTTCTAAAATTCAATAACATACAAATGGGAGATGGCTTTTCCCAAAACACCATTTTTATTAATGTCCTCCAAAAGTGCTTTTAATTTCAAATTGAAAACACGTGTAATCAAATCAGGACGATAATGTGCAGGCTCATTATCTAAGTTTTCCGTAATTTCCTTCCATTTTGGATTGCAGGTAAATGTGCAAAACAAATCCGGTTTGCCCATTTTAGTTACCATGGCCATAGCATCTTGATAATTTTGCTGCATGGCCCTTGGACCACCCTGAAAAGAAGAAGGAAGAATCACCGGTCTGCCTGCTTGAAGGCCACGGTTTTCTGCGACATTTTCAAGATAATCAATGAGCCCTTGATATTGCTCAACCCGGAAATTACCCTGATTTCGACGAATGTAATTAAGACGGTCGGATTCAACTTTGCAATAACAATCTACAGCAAATTGTTGAAGTAACCTTTTACCTTTTAAGATGGGGCTAAAAGCATCTCTAAATGCAAACCTATAAGTATAATATTGCAACATGGTAGTACGACAATGCTGGCCTGTTGCTTATTCTGCTACGTGAGGAATGTCAGAACTCCAACCCAACTCTCCTCTTGGAAAAAATACAGGATACACCATTGGATCAAGATTAGGTGAATGAACAGGCAAATCCTGCAACGGTCTATCTCGAGGGTAAACAACAATGTCTCGAGCCAATGGTGGTGCACCATCTTCACCAACAAAAACAGCAGCTACTTCATCATGATGAGGTAGATTGTATCGACGCCTGTCACCACCACTTCTCAAGTGCATTCTAACCTGAAAATCAAAAGCAAATTATCAAAAGCAGTTTAAAGATCAGTATTTAGTAAATATCTATTTCCACTTACCTCAGATGGGTGGCGATTCTGTTCATTTGCGCGATGCAGTTCCTCTGCTTCTACCTCACTCATGTGTTTATAAGCAGCTGCATAAGGACTCTCCCGTAAAATGATATCTTGCAAAGTTTGCATGACTTCGGGGGAACAACCTTGATTTTCTGGTCTTGCCATTCGCTCGTTGAATGCATCCATACCATCATAAATATATAGTTGACCATATGATGGAGGAACACCCGGCGGTGGGTGTAAATTACCTGTTCGGTGACATACCTGGCCATTTATACGAAAAACTGGTGGACCACGACCTGGCGGTACAGCCAATTTCGCACCCATAGAAGCAAAAGCAACCGAACTATTGAACTTTCGAATGTTTTCTTGAAAGTTCTTTGCTTGATTGTTATCACCTACTAAAAGATCTTTAAGGTCATTAGGATAATAAATGTTATCTAAATGAACTTTACCATTGTGACAACACTTAAAATTAGTTTCCACAGCAAACATCCTGGCACCACAAAACTGACAGACCTTGTCCATAGCACCAAGATAATGTATCTCAGGCATTTGGTCTTGCCGAGCAGCACGATACAATGTATTCCGTTGTACAGCACGCCTAGCCCTCATGCGCTGTGCATTTTCATTCTGCCTGGCTAATCTTTCACCTGGCTGTTCAGCTTGACGATGTTCAACACTCCTTTGAGTATTATTAATTCTAAGTCTATCATTTTCTGATGGTGGTTGGATGTTATTCGCCTGAAGCTGTTGGCGCCTTGCTTCAGCTACATCCTCATTTGCATGTCTACGCTGAATAACAGAGCGAATTTGCTGCTGATCAGGTGGTTGCAAAACGAACTGACCATTCCTAAAAACTGCTTGGAAGCCAGGAATAATATTAGTGCCTCTTATATTAAACATCACGCCAGAGAAACACTAACAAAAATAGATAGAAGAAAGAAAATATACCCCCAGTGAATAATGCACAGAACAAAAACTGGTGGAAGAAAAAATAAACCTTTCTTTCTACAAAATAATAGACACTGAAGGGGCGATAGCACCAAACAGATATCTAAACAACCTAGTAGAAAGCGAAAAAACACGTAAAAGGGAATTACAGATATATATACATTTTATGTATATTTATAAGTTTTAAGTGACAAACCTTTCTTTTTAATATGTCTTCTTTCTACTTTCTCCTCGCTCTCTCTACTAAACCGCACACAGCACACAGCACAGGGACAAATGGACCTGAATAAAATGCAGATATAAAAGTTCTTAGGTAGTAGGTTCTCTTTTTGGTTTGGTTGGAGAAAAACTCGGTGGAGTTTGCCATCTTTAAAATAATAAACACAATGTTACCTCGTTACGTAATTCTTTCGCTTTCGATAGACTTGACTTGATTAATATTGATTTATAGACAATTATACAAAAAATATAGACAATTCCAATTGTTTATACGTATTGTCTATTAATTCTGAAGCGTAACCGCACCGAATAATAAAAAACTTAATTTGTTTACTTTTCCAACGAACGTCGTCGCCATAGTTTGTTCGATTTTGGCAACCAATAAAATCGGCGAAAAGGCGATCACGTGTCAAAACAAATGATGAAAAATAGGCATTTTGAGGGTTTCTTCAATGGTCGAACTGCCGCTATATGACCACGATTAAGAAGATTTTGACCATGAAAAAACAAAAAAACAAACACTCTCTAAGTTAAATGTGTTGCACACAACGCGAATTAGTATATATAGATTAAAAGTATGCCGACGATTAATCATTCATGATTTTTTTACACTTTGCCTGTCAACACGGAATGCAAATGATAAATGCTGACTTTCTCCAGTTGTAATAGAAGACACTCCTCTGCTGAAATGCTTTTTCAAAAATGAGGGTCTTTCTTTGTGATTCTTTCCCTTGCCAAACCAAGCAAATAGTGAAATCTTTCGGGACTCATTCGTAAAAACAATAATAATAGTCGCTATTATCATTTTGTAGTCCAAAATACAAAAAAGTATTGTAGAATTTCAATTCTTGTCGTTGCTGATACAGTTCTAACCCTGTTTTTTTTTTTTGCTTCGTTTCTTCAGTTTGTTTTTAGAAACTAGAGACATAAAAGTATATTTTCAAGATCTTCCAATTCACTTTCCTGCTCAGTCATCGTGAAAGCGGCAGATATGGAGCTTGAGTTTTTGTAGGTAGGACATCACACTTCGCCCGAATTTAATACAAGAAGTAAGTAAGTAAGTTGAACATGGTCTAACGAAAAGACAAATGATCTAATGGAAAACAGTATCGCGATCAAACGCAAAAAACAGTCGTTGGTTGGTTGAAGGAACTTTATAGATACTTTATGCTTTTGCTGCTCTTTATGTTACATGAAAACGTAGACGAGGTTAAAAAAACAGAACAAGGAAACTTCGGTTGAAACACAATCTTAAAACAATAGAATTGGCATTCAAACAATATAAAAATTGATATTTCATCGCCGTAATCGCCAGGCAATTTTGACCTTAACAAAAGTGTTCACATTAGACGATTACGGCGATCATGACGATTACATTGAATTTTAATTAAAAGGCATTAAATCCTGCTTCAGACTTGACGATTACGGCGATAACGACGATTGAAATAAAAACAAGATGCCTTAACAGGCGAAAGGATTTCTGCTGAAATATGAAAGAAAAAGCATATGACATATTTGAAAAAGGTTATGTGATTTCCAAAATAAAAAATCACATTTCTAATGTATATAATCCCTAGGACATTGTCAAAAGATAAGTGACACTATGAGAGACTTATAGTATACTGCTAATAAACTGGATTACATCTGAATGACATTAAATATTCTTTATTTTGTTGATAAGAAATAATATCAAAGATATATTGATCCTTTCAGATATCACAATGTATATGCACGTAAAAGTTCTGAATTTCTGAATTTGATACTTGGTGTCAATCTTCCTAGCAGACTTCCTAAATTACAAGCACAAAAATGCATGCAGATTTCGGCCATGCAAAATACATCCACATAGACCAAAACCAACATTATAACTGTTGTAGTTTGTTTTGATTAGTAATACGGAAAGCACTTACAAACATTCTTGATCTGAGTTATCATTCATGACCTGTATATAAAAATTCTTGAAGAAATTCAAAAAAAGGTTGAATGATTTTTACGACATAACATTGCATCTCTGATTTCATATGCACCTAAGGGCATTTCGAAAATATAGTTGACACTATGCGAAACTTTATTGTATACGTATATACACCACTGATAAACTTAACTACATCTGAATGACATAAAACATTCTTTATTTTGGGGGTACGAAATAATAAGTTTATATTGATTTTTTCGGATATTCAGTGATTACGTATGTAAATCATGTTCTTTAAGCATTTGATATGTACCGTCAATCTTCTTAATTACAAATGGAATTATCAATATTTCAAACACAAAAAGTAAACAATAATTTTGATCATTAACAGTTATATATAATACTTATATATGTTCTAAAGCACACACATAACATAATTATATATTGTAACTGAAAGGAAAGTTTTGTATTGTTACATGATGTATCTTTTGAATTTACAGACAGTTGTTTTACAGATGTTTTAATTTGCTATTGTGATTAGTCACTCGTAATAAGGGACATTGACAGTATAACTTAAAAACTGATCAAACAATAAAACAAGTAAGTGGTGCAGGGTAGACACAAATTTTCTATGTTGGAGCTGAAGAGGAAACTAAGCTGAGCCAAAGTATCCAGAGCTTAAAAGCGTAACAGCTCATATACAAAACAAACGAAGATGTTTTGAATTTAGACAGGCTTAAAGAATATCAAAACATTTCTCTATAAAAACAAACAAATAGCTACCTTTTTCTTTTTGACTCTTCTGTTTACAAAACGTTGAAAACTTCTTTTTAATTAGAAAAGAATGATCACAGTTCAAGATAATTATAAGTTTCTTCTATGAAAATTCTTTTTTTATCTTCAGATACCCATATCTATCATTTTCAAGAAACTTTAAAAAATTTAAAATGGTTTCTACCCTCACATGCGTGGTAAGCGTAAGTTTCATGTAAGCGCACACACGAAATTTCAAAAAACCGCTAGGTTTGGACATCAGAAAAAAAAAAAAAAAAGAAAAACAAAGCCGGTTTTAAAGTATTTCTTGCTTTCGCAGAAATCCAATGAATTGCCAATCGCCAGGTGTGAACACTCTCAAGTATTTCTAAACACTTGATATTTTGATTACGACGATTAAAAAAGTGTTCACATTAGAAGATTATGACGATTACACTAAATTTTAATCGTCGTAATCGTCAGGTCTGAACCAGGCTTAATGGAGGAGCGATAATGAACTGTAGAAAAGTGCGCTTATTTGAATACTAAAAAGAAAATATCCGCAGGAGTAGTATTTCTTTATACAATATTTTCTTTATCCGTAATAATTAACAGGTCATTTACAATTTTACAGTCATTTCAATCTGCAAAAAGAGAGTAAAGTCTTGTGGAAAGTAAAGTCGGAAAGAGCAAGATCACGTTACCAGTTCCCTGAGCAGACCAAATGAACAGAACGAAATTCGGATACAGTAAAAATAACAAAACTAAACATAAACGTTCTCAACTTTCAGCATTCTCTTCTTTTATAGCAATGGAAACTCTTTCGAGCATGATGTAGGCCAGCATCTTATGTTATAGAATAAATTATCTTTAATTTATTCTACTTAATCTACTATGTTGATGTCTTGTAAAGCCATTAACCGAATTTTCAGTCAAGCAAAATTTGGATAAGGTACGTCTTTAGTGTTGAAACTTCTAAACTAGACACACTTCTTTACTGGCAATTGATATGTATCCTTTTCTCATGCACTGCCAATAGGACTGCTTTCAATCTGCCTTTACTCAAATTGGCTTCTAGACAGGTTTGGGAGAGGCAATCGACAGCAGTTCCTCTATTAGTACCGGCAACTATGAATGTTAAATAACATTGATATATGATAATATTATGCCGAAAGGTGGTTTCGAACCACGTAACCAAACCACCAATGCTAACTGAAATACATGACATGCAACGAATTACTATTCTCTTCGAGATTGCTTCACTGTATTACACTGTAATCCCTGTTATTCGAAATTGTAACTGCAAATAACTAAGCTCTGATGATGTCCGATTTACAGGTCTTCCTATTTGTTGCTAAAATTTCTTTCAAAGTTAGCAATCTTTTAAAAATCTTTCTGCAATTTCAACTAAAACTTGCTTCATTACCTCGATCTAAGAAATAAACAAAGGTATATGTTCATTTAAACTCCCTTCCCATTTATTATTATTCAAAGAAAGAAATATGTAAATAGATTACCTGATGATAGATTGAAATCTTAAGTATGTAATCTTTCTTCACTATGAATGCACCAACATCAAAAAACCATAAAAACTAATTATTGACGCAATTACGGCTTCAAAGAGACGCAATTGGGTAAAATGCCGGGAGAAGCTGGTTAAGCAATTCGAGCTATATGGGATTATGCAGATGTAAAATAAAATATAAAACACGAACGCACACTTTTTGGAGCCCTCCAACTTGATGAAGTTACAATCAGCTGTTAATTCGCTCACTCAGAAATGTTACATATAAAACAAACTGCTGAATAATAAAATAATACTAGCCGCCAAGGCGGCGTCGCTCGCCGCCCATGTCCACCTGCTCTGTATCACTGTATCAATAAACGTCAAATTTCCTTATAAACGGCTCGTACAACCAGAAGCAGATTCGAAGTCACAACCTCTGGTAAAACCAATCTTTTATCAGTGTAACAATGCACTCAAAACGTAGAGAGAGAAAACTTCAACTTTTTATTAGCTTTTGTTTTAAAAAAGTTACGCACTCTAACATGGGTGCTATCAAACGTAAGGGGGAAATCGTTTCTCTTCTTAAAAAGATCACCCCAGAGGAGAAGAAAAGGCACGTGCTAAATGAATAAAGAGAATGAAAAAACGTTCGATCAGAAGCGCTTAACAATTAAAAAAAGAAATTAAATTAAAAGAAAAGCAAAAAAATATTTTGTTTCGTGATACTCTTTTTTGACCTATCGGTTTTTAAACATTTTGATTGCTCGAAAAAAAGTTTACCTGTCTCAGACAGTCAGGCAAGGATACGTTAGGATACACTGGCAAACCGAACATGCTACCACGTTCTGCCACTGCTGCTTTTCGTCGAAACTGTTTAATCAGTTAGTTTCTTTGTATTTAGTTGATGTATTGTTTTCAAAGCCAACGTAGTCAACGTAGTCCTTGGAATATAAAACTAACGATAATAATAAAAACAAAACGTTATTCCTATTAGTTCATCAGCCAAAAAAAGTCACGTTCGATTGGGGTTGCAATGTGTTTGCTTCGAACTCACGTCGCTCACAAAAAAAGAAATAATTTCGCTCACAACTCAATCTACCATTTTGCGTGACTTACAAACAAACAGACAGACAGAGAATCGGCTATTAATATATAGACTAGCCGCCAAGGCGGCGTTGCTCGCCGCCCATGTTCAGCATGCGTTGACTTCACGAAAAATAAAATTAAGGAATTGGCAACCGAAAGTGTTACCATGTTGTAGAGCTCGAAAAACTGATCAAAAATATGTATGGGATCGTTCCGCTACGATCAACCGTTACAGAGATATCATTCTTCAAAGATTTTGATGACGTCACAGACCCCTCCCAAAAAAATTAGACCCAAATTTTTCGTCACCCCATCGCCTGTATAGCGGAACCCAAAAAACGTCAGTTATCCCTAGAAGCAGATTCGAAATCAAATCTCAAATATCAGTTTAAACAATGGTTCCAAAAAAACCCAAATTTCATGATGTGTTATTTATTTTTTAAAACAATCGTTGATCAGTACAACAATACACTCAAAACGTAGAGAGATAAAAACTTTTTATTAGCTTTTGTTTTAAAAAAGTTACGCGCTCTAACATGGGTGCTATCAAAGAGGGGGAAATGGTTTCTCTTCTTAAAAAGATCACACGGGAGGAGAGAAAAAAAGGCACGTGCTAAATGAATAAAGAGAATAAAAAAACATTCGATCAGAAGCGCTTTATAAAAAGAAATTAAATTATTAAAAGAAAAGCAAAAAATGATACTCTTTTTTTACCTATCGGTTTTTAAACATTTTGATTGCTGGAAAAAAAAGTTTACCCGTCTGAGACAGTCAGGCAAGGATACGTTAGAATACACTGGCAAACATGCTACCACGTTCTGCCACTGCTGCTTTTTGTCCAAACTGTTTAATCAGCTAGTTTCTTTGTATTTAGTTGATGTATTGTTTTCAAAGCCAACGTAGTCAACGTAGTCCTTGGAATATAAAACTAACAATAATAATAAAAACAAAACGTTATTCCTATTAGTTCATCAATCAAAAAAGTCACGTTCGATTGGGGTTGCAATGTATTTGCTTCGAACTCACATCGCACACAAAAAAAGAAATAATTTCGCTCACAACTCAATCTACCATTTTGCGTGACTTACAAACAAACAGACAGACAGACAGACAGACAGACAGAGAATCGGCTATTAATATACAGATAATAAAATGTATTGATGGACTAACGTCAACTGTCGGTTTGAGAATTGCAATAACGAATAATGATATAATAATAATAATATTTCTTGGAGCTGGTTTATTCCTGGTTTGGGACTGCCATCCACAGGTTTAGATGAATAGTATGTAGCGGTGCTTGTGTCGTGTCTTTGGCTGTGTCCATCGAGGGCTCAGTATTCATGGTTGTTTCAGATCATCAATGTGCTGTGTTGCATAGTTACTTGCTGCAGCTAGTAGGGCACAGTTGGAAATGCTACGTCACAACTGCAGCAGGTTGTTAACATGTTTGCAGACTGATTGCTTGACGCTTTTACCAAGTAGTGAGCATTCTACATCATGGGATTGTGGGTGACATAGTGGCGTCATTTTCACTCGAATGTCATGTTTGTCGTCATCACAGGTTGAAGAGTGGTCGCTGCCTTGTGTTCTTCCAAATTACTAGTTGGAAAATCTCTGCACCTGGAGAACAGATAGCATCTGTTTACCAGGGTGTATATTTGATAGTAAATATTCCAAAGAGATCCAGCGAGACTTCTTTCCATTGTTGTGGTGGTACTGATGTGACCGACAGAAATTTTTCTTGGTATGACTGGGTTCACAACTGGCAGGTTTCTAGTTCAACAATAATTACGTCTTGCATACTTGAAACCAGAAATGGGACTTGGATGACTCGGGTGTCTGTCCTAGACTACATTGATGCACCAGTTGCAAGGCTTTTGGTGAAGTTGTGGGAAGAGTTAATATGCCCGCGGAGATGAGGTGTGTAAGTTTCTTTATGTCAAGCCATCATTCTGCGTAACAGTTTTTTGATTTTGATGTATGGATTCTAAGACTGAGTTGCTTCTGGAGTTAACGCAATTTTCCAGCTGGGTGCTCTATTTCTGAAATTTTGTATTCCTTCACGTTTTCCATTATAATTGTCCGATGTCCGACTTGGCCTAATGTCTGCTTTGCTACGTAAACATGTGATAGTGGAGTGCTTCGAAACCCTGTAAGAAGAGCAAATGACAAAAAAGTGAAAGTTATGCTTTATTTCGCAGTAGTATATCAAACAGAATGCTTATATTTACAAGAGATTTTTACAAGAACAATTCATCAATCGAACATTGAAAAGAGTTGCCATCACAGAGATCTTTATCCAGTCATCTTAAGTTATAAGTTACTCTTATTCTTTTTTCCTGATAGATTGCCTAATCTTTATGTATATTTAAAACATCCTTTAATGAAGCTGGATATTTTCAAGGAGACGCACTCAACAACAGAACAAAACAGAAGTTTTAAAGTGTTAAACAGGTATTAAAAGCCGACAGGTGGAATCCAACCACGCAATCAATCCACTTAAGCTAAATGAAATAACTAACCATTAATATTCACTTGGGCAACTATACAAATCTAATCTTGGTGATGTCTCATTATGCCAAACTTTGATAATGTCTTCCTTGTAACATACTATGTTAATAATTCATAAACTACTGAAAATGTAGAGTTTACTTCAGGTTTCTACAAATTCCTTCTAAGGTACACCTGATTCATTTCTAAAGATAGAATAATTTAAATGCAGATCACCTATAAATAGCTTTTAGGGAAGAAACCTATGAAATATAAAAAAAACATCAATTACCTCTAGGCTGTAGAAAAGGTTTTCAGAAAACGGAAGAAATCTTGTACTCTGTAGATATTACTTAGGGATAAACAAGTCATATTAATTTTTTTATAGATCATATGAAAATGACTTCACTCTACAATTCACGATAGTCTACTAGAACTGCTAAGTAGAACAAACTACACATACTTAGCAGAGTCTTCTATCTTTAGAAAAAGTTCCTTCAATGCCACAACTAAATGAACGGAAATGGTGCTAATATTTAGTCGACAATTAACAATAACACAAGAATAACCTGATCAGCCATTTCAACTGTCAACTACTACAAGTTACTTTCACACTGGCAAAAAACATCTTCTGAATAGAAATCTATTCAAACAACCAATACCCTTTTCTTGAGCTACCCATAATCTTTTTGCACCCTAGAAAATCATTAAACAGCTCATAACATTTATGTTCACATAAATTGAAACTTTAAAAGATTAGTGAATTTAATTGGAAGATATCATTGGTTGGACCAGAATTGTTTATAATAAGGAAAGAGGTCTATCAATGTCATGGACAAGGTGAATAGGGATCTAGGTAGATTGAGTAATACTTACAGTTTTCATGAGTTCATTTCTAGGTTCTGCCTTATGAAGTATGAGTTTTACCTTAAATTCCATAACGCATAAAGTCAAAAGAATAAGAAAAAAACACAAACCACTAAAATTAGAAAGTCGACACTGCACTAAATAACAACTTAATAGCTAACTGAAACTTCAAATTCTACTTACATCAGATTCGTCGACGAATGTTACCTGAAGATGATGATAGAATATTAAAAGCCTTCAAATCTTGAGCTTAACTTGACTTTTGACTGGACGTAATAGACTGAGATACACAACAAAACGCACGAACTTACTGGAATACTCCTCACAAATGGTTTACAGTACTCAGGCTAAAAATGGAGAATAAATTCATAAGAATTATAAGTACCATAATCATAATCCTCAAATGTTTCGTTATAAATACCGAGGCGACGTAATCATGAAAAAAGGTGTTTCCTCAGTTTAAATTACAAACCAGTGTTCTAAAGAACTTACGCTATCTCTCCAGGAAAGGTTTTTGTCGTTATAAGAATAACGAAGCTCTTTATATGGCAGGAATATCGACCTTGGCCACCAAAAACAAATGTGGCCGACGATTTAAAATTTCCTGCCTTACAAAACAATTTGCAAAAGCAGGAAGGCTGCCATTCACTAGGCGACCCAGAGAAGTTGAAAGAGTGGCGTCAATGCTATATATAAAAGTAAAAAATTAAATATAAATGAATGAGGCCATCAACAGGTGAAAGGCGCTGTAAAAAGAAATCATTCTCTTGAATATACCTATAGTTTTTCCCATCATACACTATATCAAAGATATAGCATCCAAGGCCTCTTCTCTCATAGTCGTAGCTCTTAGCCCTGGCCTCCTTTCGGGAAATTAGTGTGCCTCGGTAGCACAGTAAGATTTCCCCTTTTCTAATGTTTCTGATAGTGAAAACACCGTATCCTAGAAGTACAATATAATTTTTGTTTTGAAAAAGGTTTTGCTATTATAATTAAATTGGTCTTTGTTCTGTATATATAAAATTTGGTATGCAAACAAAATGATTTGTCACAAAATATTACGGTTAATCTTTTATCAAGAGAGGAAAGATGAAAGTTTATGTAAGTTAACTTTAATGAGTGAATAGATAAATAAATAAATAATAATGATGAGCCGATTATGCACCGACACCTCCTCCCAACTCAATCAACTCTGGTCATTAACCCCAAAATGAAGAATGTATCAGCTACATACCAATTTTACTATCAATCATTTCCTTAATCAGGAAATGCGGATCACCCTGTGTTAGCTCCAGAAGCAACTCAGTCTTAGAATCCTTAAATTAAAAACATTAAAAAACTAGATAGTTAAAATGGATCACTAAATAACCTGCGCCTTTCCCCTATACTGAAAATGTTTACAAACAATGAGTAAATTGTCTATGTTTTAATCAAATACAAAACATCTTACTGTGCATGATAACACAGATAGTAGCAAAACTTACCCTAGCTTTTGAATTTCGTTTACTCATGGCTTCACTTACTATAATTACTATTTATCTAGCAAGAAACTATATAAATAAATTTTCTATACTTCCAAAAGACAATCTAATATGATCAAAAATGGGAAGACATCAAAAATGACTTGGCAATGTTATCAACATTACAATTATATGTGAGAAATAGATGAGATAGAAGTGAAATTATGTTGATCGTTTTCTTGTAAATGCTTAGAAGGCTCGGAATTTCCAGTACCAGAATTGTGTTCATTACAATTGTTGTTAAAGGGTAAAAAGCAAACAGGAACAAAATAACAAGATAACTCTACTCTAGGAGCCAAGGAAATTAGAACAAAACCAAACACAATGACAACAAGGAAATATTTTGATGTTGCTTATCATGCAATAAATCTAAACAAGAAAAAAAAAGATTTATCAGGATAGTATCATCAGAACTTAAAATTTGAACTCCCTTTTTCAACTCTACAAAATTATAAAATTAATGGATCCATTATTTATAACACTTAAGAATTTTACTGAAAACCTACCATTAATAAATACTCGACATTACCATCAATAAATACTCATTCCTTCAAGTTGTTTTCTCACTGAAAGAGGAAGAAAAGAAAATTTTTAATTTGCAATTTCAATAGTACTTCGTTACCACTACCATTTATTTGCAGATAATTAGCATTTAATGCATTTAATGCAAATTACGGATAATACTAAATGGGCAAGGAGTTAGCTTCTGGATTTTCACTAATTGTGTGCGTTTGCTGATACTGGCTAAAGGAATTACAATTACTACAATTATTACTATGACTTTGATTTAAACTACCAAAACTAAAACTACAATCAATACCTTCATACATTGGTTTGATGCAACTTTTAAAAGTTTGCTGGTCATACAAAAGCCTACATGAAATCATAAATATTAGTACATAAAATTCAAAATGTATATAGGTTCAATACTGCAGGTATTATTAAGTGCTATCACCTACATATAAACCACCAGACATTTGGAATAGATTCCATTTTCTAAGCTACACATGTTATTTTATTAAGATCAGGTCTTCTATTCTTGCAATTTTCACAAATAATTTATGCTGAATAGTCTTAAAACACACTATATTTTGCCTCAATATATTCTAACATGGCATTGCTTTCAGTTTAATGTTCATTCCAATGCTTGTATGAATACCATCATTAGTAAGCATTATTAAAGGAAAATATCGATTAAATAATATTTCTTGTTTGAGCACGACAAAAAACATCTACTAGGAAAACTCACAAAACTTGGATCTTCCCTGCCAGATTCTAGGTAGTATTGTAAGTTAGTTTAACTTCCTCAAGAAAGGTTCAGTAGCATTAACACCTGGATCACAATAACAATAACAGGAAACTGGCTCTATTTGGAAATACAAAACAAGCTCAATTAATCCAGATCTTGTCCACAACAGAGCCTAATTTTCCTCTTCATGTTGAACAGCAGGAAATGTTTGAGTTTGAGTTCGAGCTCCTCGTTATCTCTGGCTCCTTGTGTTGTTCTCTGCCATGGGACAAAGAAGTAGTTCCACGACCCGGGAAGCCTCCTAAAATATGTTGTTTTTAGGTAGCAATAGTATATCGATATGAACAGCAGTGGATGGTTTAACAAGAGGGTGAAATCTGACTGAACAGCTTTTTATTATTCTGATCATATTGATCACCCATATACTTGTTGTTCACTTTCACATTTCAATGTACAGCTTGTGTATGCCTCCACAAATACCTTTCTCAAACATCAGCAATACGTCTGTGAAAGTAAGGATAAGCCACCTGTCCACTATTTATAATTTAACACATGATAAACTGAACAGTTTTTTATTATTCTGATCATATTGATCACCCATATACTTGTTGTTCACTTCACACTTCAATGTACAGCTTGTGTGATGCCTCTGCATACACCTTTCTCAAACATCAGCAATACATCTGTGAAAGAGTTCCAGCCTGATTTTCATGACAGATCAGCTGCTGTATAAAAATGCGCAGGATCAAGTTTTTAATCATATGCTTTTAATACTTACTCCAATTGTTACAGCATTTTCTTCAGGAGTTATTTTTTGCCATTCTTAAAACATACCCTTGAAACACATAAATGGAGAAATGTCATCCTGCAAGTAAAACCATCAGAGATTTCTGCATTGTTCATCGTTCATATTAAAGGATAATTTGTATTAAATCAGTGCCACAAAGCGACAGTTGTTGATAAATCTCACTATCTTTTCAAGACTTGCTGAACAACACCTGCAAGTGGTTCATCTACTTTGACACTGAAAGATAGTATAAGTTTCCAATGCATCCAATACTCAATATCCACAATTCTCTAATGAAGAGGAGTTCATTGCATCCGCTGTGATTGTGGAAGAATATGTCGGTCTCTGATGTTTTGTGTGTTGTCGTAAAGTTGAATTCTATGTGCTTCTTCCACATGATCCACAGAGACAGCTTCACTTTTGCGGTTCTCCATGTCACCTACTTCTTCCATCAAAGTTTACACATTTGTTCATACCCATCAACATCAGCTCTAGGAATGCCTGGTATGCAAAAACTTTGTATGTTTGTATGCTCCTTAGGTGAAACATCTTCTGGTTCATTAAAGTCTGTGAATATCCTCTAAAACAATGTATGCTGCAACCAGTAGTGACCGTCTACATTCAAGTCGCACTCAAGTTCAATTTTATATATAATAATGTAAAACAGAACCAAAGTTGCAGCTACTGGTGGTGAAACAGCATTGTATAATTTTGACAGTGCATTTCTGTAATAGCATAGTTTATTATAAAAGTTTGCTTTGCCTTCTTTGAGGTATGGACATAAGGGCATTCTTTTCTTACTCATTTTCAATGACTTATACATGGGAATCAATTTTTTAACATGTAGATGGCTTGTTTTTGTTGGTTTGTTTTGCTTTAACATATTATGCACGGATGGTGTCAAATTCTAGCGTAATTTCAGATTGGGACTTTGATTTTTTATAGATTGCACTTGAATCAGCCTTCATTATATCTGTTGCTCATACTTTCACTAAAGTCGTTTAGCATTAAAATTCTAATAACTATAAACTAGTTGTCTAGTGTTTTTATAGTCAGGTAGCAAAACAGATACTTACAATGAATTCTCCACCTTAGATATATTGATATTTGGGGCTGTAAGAAAAGTAACAATCATTTGACTTTTCATTAATTCATTTCCTATCTGATGGAGTTTTTGCAATCACAAACAAAGATAATATTTTTACTTACGGACAACATTCTTTCCATCTTTTCTTTTGTACAGCCCAGTTGCTTTAATATGTCCCTCCATCACAAGGCTAAATAATGAAATTTAATTATATACTAGCCGCCAAGGCGGCCTCGCTCGCCGCCCATATACACCTGCTCAGTATTACTCTATCAATAAACGTCAAATTTCCTTCTAAACGGCTCGTACAACTTGTCCTCAACCAGAAGCAGATTCGAAGTCACAACCTCTGGTAAAACCAATCTTTTATCAGTGTAACAATACACTCAAAACGCAGAGAGAGAAAACTTCAACTATTAGCTTTTGTTTTAAAAAAGTTACGCGCTCTAACATGGGTGCTATCAAACAGGGGGAAAATGGTTTCTCTTCTTAAAAAGTTCACACGGAAGAGAGAAAAAAGGCACGTGCTAAATGAATAAATAGAATAAAAAAACGTTCGATCAGAACGCTTAACAATTAAAAGAAGAAATGAATTTATTAAAAGAAAAGCAAAAAAACAAAACATTTTGTTTTGATATGATACTCTTTTTTTACATATCGGTTTTTAAACATTTTGATTGCTCAAAAAAAAAGTTCACCCGTCTCAGAAGTCAGCCAAGAGTTAGGCAAACCGAACATATGCTGCCACGTTCTGCCACTGCTGCTTTTTGTCCAAAATGTTTAATCAGTCAGTTTCTTTGTATTTAGTTGATGTACTGTTTTCAAAGCCAAGTCAACGTGGAATATAAAACTAACAATATTGATAAAAACAAAACGTTATTCCTATTAGTTCATCAGCCAAAAAAAGTCACGTTCGATTGGGGTCGCAATGTCTTTGCTTCGAACTCACGTCGCACACAAAAGAAGAAATAATTTCGCTCACAATTCAATCTTCCATTTTGCGTGACTTACAAACAGACGGAGAATCGGCTATTAATATATAGACTAGCCGCAAAGGCGGCGTCGCTCGCCGCCCATGTCTACCTGCTCTGTATCACTGTATCAATAAACGTCAGATTTCCTTATAAACGGCTCGTACAACTTGTGTTCAACCAGAAGCAGATTCGAAATCACAACCTCTGGTAAAACCAATCTTTTATCAGTGTAACAATACAGTCAAAACGTAGAGAGAAAACAATTCAACTTTTTATTAGCTTTTGTTTTAAAAAAAGTTACGCGCTATAACATGGGTGCTATCAAACGTAAGGGGGAAATCGTTTCTCTTCTTAAAAAGATCACGCCGGAGGAGAGAAAAAAAGGCACGTGCTAAATGAATAAAATGAATAAAAAAAAACGTTTGATCTGAAGCGCATAACAATTAAAATAAGAAATTTAATTATTAAAAGAAAAGCAAAAAAATATTTTGTTTCATGATACCCTTTTTTTACCAATCGATTTTTAAACATTTTGATTGCTCGAAAAAAAGTTCACCCGTCTCAGACAGTCAGGCAAGGATACGTTAGAATACACTGGTGAACCGCACATGCTGCCACGTTCTGCCACTGCTGCTTTTATGTCCAAAACATTTAATCAGTTAGTTTCTTTGTATTTAGTTGATGTATTGTTTTCAAAGCCAAGTCAACGTGGAATATAAAACTAACAATAATAATAAAAACAAAACGTTATTCCTATTAGTTCATCAGCCGAAAAGAGTCACGTTCGATTGGGGTTGCAATGTATTTGCTTCGAACTCATAAAAAAGAAATAATTTCGCTCACAACTCAATGTACCATTTTGCGTGACTTAAAAACAAACAAACAGACAGACAGACAGACAGAGAATCGGCTATTAATATATAGACTAGCCGCCAAGGCGGCGTCCCTCGCCGCCCATATCCACCTGCTCTGTATCACTCTATCAATAAACGTCAAATTTCCTTATAAACGGCTCGTACAACTTGTGCTCAACCAGAAGCAGATTCGAAGTCACAACCTCTGGTAAAGCCAATCTTTTATTAGTGTAACAATACACTCAAAACGTAGAGAGAGAAAACTTCAACTTTTTATTAGCTTTTGTTTTAAAAAAGTTACGCGCTCTAACATGGGTGCTTTCAAACAGGGGGAAAATGGTTTCTCTTCTAAAAAAAGTTCACACGGAGGAGAGAAAAAAGGCACGTGCTAAATGAATAAATAGAATAAAAAAACGTTCGATCAGAACGCTTAACAATTAAAAGAAGAAATTAATTTATTAAAAGAAAAGCAAAAATAAAAAAAAAAAAAAAAAAAAAAAATTTGTTTTGATATGATACTCTTTTTTTACCTATCGGTTTTTAAACATTTTGATTGCTCAAAAAAAAAGTTCACCCGTCTCAGACAGTCAGGCAAGAGTTAGTGGCAAACCGAACATATGCTGCCACGTTCTGCCACTGCTGCTTTTTGTCCAAAATATTTAATTAGTTTGTGACTTTGTATTTAGTTGATGTACTGTTTTCAAAGCCAAGTCAATGTGGAATATAAAACTAACAATAATGATAAAAACAAAACGTTATTCCTATTAGTTCATCAGCCAAAAAAGTCACGTTCGATTGGGGTTGCAATGTATTTGCTTCGAACTCACGTTGCACACAAAAAAATAAATAATTTCGCTCACAACTCAATCTACCATTTTGCGTGACTTACAAACAAACAAACAAACAAACAAACAGACAGACAGACAGACAGACAGAGAATCGGTTATTAATATATAGACAGTAAAAATGATGTTCTGTTATTGATTATTCAATAAAGAGAACAAAAGCATAGTCTAAACTAGAGCTGGAGAAGGCCAAAGAAATTTCAAGTACTTTTGAAAGAAATGCCAATATTTTTACTGGTCAATTAAAAAGAACATCATCATCATAACTCATGGGAGAAATTCCATTAATATTTCAAAACAGTTCTTAAGAATTCAATATTTGCTTTCAGGATTAAAACATAGTTTCAAGATCTATTAAAAATATTGTACTAATCTGAATACACTATTCTTCCAACACTCATTTGCATGATGTGCAGATGTTGCGGTAATCTTGCTAGATTTAGATGTCAAATACACATTAATTGAATCATACATAACAATCAGTAGTGGAGTGATCTTTTTGTTGAAAAACTCTCTGTTATTACACATCGATGTGATGTTTTCCCTTATGATTTTTTAATGATGTGACAGCATTGTTTCGTAGTCAGGGGGAAATACAGGATTTGAATGTCCTTTACATGTGCTGGCACAGAGATACGACTCCTTGTTTAAGGCTGACCTCAACTTGTTGGCACGTGCTTAATCAACAAAGTTGAGTAGATGTTGTCACTGAGCATGCGCAAAATTGGCTGCGTATATACGGGCAAATTTACACATGTGAAGGTCGGCCTTCCTAGCTCGTCTTTCATTTTCGATTACGGTCGCTAAATTGCAGAACGATAATTCAATATAAAATGTATTTCTTCTATTAATGCGCGCAGACTGTCTGCTGTGTATTTTTAGCTCTCAATGTGTATTATTAAATAGAGCTTGTGACAAGAGACTTTTGTTGCACATACGGGATGATTTTTTTTCACCTTCTTTTCATGTATTGTTAAGAATCGCGACTTAATCACGTACTAAGATAGTAAAGATTTCACTCATCTTCAAAACGCACATATAGCGAGATTCGGATAGTCTTCTGATACACGAAAAGGCTTTAAATCTCTGAAGTAATTTTTTTATTGAACAGCTTTAAAGTAATTCTCACAAGTAATTGATTTTTTTCGTGTTACAGGCTCGTCAATTTTACGAATCTCCCTAATTAAATAAGTCGCATGTCAATTATTAAGAAATGTTTATGAATGCTATAAACTTTTTTATCTTTACAGTACATAATTTAAAACACTGGAAAGTCACGTAGAAAAAGATCATTGTTAGGAACCCACTGGATATATACCGGGTGGTCCAAAAAAGACGAGTCCAAAATTGGTTTTTTGATCATCAAAGTTCAGAAAATGATTATCGTTCATACTTTTGTATTTGAGGTATTTTAAATTCTGCAAAGTTTGGGGTCAAAAGAATAGCATAAGAAGGAGATATAGAGATTTTAATAAGTCTTGTAGTTTTTGGCTTGTTTAAAAATGTTGAAAAATTGATGTCAAAAAAAGTTATTCACTCGCTACTTAATAAAGACAAAATCTCTATCTAGCAATAAACTCGGTACCAATGTGTGACAGTAACAGACTCTAATATATAACTTTTCTAACTAAGTTCCTTGGGTGACACGAGGGTTCTGGGTGATTCCTCTAGTGAGCAGATAAATTCTTTAACAATCTCTTCGTTTTCCGGTGTGATAGCAGATCTTGACCATCTTGAACCTGATTTTCAATTCATCATTCCAGTCTCTTTGATTTGTTTTATCAATCTTTGAACAGATCCTTTATACTACTTTTTGGATGTTCTTTACATATTCGGTAAGCCAACCAACTATTTTCAACATAGTCCTTTTTAATAACTGCTTTATCATCAACAGAGAAAATCATCTTTGCACAATGAAGCGATACTGATTAAAGGTAAAAGATTAGGGGAGTTGGGTCAACTTGGTATAACGCAATGCAATGGTATCACTAATGAAGACTGTAAAGTGTAGCCTTCTTGCAGTCTGCTGAACAAGTGATGAGGAGTATTGAGCACTGAATGTCTGGTGAAAGATACCAGATATCGTCAGAGTACAAAAAAAGTTTCGTAATTTTGACGTCAATCTTGAAACAATTGGTTAATCAGAGCTTTTTCAAACTTTTACAGCTTTAAGAAATTATAGGAAATATTCAACATGTAAAAAATTGTGAAGAATGGACATAAAGTTTTTGAGATACTAAAAATCCAATTTTGGACTCGTTTTTTTTTGGACCACCCGGTATATATATCATATATATATATCATAATATCATAGAGGCTTTCCAAATACATTTTTCGGCCAATCAGTCAAGGAAGTAAAGATTGACGATTCTCCTGGGAAGTGCGATTTCCGGCGGCTGTTCTTTATTTCAAAAATTTTTTGCCCCTCAGGCCAACCAAGGTAGGCCTAACGGGTGTCACTGTCCAAGCAAACAGGCAAACAACAGTTGTTAAACTCAATCTTAAAAGTAAAAACAGTAGCAGCTAAAAATCCTGGAATAAAGCAATGAAAAGATTCCAAACTTTTGGCAATTTTTTCTGTATGCTAAATGAGCACTGGCAATAACATAATCTTTGAATGAGAAACAAATGCTCAAATGCCTTGTAGATCCAGCTGACATATCAGATTGTAATAATTTGGCAAGATATATGTGAATTTATAAGGAAACAATTCCTAGGAAAGATAAAATACAAAAGCTTTTCTCAGCAATAATATAACCAGAATTTGTTAGAATTTGTTTACAGATTATCAGACCATAATCAGATTATTTTCTATACATCGAAGCTAATGCTGGTTATGAGTCACTCACGCTTGCGAAAGAAAGAACATATAAAAAGTAAATAAAAAATGAAAAATAAAAAGTAAATAAAAACGAAAAATAATCAAATAATGACCGCATCCCGCATCGAGATTTTTGCATAAAAAATGACTATGAACAAATGATTAATTATAGGTGGCCTTACTGCTTTCATAGATAATTCTGTTTGATTGGTATTTTATTAATGAACATAATGGAATTTATTGCGAACTATACATTACATCAAAAATTAATTATAAAAATTTAAAAATTCCTTTTCTGTTTGTATATTCTGAATTATCTTAGCAAGCAGTTAAATTCTAGTAAGGAAAAAAACTGTTTCTAAAAGTTTTGAGATTCATACTTAGTTTATTCTTTGTCTTGTTGTCATCCATGATTCCAAGATCATTTATCCCTTGGTTCAGTTAAGTACTTTTGAGCAGATATATACACTTTTTGGTGAACTCTCTAAAGGTTATAAAATCTGATCTAGAGCTAGGTTAAAATTCTGTTACTCTATTGAACAAAATGTAAACAAAAAGATAAACATTAACTATACATTTTATCCACTGTTACTTGACGTAGAACATATTTTAATAGGTACGATTTCCATACATTACAAACCATCTCAAAAACCGTAAGGTTGATAATCAGCCAAATTAACAATCACCTATTATGCTGTGTTTCTCCTTCATCAAAACAAACTTTAAGATAGCACCTTCACCCTCAAGCCTCTCCTTTAGTAAAATACATTGAGAGTCAAAAAACGATCTCTATATAGTTATTTTGGTAGAATCACTCTCGTAAACTGGAATTCAGCGGATTTCAATCAAAGATAAGTCTTTTTAATCAATAATGAGATGAACATAACACTTTAAAAGCCCTGTAAAAAATCTTCAAAAAACAAAACATTAATTGCCTTATCAGCCATATGTCATATGTCATATTTCTGTTTACTGCTAGCCATTTCTACAACAGAAGAATAATTGAAAAAGGTTTTCACTATCATAATGAAATGTTGATCCTGAATCTGATCCTTTAACAGGTGCATAAAGCAAGAAGAAAAGAAGATACTTGTAACTCATTGAACTTTATTAATAGATTGAATGAAAAAAATATCTTTCAAATTGTTTTTCTTTTCTCTCATTATAAAAGAAATTAGTGTCGGATAAGTGGATTTTTTACGTATTAAACAAAAATTATTTGAGTAATTTTTTGCTTGCCATAGAGGATTGATGAGTGTTTTCAAGCACAAGAGTGGTCACTAAGGTTAATTTAGCATACTGAAGAAATAGTTGTGAACAGACATATAATATCAACACACTAAAAGCAAAGTAAGTATATAGGTTGACGGTTGAATCATAAGAAATGACTGTAATATTTCTTTGAATGAAAAGATAAGTTTTGATTATACTTATTTGCGTTAAATCTTTCAATTAGGATGAAAAAGACGAATGTTTGTTTTGGTTTTGATTTTAGGAAATCTGAAAGCTTGTATTTGCTCATAATTATTATTGTGAAAGCTCACAAAGTGTTCAATTTATTGTTGTAAATGAAGGTTAACGAAACTGTAAAAAGACACACACACATATGGGAAAGTTATAGCCATCCACTACTACTGCACCCACATCAGTGTATGTATAAACAATGCCAATGATCTTCGTACCAAAATAAATAAACACAATACTTAAGGTTTTTAAAAAGTAATTATGGGGCTATTATTGTTATATGTGCTGAAATTAGTGAATTAATGATGTATTATACACCATGATGGCATGCTTTAAGAACAAAACAAGAGGATTTTAGTGCTAAAATATTTTGTATATATAATATAATAAATACTTAAGCTTCCAAGAAGTTTTACGTTGCATATAAAATACATGTATATACATATATACATATACTGTATAGTGTACCTTGTGCATACATCATAGCTACAGAATTCATAACAGGTGTACCTTCTCAATCAATCAATGAACAGGGTACATATACTCTTAAAATATACTTCAGATATTAAAAAGGCTGCTGAATTTTAGAGGAAACGAATGAAAAGGAAATCGGACGTTTAATTTTCTAATTCGGAACTATTTCCTACTGCCTTGCATCATTAATGGATGATACAATTATTCAAAAGTTTTTGCTTACTTACAGTCAAAGAGTAGTAGTATATGTATATCCACGCTGCACCAACAAAGTTGCCATTTTCCATTTTCGAAATTTCATAGTTACGGTAGCCGACGAGTTTCAAAGGAGTCCAAATGTGCATATCAAAGGAGTCCAGATTTAAGCAAAGGAGTCCGTTTTTGCAAAGGAGTCCGTATGTCGGTAGAAAAGGAGTCCGTTTCAAATTCAAAGGAGTCCATTAGTATTTCATCCGCTCATAGGAGTCCATTGATAGTATTATTATTATTATTATTATTAATTTATGAAGTTATCCGTTGTTGGTTCTTTGTTGTATTTATTTTAAAACTAAATTTTGAAACGAGATTTTCATATATAGTGTCTGGATTATTTGAAGATTTTTCAAAATTAGCATCCTTTACATTTTTCAGAAATGCAGCCGAATTGAAATTTTTATACTTTCAGTATATTATTTTTTTGGGCTTCAAACGTACTATTTGAGACTTTAAAAAAGTGGAAATCATCATTTGGTGATCACTCAAGCCTGTTTCAGTTACAAAAGTATTTTGAAGTGATTGGGATTTATTTGTTAAAATTACATCAATAGAGGTACCATTAGAACTAATTAATCAAATTTTTTAAATTGAAAGTATCGCATAGTGAAAGTAAGTATTTTAGGCCTATATCCTTTTTGTTATATGTATCAATATTCAAATCTCTAAGAACAATAATATTGGCACACTTTGTAAAAACTTTATTGAGAATCTCTTCCAAATTTTCGAAGAAATGCTTTAAATTTGAGGTAGAAAGTGGTCTGTAGGCACTGACTATCATCCAGGAATTATTTTTGATTTTTATCTCCGAACATATAATTTCATTTCCTGGTAGATGAGGAATTTTAAAGGATCTGCAGATAATACCTTTTTTAACATATTCAATAAGACCTCCACTATACTTGTTTCTATCTTTCCTAGTTCTAATTTCGTAATTGTTTATAAGATATTGAGCGTTTGGAAAAGACTCATCTAATTTAGTTTCGATGATTACAAAATAATCTGGGGAAACTTTTTGGAAGATTATTTTTACATCTTCAATTTTATTTCTAAGACTGTTTATGTTTAAATATCCAATGAGGGGATTTGCTAAATATTTGTTTCTCAGAGAAATTAATCTTTGTAACGTGTTATGGGTAGCAATAGGGAGTTTACGCAAATACGACGCAACAACCTACGACGCGGTTACGGAAATTGTTTTCTTAGTCGCGTCCTCTGAAGCAGCGACTTTTAATTTACAAGTTACGCGGGAAACTTTTGCGCCGGGAACGCATAATGATAGATAAAAACATAAATAGATGTTAAAAAGTTTCACTTGAGAAGAATGTCCAGTTTAAAAGAAGCACGAGAGCAATTGTTGATAGCTTTTTATGAAAATTTGGTAACTGAAGAGGAGTTTCTTCTTCTGTATGATGTTAACAGAACAAACAATCCTTATTATGATTACAAAAGCTATAATTTATTCGACTTACAAGCTTTCCCAGAAGTTGAGTGTTATTCAGAATTTCGTTTCCAAAAAACTGACATGCAGAGACTAAAATATGCGTTACATATTCCAGATGAAATCATTTGCACAAATTATAATAATGTAAGAGCTGATGGAATGGAGGCTCTTTGTATTTTACTTCGCCGGTTGTGCTACCCAAATCGTTTCGCTGATCTGATTCCAAGATTTGGAAGGCCAGTGCCACAGCTGTGCATGATATTTCAACAAACTTTGGATTTTTTGTTAACAGAATGGGGTCACCTACGCAATTCTCTAGACCAACCGTGGCTAAGTCCTCCAAAGCTGCGAATCCTCGCAGATGCTGTGCATGCTAAAGGTGCTCCACTTGATTGTGTTTGGGGATTTATTGATGGCACCTTGAAAGCCTGCTGTCGGCCAAGTGAAAATCAAAAAATGGTGTATAATGGTCACAAAAGATACCAAGGATTAAAATATCAATCAGTCACTACACCGAATGGGATGATTGCACACTTATTTGGTCCTATAGAAGGTAAAAGGCACGATAGTGCTATGCTGGGACTCTCTGGTCTCCTGCCACAACTACAACAGTTTTCATATGATCAATATGGCAATATTTTATGTTTGTATGGAGACCCTGCATATCCACTTAGGAGACATCTTCAAGCACCCTTTGGTGGAGCAAACCTGACAGCTATGGAGAAAGCATTTAATAAAAACATGAACAAGGTCCGAATTTCAGTTGAGTGGATATTTGGTGATATACTAACACATTTTAAGTTCAACGATTTTAAGAAAAATTTGAAAATTGGATTGAGCCCAATTGGGAAAATGTTCAAAATAAGTGCTATTTTGACAAATGCACATACAAGTCTCTACAGTAACATTACAGAAAATTACTTTGACTTAGAACCACCTACATTGGAAGAATATTTTGTGTAGATTTGATTTTGGTGAATCACTTATATTTTTTGTATCTTAACAACATTATTTTTTTGCAGATTTTTCATACACTTCACAGCAAACATTGTCAATTACAAAAATCTCAGCCGACAAAAAGATATATAATATATATATCTTGTTAAGGTACAAATAGTGGGTATTTTATATGTTGAGTTCAGTATCTTGTAGACTGCCTTCTTTCAACAAAATAAATAATATTTACAATGATACAAAATATATCTCTTATTCTCTCTCACTTTTGAAAGTTTTTTTTTTGTAAAAGTCTATCAACAAAAAGTCTATCAACAAAAAGTCTATTAACAAAACAGGAACTATGTACTAGTACCACTGAACGTACTATACTAGTACCACTCAACAAGATACAAGTAACAGCAATTTGGAATGTCAAAACTTTTCAGCTAACTTTGCAAGAATCATAAGCATTGCCTGATTTTGCTTATTGCATTGCGCCATGAGTTGCTCATTACGAGCATTACTATCTCTTTCTCTCTCCCTTTGGAATTCAAGCTCTTGTCGTTTTAGTTCTAGTTCTTCTTTCCTAAGTTCAAGTTCATTGTGTGACTTTTCTTTGAGGAAACTAATCGTATCATTTCCATTATTACGTTTACGTTTTGGGAAATATAATCAACATCATTTTCACCTTCTCTCTTTTTGGTTTCAGCCCAAGTTTCCATAGATTGACGACGAACTGAATCTGCTGCCTTGAACTCCTCATGTGCCTTATTTGCTCGTTCATCACTCTAAGCCTTCGCAGCTAATTCACTTTCATTTTTTAGTAGGGTCACATCCTCCATTAAAACATCGATTTCCTCCACTTCTACCTCAATACCTGATGCTTTCTCTTCATTAGCTTTTCTTCTAGCATATTCTTTTACTAATTTATTCAAATGGTCACGTAGTGCTCTCTGATCAACCTTGAACTTTGTTTTTTCTAGGGAATTCAAGATTCCAGCTATGGTATCCCAGCAATGCCCTCGCTCCCTTGAGCCACCCTTATGCTGGAAGGGGTTGCTGACGATAAGTTCTCTTGCAAAAAGAACGTCATGCTCATTGCTCCAGCACATTTTAGTACTATAAACAAAAACATGAGCAGAATAAGTAAATATTTGTCTCAGCCCAAACACAGATTTTTCATCTCAGAAGATATAAATCACACACCTGTTAGGCTTGACTTTGGCAGAAGTTGAGATATTTTGGGTATTTTCCTCCATTTTTCATCCAATTTCATGCGAGTTCTCCACGTTGTGTTGGGAACGTAGAAAAGGCTGAAGTACGGTCTCGTGGTTGTATATACGACGGAAAAATTGAGGGAATCTCCATTAACGCATGCGCAGAAAGTCAAAATAACTGAATTTACGTCCGGTGTCCGGCTTCGTCGTCTTTGCGTAAACTCGCTAATATCAATATATAAATTACTAGGGTAATCACATTCATCATCTTGGGTTTTATGCAGATTATTTATGTATAGGCTTCCAAATCCAGGCTTGGTCGTAAAAAATTATTCAAAACTCGTATATAATTGTGCATTAAAATGTTTTTACCATTGTAAGATAAATTTAACCCATCCTTCCATAAATTGACTCTTTCAATGTTACTATTGTCAACAAAGATAAAGCCATACTTTTTGCATTTTTCCATAAGTAAACCATTGATGCATCTAATTCTGCTGGGGTTAATTTTGGAGCATGTGACAATACCAGAGATAATCACCTGCTTGACATCTTCACAATTTCTTCCAACGCCTATGATATCGTCTGAAATTTCTTCATCCGAAGCATTCGAAAACACACGATTTAGGAGATTATTGATACCAACGTGAATAAAAACATCTGGTTTATCTTCTAAGAGCTTTGTTGGCTTTGCATAATGATCCAAACTTTTAATCGTGGCTCCGGGAAAGCTTTTCAGTTTCAAATGAACATTTGGAAGACGACTAAACATGTTTCGAACTCTTATGCCTTTAGGTATACTATCAGAGATAATGCGAACGCAGATACGCTGGACATCATTTTTGTTTTCATTAAAATTCCTATTACGTTCCGGATAAGGATTTACAACAGGATTTGGACGACGGTTATTTTTTCTAAAGTTTTCACTAAAATATTTCTTCCAAAAGACCTTTTTATAAGGATGAATATTAGTACTTTGAACATCTTCACCATTTTCTTCAGGAAGTTGACGTCTCAGTTGATAAAATTTATTTTGGTGAGTGAAAGATATATTGCTTGACTTTTTAAAAGTACCAGATGGACCGTTATGTACAATGTTCCATTCATTTTCCTTAACATCGCTCCACTCACTATTTTTGGAGTCTTTACCTTGGATAACAGATGTTGTATGTGACAGAACGTCCCTGATTATCGTTGTACACTCTTTCACTTCTTTCTTTAGAAACTCATTTTCCTCCTTTAATTGATTCACAAGATCGTTGGATAATGTACATTTTAATTTACTTACTTCGTATGAAAAGTACTCTTTTAAATCAGCTACAATCTTTACAACATCTTGAAAAACATCCATTTTCTCTAACTCTTTTAACTCAATATTTAAAAAGTTATCATCAACAAAACAGTCTTTACTAGATTCTTTCTCCAAACCATCATCATCATCCAAAGCACCAATACAATCATCATCATACAAAGCCTCATTAACTTCAGTGTTATACAATGTGCAATCACTAATACGAAAAGTATCATGGCTACGTTTGTTTACTTTTAACAGACAACCAGACTCAACAAGTTTATTTAAAGTTGAAGTAACCTTTGAAGGACTCAAATTCTTCGTTTCTAAAATAATTCTATCTTCATCTACACGTTTCTTCTTTCTTAGTATGGATTTAATAGATTCTATAACAGCTTTCTCAGCGAAAAATCCAGAAATGGGCGTTTCGGCGTTCAAATCAACATTCACGTCCGCCATCTGGAAAGAGCGCGCTCATGTGCTTTATGGCTGCCTCGGCCCTCCCATTACTTTGAGCGTAATATGCTGATGACAAGCGGTGTTTGACGTTCCATCTACGTAGGAAACCCAAGAAATCTCCTGATTGTAAAGGCGAGCCACCACGTCGGTTGAAAATTCTTCTGGGACTCCAAAGTTGATAAAGTAGTGACGAAGGATATCACAGATGGTTTTGGAGCTCGCGTTTGTGTTCTTCGACGCAACTTCGGTCCACGCTGAGAAGCGATTAGCGTAGAGTATGTAGGTGCGTCCGGCCATGTGAAATAGTTCACAGACAACCATTTGAAATGGGTATTCCGGTTGATCGTGATGTTTTGGGGATTCCTTGCGGTTTGACAGGGCGATCTCATTGCACCTTTTACACTGCTCTCTCCGGAGGCTAAGTTGGGATCCCATTCCAGGCCAGAAAAGCGTTGGCTCGCATGCTATTGATTCCTTGGTGGCCGAGGTGAAGGAGTTCGACCAGTTGGTTACGTAGTGCTTTCGGTATTAACACCCGGCCTTCAATGTAAACTAGACCATCCACAACGTAGAGCTCATGGCGAAAGCACCAGAACGGCCTGACGTCGTCGCGAATGTCTGATCTCTGGGCTGGGAAACCAGTCTCGATAAAATGAAGGAGCAGTCGATATTGCGTGTTGCTGAGGGATGCTTCCTTGATATTGGCTTACGTGATATTAGGGATGTCTTCTCCGTGGAAGAACTGGTGAATTGATGCTGCTGTGGCGGATTGTTCGATGTTGCCATTATGTATTACTCCCAATACGCTGGTGGGTGGTGATATCCTTCACAATGCATCGGCCCCAAGGTTATCATTTCCGGGGATGGCGATGATCTGGAATTTGTACATGAGAGCTCTTTCTTTGATCTTCAGTAATCGAGGGTTTTTATCATCTAAACCGCGGTTGTTAAAAATACAGACGAGGGGTTTTTGATCCACTGGGACCGTGAGTTTGGGACAACCCAGAACGAACATACGGCAGCTCTCAAGCCCGAATAGTAATGCCAGTGCAACCCCTCAATGTGGGCATACCGCATTTCCGCCTGACTTGTAAACCTCGATCCAGCATAAACTAGGTCCCCATGTCCTACGCCACACAAGGGATTGACTATGGGACAGGAGCATCGTTTTTGTGTCAGTGTAAAGCCTATTCCTGTTTTGCTCCAGTCGGTTGTCAGGCAGGTTTCTCTATCAAGTTGAAATGTTTTGACACCATTTTCGATCCTTCTAAGAATTTCAACTTTAGACTCCTCGAACAGTGCGTCTAAGGTGTCATCCCAATAAAACTTGGAGTTCCGTTTTAATAGTTCACGGAATGGTTCCATTAGGGGCGCCTGAGCAAACGTGTAAGGCGCCTGATTAATCAAGCCGAACCATGATCTGACTGAAGTAACATTCGTCGAGGTCGGGAATGTTTTGATAGCGTGGAGGAACGTCGGTAGGCTTATAACCGTCGTATGTCAAGTCAAAACCGGCAAACCCGACAGTGTCCATGCTACACTTAAATTTGCTGGGCTTGAAGACAATTCCATTATCACCACGCAGTTTAATGTACTTTACCGTGTGCCAAAACGCGTTTGCAATGTCGTTGTCCCAAAGTAATGAGTCGTCCACGATTCGGGTGACGCGAGGGAAGCTTTCGGTGACATCGTCAAAGCGCTTCGTGTATCCATCTCCAGAGGCATGGAATCCTTCCATTGACAGATTGTAACCCGTGACGAGTTCGTAATAGGGCACGCTTTGGGAGACCAAGTTGCTTCAATAACACGATCCCAGCAGCGCATGTTTGCGCATCCGTGTCTGCTACAACTTTCACGGTGGTAGATTCACTGTCAATGTCAGAAAGTGAGTGTCCAAAATTCCGGTATGCAGGTTTGTTGATAGAGAGGTAGACAGAAGCAATAGGCGAAGGTTCAGGTTTTTGTGGTTTGAAAGAATCACCAGTCCATTCTCCGTGTGGTAGTCCCTCGGTTAGTCATAAAGCAGCAGGTTGTTCGGTGATGCCAGATAGAAGGAGGTATCGTCATTATTACCGTTATCGTCATTGCAGATGCCGTTTGTTGATGATCTACTCCTGCAAACGGAAGCAAAGTGGTTCATCTTGCCACAAGAGTTGCATTTGCGACCATGGGCGGGGCATGCTTTCTGACCTTGATCGCGGCATTTCTTCCCGCAGCCATAGCATTTGGAAAACTCTGGTGATTCGGATGGTTTGCGAGCAGGTGATGGGTGGTGTTGTTTGTTCCGTTGGTAATCAGATTTTACAGGAGCTACTTTAGATGGGGCCACCGAATAAGCAGGCTGGAAATGCGATGCTGCTTGTGCGGTAGACTCCAGAGTTAGGAGACGTTCAACAAGTTGATTGAGGGTCTTCAGCGAGCCAATTTTACTTAATACCTTTGATTGGTGCGACTGGTTGTACAATCCTGCTATGAGTTGGGATGTGATCATTTTCGCAGAATAAGAGGTTTCACAGCCATTGTCGCACTTTTGAACAAAGTCGCACAGCATGGCATAGGATTTCAATCTTGAAACAAAGTGGGTTATGGATTCACCATCACTCTGTTTGATGCGAAAGAACTGTTGCCGATAAACTTCAGGGTGGATGGCTTTCACAGCAACGGTTTTGATATGGGCGAGGAGTTCTTCTTCCGTGCCTTTGTTGAGTTGTGTTGGGCCGACAAAGTTGAAGAGGAGTTCGTTGACAGCAGCGGTGCATGCGGATCGTAATTCATTCCTTATCTCTCCAGGGTCAGTTGAATGAGTCATCTGCTTGTAGCGCACCCAGGTGTCCTTAAATATAACCCACTTGTTGTATGTACAATCGGCGTCAACGACAGGGCGGACGGGTTTACACCGTTGGTTGGGTGGTTGGTAGTGGTTGATGCAAGGGTGGGGGCAACTGGAGTGAGGTGGCTGAGAAGTTGGGTAACCTGCTGATGAAAAGCCATTTGCTGCTGTTGCATTTGTAACAATGATGGTGGTGAATGTTGGGTCGGTGTTCAGAGGATCGTTGGGCGTCTGGGGCGCATCTGCCATCACGAGGGAATTTATCGGCACGGGCGCTGTAGTGGATACGATGTACACAAAACACAGGGTGCGTGTGACAATGATGAGCAAAAATTCAAGATGGCGATGTGGCCAGTGATTAGTAAACACGAGGAATCTGTGATCTTGGTGGGTGGTGAACGAATAAAACACGGTTCCATGGTACCAATGCAATGTAGTCAGTCAGTAAGTAAACAGACAAAATTATTGGATTACGTGTACAGTGCGTGTCAGCGCTTGATACGGCTAAGAAAGTGTGTAAACAACAAGTTTATAGTGTACAAATTGTGAGTTCTGTATATCAACCTGACAAAGCCAAGGTAGATGTCTGTGTAACCAGTGGTAGGGCGTCTGTGGAAGACTGAGTGGAATTAAAATGTAACAGACCTTGGTATCTCAAACTCGCGGCGCCATGTATAGTTGCTATCATATACGAAAGAGTCTTCAAGCTTGGAGATCAGCAATGCGAAAGTATATATTCTATTTCCTACTCGATACCGTATATATAAAATAACTAAGGCGTAGTGGATATATTCCTACATTATCGAATAGCATCTCTTGATCTTCTGTCATTCTTTTTGAACCTCGCCAGCTTCTCTTCCGCCATTGCTGTACCTTGCTTATCGTCATGTGAATATCCTGCTGTTTCACGTTTGGAACTGGAAATTTTTCCGCGATCAAAAAGTCACAGAAATCTTTGAAGGAATAAAGGTATTTCTTTATGCTGTAAGCTTTAGTTTCTAGCTTTTGTAAAACTAACAAGAGACTTCCACCATCTTTCAATGCTAAACTTAAGTCATTTCTAACGTTTATTGCTTTAAACATACGGCGCAGATCTCCGGCAATGACATCGACGGAGTCTTTTTTCCTGTTCCGATCTGGGCCTATCCCACTGGGCATAAAGACGCCGTAAAGACGTCTCTAGGACGATGTCTCGATGACGTCCCAACAACATCGTAACGACATCACAGGATTATGAAATGTATTCGGTCATCTTCGTAAAGTCGTCGTAGAGACGTCTTTCCAAGATGTCCCAAAGACGTCGTTCAATGATGTAAAGAAACGTCCCAATCACATCTTCACTGAGACGTTTGGACGACGTCCCAATGACTGCAATTAACAACCATCTTTTTATGGGATCATAGGTCAGCTATGGTGCGATTATCGCAAGAACAAAATAAAAATAAATTCAATATGTCTCCTTTTAAAGTTTTTATAAGCATTTACAACACGAAAATTCAACAAAAATTTAATATTAGTTATCAAGTTGTGGTACTTAAAAATTATATATGCATCTGCGGTTAAAACGTCCCTTCGCTAGCCTTCTTCAAATTTCTGCAGCCTATTGGTCGAACAAGGGCAACTTTCAGTACCAACTGAAGTTACTTCTTTATTTCATCTTCAGTACTTTTGTGATGCTTTAGTACTGAAGTTAAATACAACAACATGTTTAAATATGTATAAATATATCCACGGGAACAGATTCAGAAAACGCAAACTCACTTTTAACTGCACCGAAGAGCTTTGTATCTTTTAAAGGCGTTTTTCCTTTCCCGTCATGCCAATTTAAATCGGACAAAACAGCATTGTTAGTGACTCTAAATCAGAATAAGTTACATAATAGAGGTAAAGGGTTACATATTTTAGCTTGTATGAAAGTTTATGTTGTAAGTTGAAAATAGAAATAAACATAAGACTAACTTAAATTTGATTGTATTTCTGACAGACAACTGTTTTACCTGTGCGGGATAAAACACGATAAAAACATTGTATTCTAAAAAGTGACTTGCTTTATTTAAACATATTCTAACCACATTTTTGAATTCCTCATCATCATCTATATATTAATAACCGATTCTCCGTCTGTTTGTTTGTTCGTTTGTTTGTTTGTTTGTAAGTCACGCAAAATGGTTTAAGTTGTGAGTGAACTTTTTAAGAAGAGAAACCATTTCCCCCCTTACGTTTGATAGCACCCATGTTAGAGTGCGTAACTTTTTTTAAAACAAAAGTTAATAAAAACTTGAAGTTTTCTCTGTCTACGTTTTGAGTGTATTGTTACACTGATAAAAAATTGGTTTTACCAGAAGTTGTGACTTGGAATCTGCTTCTGGTTTCGCACAAGTTGTACGAGCCGTTTATAAGGAGATTTGACGTTTATTGTGATACAGAGCAGGTGGATATGGGCGTCGAGCGGCGCCACTTGGCGTCTAGTAGGATACTAATAGACTATATAATGACAAACGATTTGTTTAATTTCGCTAAGCGAAATATATTGGTTTCGGTGTCGTTCTATCTATCTATCTATTTATCTATCTATGTAAGACGGAGGTTTATTAGGATCGCACTTACTAACTTAAAGTTCTTTTATTTCTATTTCTTTTTTTCCTTGCTCTCATAACCATGATATGTTTTCGTATATTTTGTGAGCTACATAGTGTATTTATCCCATAGTCACAAAAAAAGTATCTTTCCCTAAAGGAAAAACAAAAAGGTTTCCAGTTACTTTTTTGATTGGAAGTGCCACTGTGAAATTTAAATTAAGTGAAATTTAAATTAAGTAAAGCTTTTGATGTTGATATCCTTCGAAAATCAACTGCAATGGAGAAGAAGCTTTAGAAACAGTTTTAATTTTTTACTCTAACTTCAAACCGTCTATTTCAAACAAACTATTTCTTCGTTATTTGATTTGTTTATTTTGTTTGAGTATTTTAGATTTTCGTTTTCTAAAAAGCCTTTTTTTCTTGTCTCTTTTGGCTCACGTTTTTCTTAGAAAATCACTTTTTTTGAATTCATGGTTACAGCTCATACAAGTATATTTCTTTTGTTTCAATTTGCGATGTGTTTTTTAATAAAGTTTGGTTTGCACAATAAAATTTTTCATTTCTATGTTTACACTAGCAGATCTTTTTAACAAAATGCATCAGTAGTGCAACTAGGCTCAGAAACAGGGAGGTTACGAAAAAATACGAGCACTATGGAGACGGGTTTTTTTATAAATTCCGCTCTGCATCCCAATGAACCCTCGAGTATGTATTTAGAATGGGCGTTATTTATAAGGCGCTATTCTTAAAAACCCAACTGAAATCTTGCAACCATCCAGTCGTCTTGTTTTATTTAAAGATGAATAATACGGAACCAACATTTAACGTTCATTCCCACACAAAAGTCACGTATTCACAGCAGGGTAGATGAACATAACGATATAAAAATTCAAGGAAGATAGATGACGTTTAAATTAACATTTATTCTGGTTGGAAAGTTTTGATCGAATTTTTCCAAGATTGTTGTGAGATGGTGTTGTAAAAGAGCTTCGATTTTCTTCAAATACGTAAACAAACAAAAAGGTATTTTACAGATGGGAAAATGTCGAAACAACACTTCCACTGAGTTTTGCATAAATTAATGTCAAACTTAGAGAGATATTGACTGGATTACTGGGGCGATTTAGAATAATAAATGTTTAAGTAAGAAATAAGTTAGGATAGTGACCACGCATTTTTTTTCCTAGGGCTTCCATGCGTAATGTTTGGTTCTTCCACCTGTCGACTTGCAACTTGTTGAGTTGATATCGTTAAAAGTGTCTTATCTTAGAGTAAAACGATGTTTTAAATACGCTTTTAAAAGATTACTTGGAATCGAGCATTATCCAGATAACAAAAACATTTTATTGTCAGTTGTGTTTACTTCACAATTACCTTCACGATTCAATGAAATGTAAATCATATAATATTTTGAAAACTCTGAAAAATATCAAATATATTCACTTTGACAAAAACGCTTTTTAACAGATAATTTCTAAAATGTTCACCAACAACTTGGAAACTAAAATATTGATGATATCAAACTATATTGCCTGAACAAAAGTAAAGCTTTATTCCCTTCTGTTGCACAACGCCATGTGTACATTAATTAGACAGCGGATTTATCTTTGACTATTGGAGTAGGGTTTCGTTGACGCCGTCTATGTAATTTCTAGAAGTTTATAGCATATACCTTATCGGACAAAACTTAGTCGGACAAAATTTTAGTCGGACGAAAATATTAGTGGCACAAAATTTTAGTCACCTCCTAATATTTTAGTCACTTTTGTCCGACTAATAATTTTGTCCGACTAAAATTTTGGTCCTTTTCTAAAATTTCATAACTTACTTAATTTTCGATAAGGATTGTCCAAAAGCGTGCGGAAGTGAGCCGATTACTCTTAGTTCTAGGTGTATATAGGAAAACCAGGGAAAATGCATATTTAATAAAAAGGGTTGTAGTATAATTTTATTTTTCAATGTCAATGTCATATTCCTGATCAGTGTTTCGCTAGATTTCTTTTTTGTTCCCAGAAGATTTTATTAACATCGATGTAAAGAAATTGATATTTGCTAAAGTTCATGTGATAATGATTTATAAATCTATTACTCCCAGAAACCTATTAAAATTTTAATGTTTTTGCATTCAACCTTCTCGCTACTATCGCTAAATGAAAAAGATTTTTAAGATCAAGTGCCAAAGATCAATGAAAAAAACATCTATTTTGTCATGTTGGTGACTGCATTGGCTTCAGGCGTTTCTTCTAGTCTTTATGACTGTGTTATTTTGTTTTGAACTACCTCGCTATCACTTTCATCGGAAGTTTCTGTTATTACCGGTGCTTTTCTCTTTTCCTGTGGATTCTTTCCTGGAATAAGTGAGGCTATTCAAAACATCCAATCTGTTTACGAAAGGGTCGAGAATCCCTTTAGAGCGTAAAGAATAAATAATAAACATCATGAAACCGAGCGTTAATATTATTTACCAAAAAACTTTACCACTTCAGAAATTGTTTATTTATGACTAAGTCATGTAAAAATATTGTATTCGTTGGCGAGAAAAAGAAGAGTCATAAAGAACTTATGAATATTTAAAATTTTGTAATTAAACTGATAAGAAGAAGAATTCTGAAAAAAATGATTTGGACCAAATATTTAGTCGGACATAATAATTAGTCGGACAAAATTTTAGTCGGACAAAATTATTAGTCGGACAAAATTTTAGTCTCTTCCAAAAAATTTAGTCACTTTTGTCCGACTAAGTTTTGTCCGATAAGGTATATATATCGTTATGTTTTAGATGATCAAAATCTTTGTTTGCTTTTTGTGTTTGCAATATTAGGAATTACGTTTGTAATTAAGAAGTTCGATAGTACATATCGAATGTTTAAAGTGTATGATTTTCGTACGTAATTACCTTGTGACACTGTTTCACGTGTGATATAAACATAAGCTGATCTTGTACTCCGAAAAGAAGGGATGTTTTAATGTCATTCAGATATAATTAAGTTTATCGGTGGTGCATACGTATATGCAATGAAGTTTCGCATGGTGTCAAATACAGTTTTGCAATACCTCTGGATGCATATGTAATCAGAGAAATGTAATGTTATGTTGTAAAATGTTATGTTGTCTAAAGATTTTTTAAATCTGATAATGTTGTTCAACTTAGATGAAGAATGTAAGTGCATGCCACATTTTTAATCATAATCAGAAATTTCTGTTTTAGTTTGATTAACATATGTATGTTGGTGTTGATTTTAGTCGATATGAATGTATTTTTACTTGACCAAAATTTATATGTTCTTCGAAAAATGTTATCAGTTTCTGAGTTACGAGCATACTCATTAAGATATCTGAAAGGATCCGTATATCGTTTATATTATTTTGTATTAACAATCATGTCGTTCAGTTTATTGGCAGTATATATACATTATAATAAAGTTTCGCATTATGTTAATTATGCCTTCAAAATGTCCTGAGAAACACGTTATTAGGAATGTAATTAGGAAATAATTCAACCATTCAAGTTTCAAGAATGCTATTATAGTATTTCATTTTTCTTATTTTCAGTTTTCAACTGGTTTTTTAGAAATCTGTCTGCCCATTTTGTTATTTTGTATTGGAATTTTTATTGAGATATTTCATTGGCATTGAAGACAACTTTGAAAATATCTGAAAGTTAATCTCTTAAAATATCCTTAAGACCACAATAGGTTAAGGTTAAGGTGAAAAATCCCATCAAGATCCACCTTTTAAAAGGAAACAAACCAAAACTAATGTGAAGCAAATAAGAATTGTTTTCTACGCAAATGATTACAAATTAGAAAAATATAAACAAATTGTGTTGGTGTTTCCTTCTTCTTCGTTCTCTTCATCTTCCATCTCAATAGATTCAATGAAATCTTCTAAACGGTAAATACTTTACTTAGAGCATCGCCCCCATAATTCCGTTATCTTCCTACCACTTTCATAATTCAATGTAAAAAATTAATAAATAACCTCTCAATTGAATATTAAACTGAGTTTCACGAATTAAACAGATACCTTCATATTTATTTGCAACAGTGCTTGAAATAGCCCTAGCGCAGGTAGTTATGGAATTTGGTATTTGTGGTATATACTTAGGGGATACCTGAAATAAGGGAGCGGCCAATTACTTCTCAATTTTCTATGAAGCGCATACAACCTGTAAACATTTAGCCCATCCACTCTTGTTTTAAAAAAACCCATGCGCAGCATTTAGCATCATTAACTAGAAGTAAAACCCCACCGAATATAAAACAGGCTTTGTGAAATTCATCATTATGTTTCTTACCTTTGGCTTCTTTTCGGAGCAATCGCCATAATGTCATCATAAAATTTATCAAAGGTATCTATTATATAAAAAAATAAAATTCAAGACAGATAACTATATATGTATTGCACCCTTAGATATCAATAACGTTGATCTTGGAAAAATTCGAGGCTTTAATTTACAATAAGAACGCTTAAATGTAAGTTAATCCTGTATACACTCGATGAAAATTTGTTTCCCAAAATAAACTATTAAACATTACTTTCAGAATTTGAAATGAACTGTTACAGAAACTTGAGTTCCCCAAGTCATCAACTTGCAAAGAACAAAACATCCAGTGTCTTTTTTAAAAAATCTTTGATTACAATATACGTTCAATATATTATAACTTACCTTCATTCTTCTCATCAGAGAAAATACTTTGAATTACTTCTCGCCAAGCAGCTAAAAGGAAAAATTATTATCAAATCATTTCTATTGAAATTCTGCCACCTAACCATTTTTCAACCAACAGTCATATTATGTTCCTATAGTTATTCTTCCTAGCAATTTTAATTTGAAGTATGCTTCAATTGTATATAACTTTTTGTATATGATTTGCATTTGATTTCAATATGATGTTGTTTAGTTCATGTGTATTTACTAATGAAAAGCGCATTGGTTTTGAAATTCGTGTAGAACATTACCTTCATCGTGTCTTTGACGAGCATGATCGCCCATCTGGCCACCATGCATCACTATAATTATAGAATAATGATATCGTTTGTAAGTATATTACTGATTGATAATACTGGTTATCGTATTTTACAAACGAGCTTTTTCATATAAAAATCACTTAATAGAAGTATTAACTTAGATAGAACTTATGACTAAACCTAAGTATTGTTACTTTGCATTGTGAATGCTACGAACACAGTCAACACCAAAAATGCTATCAAAGTCTTCATGATTCGTTATTGTCACTGTATTGAAATCAAGCTGAGCCAAAAATCCAGAATGAAATTCAAGAGCTACAGTACGTCTATTTATACAAAGAAGGCAATCTACTTTTATCTGGAAAGTGCTCGTCCCCAATTCCCTTTCATCTCTGTATAAATTACAGTTCCCACAATTACTCTTTAATCACTTTCGACTTGCAATCAATGCCACCACCAAATTGAAAATTTAATTGCTTGGCTTTTAATTAATTTCTTACTTATGCAAACAGGAAAAATGTTTCCTTTTCATATTTACGGGTGAAAATAAGTTATAGAAAATGTTTTGAATCACTTGTAAAGACTTACTTAATTACATTTATAAGCACAATTGCTCAATATAGCAAATCAACACAGTGGAAACTATAATCAAAATCGTGATAAATATCATTTTGTGAGGAAACACAAAAATCACAAAACCTCTAAAATAGCTAACTTTCTTGGAGTTGATTCTCATTTTAAACTTTCATGGCCTTTTTATTCGATGTCTTGATAAAATACATTATCATTTTTCCCTTTTCTTCCAAACCTCTTCCAAAGAGGATTAATGTTTCCATGGCACGATGAATGTCTCCACATACTACAGACATTACTGGCCGGACTAACTGAATCTTCTAATGACTTTCCCTTTCTCAGTTTCAATATCTTTTTATTTAAAAATGTTTTCGGTTAAATTTACTGTGAAGTTCTTCCATAGGGAAGCGTAAAATAATGCAGAGTTAACGCTAAATTTTTACCATAAGAAGAAGGGGAAACTCTTATAACACATTTCTTTTGATCGTTTTGAACATTTTTATATGTTCGCAAGATCAAGAAACGATAGCAACCGGATTCAAATGTTAAGAAAGACTTAATTTTATGTTAATAAAGCAGGTAAAGCAGGTGATGATACATACCAGCGTAAATAATTTCAAGAAAACGAAGTTATTAACGAAGGTATTGTAAAAACCTTCACATCTATATATTAATAGCCGATTCTCTGTCTGTCTGTTTGTTTGTTTGTTTGTTTGTTTGTTTGTAAGTCACGCAAAATGGTAGATTGAGTTGTGAGCGAAATTATTTATTTTTTTGTGTGCTACGTGAGTTCGAAGCAAATACATTGCAACCCCAATTGAACGTGACATTTTTTGGCTGATGAACTAATAGGAATAACGTTTTGTTTTTATCGTTACTGTTAGATTTATATTCCACGTTGACTTGGTTTTGAAAACAGTACATCAACTAAATACAAAGAAACTAACTGATTAAACATTTTGGACAAAAAGCAGCAGTGGCAGAACGTGGCAGCATCATGTTCGGTTTGCCACTAACTCTTGCCTGACTGTCTGAGACGGGTGAACTTTTCTTTGAGCAATCAAAATGTTTAAAAACCGATAGGTAAAAAAAGAGTATCATATCAAAACAAAATGTTTTTGTTTTTTTTTTGCTTTTCTTTTAATAAATTAATTTCTTCTTTTAATTGTTAAGCGTTCTGATCGAACGTTTTTTTATTCTATTTATTCATTTAGCACGTGCCTTTTTTCTCTCCTCCGTGTGAACTTTTTTTAGAAGAGAAACCATTTTCCCCCCTGTTTGATAGCACCCATGTTAGAGCGCGTAACTTTTTTAAAACAAAAGCTAATAAAAAGTTGAAGTTTTCTCTCTCCACGTTTTGAGTGTATTGTTACACTAATAAAAGATTGGCTTTACCAGAGGTTGTGACTTCGAATCTGCTTCTGGTTGAGCACAAGTTGTACGAGCCGTTTATAAGGAAATTTGACGTTTATTGATACAGTGATACTTAGCAGGTGGATATGGGCGGCGAGGGACGCCGCCTTGGCGGCTAGTCTATATATTAATAGCCGATTCTCTGTCTGTCTGTTTGTTTGTTTGTTTGTTTGTAAGTCACGCAAAATGGTAGATTGAGTTGTGAGCGAAATTATTTCTTTTTTTGTGTGCGACGTGAGTTCGAAACAAATACATTGCAACCCCAATCGAACGTGACTTTTTTTGGCTGATGAACAGATAGGAATAACGTTTTGTTTTTATCATTATTGTTAGTTTTATATTCCACGTTGACTTGGTTTTAAAAACAGTACATCAACTAAATACAAAGAAACTAACTGATTAAACATTTTGGACAAAAAGCAGCAGTGGCAGAACGTGGCAGCATATGTTCGGTTTGCCACTAACTCTTGCCTGACTGTCTGAGACGGGTAAACCTTTTATTTGAGCAATCAAAATGTTTAAGAACCGATAGGTAAAATAAGAGTATCATATCAAAACTTAGTCATAATTAAACAATTTTTAAAGTGGTAAAGTTTTTTGATAAATAATATTAACGCTCGGTTTCATGATGTTTATTGTTTATTCTTTACCCTCTAAAGGGATTCTCGACGCTTTCGTAAACAGATTGGATGCTTTTAATAGGGTCATTTATTCCAGGAAAGAATCCACAGGAAAAGAGAAAAGCACCGGTAATAACAGAAACTTCCGATGAAAGTGACATCGAGGCAGTTCAATACCAAATGAAGAAGACAGTCATAATAGAAGATACGCGTGAAGCCAATGCAGTAACCAAAACAGATTTATTTTTATTATTTTATTATTTTTTTCTTAATTGTCTTTCAGGCACTTCCATATTTCACAATGGCTATTCGTCCTATTAAAATAAGCATACTTATATAAAGAAATAATTTATTATGAAAAAATATACCGTATAAAATATAATTTTCAAAAGATACTGGCAAAAGACTGCACACAGAATTGGAATCTTGTACTTGGTTGGAAACTTGGAGAAATTGAAAATTTGAAACTGACTAAAGTAAAAGTTGATTGGAACTAAATGATCATGGAACTAGCAGTATTGGTATTGATAAGACTTTAAAATTTTCAAATATTTTAAGTATAAATATACTAAATAACTTAACGATGGCTACCCTGAAAAAATAATGTACTAGAAGCTTGGAGACTGGCAATATAGAAATTGAATTGGATGTGGTAATCTGGAGTGATCTCAAAAATCAAATGACTGGAATGTCACTGGTTTTAGGATGTAGTAACGAACCGCACAAAGCGCTGAAAATATTGGAGAAGCTGATATGGATGTGAAAAGTTAGAAATAAAATAAATAAGATTAAGTTATATATTGGGCATAATGTAAAATATATATACTAATCAATCGACAGTCAAGAATATGACATTGAAATTGAAAAATAAAATTATACTACAACCGTTTTAATTAGGATTTTTTTCGTCGTGGTATGATGATTTTGTTGGACATATGTTTTTCACGTTGGCAAAACTATTTTTATTAAATATGCATTTTCCCTGGTTTTCCTATACACACCTCGAACTTAGAGTAATCGGCGCACTTCCGTACACTTTTTGATAATCCTTATTGAAAATTAAGTAAGTTATGAAATTTTAGAAAAGGACAAAAATTTTAGTCGGACAAAATTATTAGTCGGACAAAAGTGACTAAAATATTTGGAAGTGACTAAAATTTTGTCCGACTAATATTTTCGTCCGACTAAAATTTTGTCCGTTTAAGTTTTGTCCGATAAGGTAATAAATAATTTCTTCTTTTAATTGTTAAGCGTTGTGATCGAACGTTTTTTAATTCTATTTATTCATTTAGCACGTCTCTCCTCCGTGTGAACATTTTAAGAAGAGAAACCATTTCCCCCCTTACGTTTAATAGCACCCATGTTAGAGCGCGTAACTTTTTTAAAACAAAAGCTAATAAAAAGTTGAAGTTCTCTCTCTGCGTTTTGAGTTTATTGTTACACTGATAAAAGATTGGTTTTACTAGAGGTTGTGACTTGGAATCTGCTTCTGGTTGAGCACGAGTTGTACGAGCCGTTTATAAGGAAATTTGACGTTTATTGATGGAGTGATACAGAGCAGGTGGATATGGATGGGCGAGCGTCGCTGCCTTGGCGGCTAGTGTTTAATTAATACTTCTAACTCCAATTGCTCTTCCAATGTTTCACATTTCTTGAAAGCTTCTTTTCTTTGATCCTTCTCCTCTCTAGCTGCCCATGCCTCAATTGTTTGTTTCAATTCTAATAGCAATTTGATAACTTTTCTTTGGAAATTTAAAATCGTTATGCTCAATTTAAGACAAAGATATTTCGATATAGCGAAGGCATGTAATAACAATAAGAAACACTATAGTTAACACTAAGAAACAAAGTCTTACTTTCCACCCTCTGAAAGGTTATATTTATATTTGTTTGAACATGCGTATGGTTTTTTCTTTGCGGCATATTTTTCAACTCGAAATGATGAGACTACAAAGTAAGAGATGCAACAACACAAGTTTGTTAGTGACAATATCATTTAAGCAACATCTAGTTTTCCCGATTTTTAGATTACTTCAACTAAGTCATCATCATCTTCATTTTCACAGAACTGACCAGCGTCGGTGGCTAGTTCTTTCGACTTTTGATAACTTAGACGTAGATTGCAAAACCGCTGTTGAGGTAATGAAGAACTTTCTGGTAGACGTAAGGGACCTCCACTTATATTTTCAGAAATAGAAACAGGCCGTGTGTCAGTAACTTGCGTTGGTAACTGCTTGGCGCACATTGACGAATCAAAGCGTGGCGTCTTGCTTTGATGTGGTGCGTGCGACATGTCAGTGGTAGATTCCAATACGGCAGGCGTGACCGTGAAGGCTTGATAATCATCATTTCCTGAAGCGTTAGCTGCGCTCTCTTCTGGATTCAGTTTTTATTTTTCACTTTTCGTAGATTTTTCTCAAATTGCCATCACAGCTTTCCGTGGGGACTGTTGAAATCATTGAAATCATGTTTTCTTGGAAACGCGGAGCTTTTTTAATAAATCATAATACAATGGCCCTTTCGTCAGTTAATGATGTTTCATTAAACGCTCAGGCATTTAATGCTCATATTGGAAACAGTTTTTGATTGGGCACATCCGTTTCTTAACACATTTCTTCTCTTCGACTTTATGACGATTGGTTTTTAAGGCAAATTGACTACTGGCAGCTGCTGCACTCTGCCAGCTCCATTTGTGCTTTTCTCTCAAGTGCCGAGTTATGTATGTTTGCTCTTTCTTGCATACGGGACATCGCATTGGTTTTTTTTCTTGATGGATTTATTTATGTTTTTGTCTGTGTTTTTGTTTTGTTTTCGGAAGACTGTTAGTCTGGATTTGATTTTAAAGCTTTTTGTCTAAGCTTTGGCTGATGCCAAGTTGTGGTTTGTTGCCGAGACTTACTGCAGTTTCATTAGCGTCTTCCTTCCATGGTGTCCGCAATTTCGATCAACTTGATGCCACTTTCTTTCATTCATTCATTCATTCATTCATTCATTCATTCATTCATATTTATTTAATATGTTGTTTGAAGGAATACAGTTACAAACTGATGTGGGTCTACAAAATAAAAATAAGCTAAAAAGATTGATAAAAACATCATACAATATAATATACTATAAAAATAATTATAACTAGACGCCAATGCGGCGTCGCTCTCCGCCCATGTCCACCTGCTCTGTATCACTGTATCAATAAACGTCAAATTTCCTTATAAACGGCTCGTACAACTTGTGTTCAGCCAAAGCAGATTCGAAGTTACAACCTCTGGTGTGCAGTCAGTGTTCATCAGTTTTACGTCAACTTTACATCAATTTTTCAGGTTTTTCATGATGTGTTACTTATTCATTTTTATCAGTATAACAATACACTCAAAACTCAAAACGTATTGAGAAAAAACTTAAACTTATTATCAGCTTTTGTTTTAAAAAGGTTATGCGCTCTAACATGGGTGCTATCAAAAGTAGGGGGAAATGGTTTCTCTTTTTAAAAATATCGCACGGGAGGAGAGAAAAAAAGGCACGTGCTAAATGAATAAAGTGAATAAAAACATGTTCGATCAGAAGCGCATAACAATTTAAATAAATTATAAAAACAAAAGCAAAAAAATATTTTGTTTCATGACCTACTTTTTTCGTGCAAGGAAAGATTCGGTTTTGAAACATTTTGATTGCTCGAAAAAAAGGTTCACCGATCACAGACAGTCAGCCAAGCCTTAGGATACAACACTGGCAAACCAAACACGCTACCATGTTATGCCACCTCTGCTTGTTTTCCAAAATGTTTAATCAGTTGGTTTCTTTGTATCTGTTTGATGTACTGTTTTCAAAGCCAAGTCAACAGTAGTCCTTGGAATATAAAATTAATAAGACTTTTAACAAAAAACATTATTACGGAAGCAGCGAAAGCGAATACCGTATTAAAACACCCGTGGGCTCCTACTCCTACTCTTACTCCTCCTACTACTAATCCGGCCGAAATGGCAATTAGTCTGCGATTTAGAGTTTGCAAGACTCTGCTAATAACGCAATGTAAATTCTAATGAAGGAACGCAGCCTTTGAAAGGTTTCACATATCAAACATTTAAAAGGACGTTTTCTTTGATGTTATATGAAATAATTCATGAAAGAATGAATATTAATCAAATAGATCTGCATAAAAATGGAAGTTTTAGCTATTTATTCTAACTGAAAATACTTTGATACTTAAAATTTGGTTATATATAGTTTTTCTTATTAGTAAAGCCTATCAGTTCAAAACTTCTTATTACCTCGTTTGTTAGCTACAACACTGTTTTGTGTATAAGGAAGACTTTCGAAGATCTACAATCCCGGACAAAAATTGTGGCAAAACTGATGTTTTTCATGAAGAATTCAAATAACCCCTCCCCCAGCATCAATGTTTTGAGTTGTGTCCAGCCAGGGGCCCCAACAAACATTGATAACATTGACGGTGGGGGGAGGGGGCCTCTTGACGTGAATTTTGTGCTTATTGACACAATATTTTGTCCGGGATTGTAGTTCAGAAAAGGCAGTTATTTGTTGGAATTCATTTTTGGTTTCATGAAATTATAATTAAAAACATATTATTATTTTTTTCGAAACGCGTGGTTTTTTCTACACATGGTCTTACAAAAAATTTTCTTATAAAAAAATATACAGCTCACGCATGTATAATTCCTTTGTCTTTAATAAATTAATTGCTGGTGGCTTATGATTAGACCCTTTTTACACTAACTTATCATTTTGACATATTTATCGTTTATGCCTGTTTTCCACCAGTGAGATATAAAAAACACAAGCCTCAAAGAACTTTGTAGTAACTTTTCATAACTTTAAGTACAATTGCTGCTACCGTTTTGCGCCATATGGCTCTTTTTTCTATTGGTTACCAGCCAAAACAAGTCACGTTCGATGGCGATTTGCAATTTGTTTCGCACTGATGTCGCGCCCAAAAAAAGAAATAATTTCGCTCACAACTGTATGTATGTATGTATGTTCTTTATTTAACGTCGGTAAAGTTTACAATAGTATTTTTATGCTTGAACACACAAAAAACTAATCAAAACCGACAAACAACAAAATGAAATAAATTAACTTCAAATTAAGTAGAAACATATATATAAGGGTATAGAAATATTTACAATTTTGAATTATTTACAAAAATTTTTAAAATTTCATAGGTAAAAACATCATATTAAGAGATAAATAACTTCAACAAATTTTTCAATTAAAATGATAAATAAATAAATTGTCACTACACTTCAAGTTTGTGTTTCTTTATCAGTCTTTTAAAAAGTTGCTAGATCTTTGCATGTTTTCAGGCAGTAAGGTAGTTTGTTCGATACTTTAGGGGCTAATGAAATGAGGCTTTTGTTGCCAAAAGAAGTTGTGAAAACCGTTGGCGTAGCTAAGTTGTTTCCGTTTTGAGCTCTGGTTGGTCGAGTATATACTTGAAGACGAAAGATTTCTTTCATATATGATGGACTAAGATCATTAATTGTCTTAAAAATCTCAATACAAAGAAATTTCAACCTGTAATTGCTCATCAAAGCTCTGTTTGATTTATTTAGAAGTGTAACATACGAGCTGTCATAATTATTTTGGAGGGAAACTAGTGCTCTTTTCTGAATTCGCTCTGTATTTTGACGTGACTTCGCTGAAGAATAATGCCAAATTAGAGGGCAATAGTTAAAGTTTGCGTATATTAAACTATAAATTAAAACATTCCTGGCTTTAACTGACAAATTATTTTTAAATCTAAGAAGGGCATTAAGTTGTGCTGAAGCATTTTTGCAAAGGTGACTGACATGCTTATCAAATTATAATCTATTATCAAGATGCACACCTAATAGTTAAATGCTTGGCTGTGTCTGTGATACGTTTCCATCAATTTTAATAGTCACAGACTTCTCCGATATATATTTTCCTATCACAATAGACTGAAATTTCTTAGGATTTTGAATCATATTATTGTTTTTCATCCACGAAATTGCTGTTTCAACCTCTTGTTCCAATGTTTCTACAAGGTTGGGTACTGTTATCATCAGCATAATTGTGGACACTTACAAAATTACTTACGAAAAACAGAAAATCGTTTAAAAAAATATTAAAAATAATTGGTCTTAGGATAGATCCTTGAGGCACACCTGAGACTAGAAGTTGGAAAACACTAAAAATTCCATTTATTTTTGTTGTTGATGCCTATCAGTCAAGTATGAAAGAATATATTTCAGTGCTGAAATTTCAAAGCCATATGCATGTAGTTTAGCAATAATGAGGTCATGCAGGACGCAGTCAAAGGCTTTAGACAAGTCCATTAATACAGCCCCAACGACATAATTCCGATCTAGCTGTTTTTTCCAATCTTCGAGAAGTCTCATTAAGACATGTTGTGTACTGTAATTTTTCCGATAAGCAGAGAGAAAGATCGATAATTTTCCATCGATGAATGAGTTAATTTGAGACTTGATAGATCCTTCATAGAATTTTGAGAAAACGTTTAAAACACTTATTGGTCTATAATTATCAATTTTTGTTTTATCAAGACCTCCTTTGTCTATTGGAGTAACTACTGCTTTTTTAGCGTTCTTTGGAAATTTCAAGCATCGAAAACTACTGTTAATGGCATCTGTTAAAGGCTTTGTCAGAAAAGATTTTGCTAATTTAACTAATTTTGCTGGAATATTGTCTATTCCACAAGAGGTTTTGATCTTCATTTCATGAAATAGTTTTTCAGTATCTTTTAAAGTGATTTGTTGAAAAGAAAAGGTGTTTTCAGAATTCTTATTTTCAGACTTGATTTTGATGATACTTGGGTGTGCTTCAAACTTTTTAATGATATGATCAATTAAATCATCATTGTTGGAGAAATTCTGATCACAAATGCCATTTGGCTTGGTTCCACTAGAAATCTCAACAACATTTACAAAGTAGTTATTGAATAAATAGCAAGTTCTTTATCGTCTGTTACGAAGACATCTTGTGTTTGAAATATAATAGCATTATCGTTTGTAATACTTTTATTTGTTATAAATGGCTTAATCGTATCCCAGAAGTTGACATTTTTTCCTAATTTAGATTCAGAAAACTTTTTAAAGTATGTTTTTATGGCTTTATTACGTAGGTTAACACAAAAATTACGTTGTCTTTTATATTTACGTTTATTCTCTTCTGAAGGAAATTTATTGTATCTATTTTTAAGCCTAGATCTTGTGTATATTGCTTTTGATAATGCTTTGTTCATGAACTGTGCATGATTTCCCCGCAAAGTTTTTTGTTTTAGTGGAGCCTGCTGTTCAACAATTGACAGATGATCATAGTTCATGTCTGGATTCTCTCCATTACAATCAAAGTTTCCCTTTTCAACATCTGAAAGGAATGCTGTTTTATCAAAGTTTTGGAAATTACGATAAAATTTTTTTTTTAGGTTTTAATCGAACAAAGTGAGTTCTCGTAAAAGTTGTCACCACATGATGATGATCACTAATACCAGTTTCGTATGAAAAGGAATTGAAAAATGATTTTGGTCTGTTGGTGAGAATAACATCAATTGATGTTTTGCTGTTCATTACAAAACAAGTTTTTTGTTTTATCAGGTTGTGAAGGTTAAAATAATCACAAATATTACTTAATGAGACAAAATCTCTGCTATTAAGGTCATGAGTATCAATATTTATATCACCCATCACGATAGCATTTTCATACTTTGAGAACGCTCTATTCAAGGTTACTTCCAGATCTTCAAAAAACAGTTTGAGAAGAATTGGGAAGTCTTTAAACGCTTAAAACTATCCGTTTTTAATATTTAATTACAATCTCAGAGCAGAAAGCTTCATTAGTAACTATGTTAAAATCATAATTTTTTAGACTTTTGCATATAATACCTTTTTTAACGTATTCAACAAGTCCTCCACCATGTAGATTTCTATCATTCCTATACCCAATTTCGTAGCTATTCATTTTTATGAATTTTTGCTTGATTCTTTCTTTGTCAACTTTTGGATAGTCTCTTCAGCTTCTCCATTCTTGTTTGCTTACTCCTTCTTGTGTTTTCTGAAGGTATCATCTTCTTGGTAATCATTGACTTCATTCTCTAAAGAGCTCATTTGTTCTCATCGATAATCTTTTCCACGTTACTTCAAAGAAATCTCCCTTGTAACTTTCTAGTGCCCTTTTGCACTCGGCGCAGAGAGTATTTTGATATGTTAGATGAAAACTGCCTCAAATCCATCCAGCATGAAAGATAGGGAGCGAAACTTTGATCTTGCCGAAAATGTTGCATGAGATGTTTGACAGGGATCAAACTTCATCCAACATCATCCAACACAAAATTTTTTCTTCTTTTTAGATTTTTAATACATTTTGAAACTTGTCAAACGCGTCCAACATTTCATCCAACGTGAGGAACACGGCGATCTAAGACGGGATTTTTCTAACACGAACAGTCCGCAATTTACCTTTGCAGCATAGGGAGCGCAATCTGGTCCGTAATTTATCTCTATGTCAAAATCAAAAACTCATTCAGCGCTAGTTTAAACTGGTTGAAAAGCCAAATAATAATCGATAGAAGACATGTTCACAGCAGGAGAGTTACAGGAAATATTCTTAGACTTAAATCATTTATCAAGGCAAATAGCTACGAAAGTGTATGATAATAATACATGGAAATCCTTTTCCATCAATGGACATGGACGAGAACTATTTATACCTTCAATTTATAGAACTGTCTTCCAAGAAGCGTGTGCAATTACAGCTGAGGAAGGAGATAAAAATGAATTATTACTACCAGAAGTACGTAGTATTACTGAGAGTTTTAAAGATGTGGCACTACCAAGGTTTAATAAGAATGGTGGTGTCTCCATTGTAGCCCCTTGCGGTGTTGTAATGCAAGATGATTTATTATATGCAACTGCAACTTATGAAAGTTTATTAAAAGTTGACCAATTGCACAATTCTTATGTAATGTGTTTGAACAGTAATGGTGATAATATGAAACTGTTTTTGCCTTGTGGGAGACCTGATCCTGAAACTGATGAGATCCCGTTTGGGTCAAGGCAATCTCCCTTGAGGAATTATTTCCGATAAACATTAGTAAATTACCAAAGTTCAAATCAATTGGATAATGCTCAAAAATAAAAGAGGCCAAGTCAACGAAGGTAACTACATTACATTCAATGGCGAGCAAATCATGCTCTTATTAGTTCAAAAAATGTCACAATTGATTTAAAACTTCCAAACGGTCCTCGTTTCGAGTTAAAACATCGTTCCGTTGTTATCATCCAATGAATAAAGATTGTTCAAGTGAAGATCACAATGGGAAAAGCTCAACTAGTTGCCCACATAGAAACAACTTAAGTATAGGTAACTTCGCTGGAACGAGGTTAAATGACATGATGTCCTATATGTCGTACAACTGAATATATACAAACTTTTACCTTACTCAAACGCTTTTTACTAAGTATCGCCAAGTATTTTAACGAAATTTATTTTTCAATTTTGAATTTTCCTGCTTTATTTGCTACTTCTTATTTTTTTTCATATGTTTTTGCCTAAAAGTAGTTCTTGCATGCGCTTATTTTTATTCACTGTAAAACCAAAGAGCTCCATCTGTTTTAAATTCTCTTTAAAAGTCATAATTTGTTTTACCCTGTAGATGGTTCATCAACAAGCATTAAACACTCATGAATACTACAGCACCTTTCAGCATCTGTGGTTGACTATAGTTTTATAGTTTTAGTAATAGTTAATAGTTAGTTAATAGTTAATAGCTAATAGTTAATTTTAAACCTCTAAATCATGACTGCATAAATGAATGTAAGGGAAAATATTAATTCAACAACTATATAAGTGGCTGTAGTGTTACTTGTTACCTAAATCATACAGTTGGTAATGATTCCAAAAAAAGAAAGCGCTTAACAGCAGTTGTATTAACAACTGTCTTAAAACCACAGTGCATATGTTTTTTTTTCATAAACTAAAGTATCATGCTAAGCTAATAATCAGATTACTTAAAAGTGATTGAACTTTGTAAAATGAGTGAAAATTTGCAATCCTATAAAATCAACTTTGCTTGTTGCTATGGTTTGTTGCTATGTAATTAATGGATTAATTAACGTCACACTGCATTTGAAAATAAATAATCTATCCGTTTCATTTGGTCTTAGACGAACAAGACTTTTCAAGGTTTATTTGTGTTCAACGGTTTCAAAAGTGCATCGCAAGCGATGTTTCATTTTAAGTTATGGGCTGTATATTGTTCTATATTATAAGCAGGTCCTAGTTCATTTTTCAACTTATGTTCCCCACTTTTCAACCTTTAAAATCTTTCTCTTATGAAGTTTTTTTTGACCTGATAACGGGGAAATTGCAAGATCATCATTGCGCAAGGTGAGTTTAATAAGACGCTGTGAGCCTGTCTCGGCTAATGCCTTCACTGATTTCGTTGGTTCAGGATTCAGACATTTGTTGGAAGGACATAATACTTTCATTATGGCATGACATGAAAAATCTTGGCAGAACTCTAACATAGACCTTCCATTTGTTATAACGTGTGGAATTGGCGGGTAGTTCGTTTTGACTGTCTTTTGAAAATATCGTATATGCAATAGAAAGTAAGCCACGTTACATTACGTAAATATTGAGTGGGCTCAATACTTACTCAATACTCGCTGGGATAGAGTTTATTAATAAGGCGTTTGAGAAAGAAACTTTCTGAGAAAGGTTTTAACCTCTGCTCCTCGTGGTAATTTGTCGTTTCCGTGTAAAGACTGGATCACTCTTCACTTTCGCCTTATCGCTCATCATAGATTTTCGTCGTTTGTAAGAACAATATCACCGATTTGGATGGTTAGTTGTTTCTCATTTTGTGGACTGTATTTGTGTGATTTCCGTAAATTTAGTAGATAATCCTTCCGCCATCGTTCCCAGAAGTGTAGATTTTGAATATTATTTATTTTTACAACTTTTTATATATAACACTACAGAATTTTGTTCGTTTCCAATTTTCACTTTCAAATGGCTTAATACAAAAATATACTCTCTACTGTAAGTTCTCGGAAATGAAATAATTTTTTAAAGTAGACTCTGATCCAGACGAATGTAAACGTGACTTCAAACCATTTAGGAAAAGTTTATACGGCTAACGCAACTTTCCTTTTATGCCTTTCCTTGTTTCACCGATTGTGTGGCTTCATTGGTTATGACATGTATTCCAAAAAAGTTCCTTATACAATATGATTCTGAAAAACTATTACGCAAAATTCAATTTAAGTTTACGACTGAAATATCCTATCGTTTTTGCTTCTAAGGTGTATGTCTTTGCATTTTTTTATTTTCCTCCATGTTATTTTGGAGTTACCGTTTAGCTCCCTTACTCGCCAGACTTCTGTTGATAAGGTTGTGTTGTGTTTGTATCTCTCTGAGTTAAATGATAGTTTATGATTCGAGAATTTATTTTTGAATGTATTTTGAATTTCTCTTTCTGGTAGTTTGATAAGTCATAAAAGATGGTTGCTTCATATACCAGGCTGCTTAATAGGCAGTTGTTAGTCAACGGGCAGCTTTCTCTGTTCACTCAATTGCACGTTCTTTCTAGGCTTGGATTCGCATCAGTTAGAAGTAAGTTCTGTTTGTTTATCACCGATTTCATGTTTGGCATACAAATGTAGCTCAACTTCACATTGTTTTTGTAAAAGAGTTTTTGGAGTTTGTGGTTACGTGGAAAGTGCTTCTTTATGAGGTTCAGGAAATGTCTTCCGATGTTGATGGAGAGGTTGTTGCTAAATGGAGGATTGAACCATATTATTTTCATCGTTCTGTTCTTTTTGCGTCGTTGGGTTGTCTGGTTGGTGCATTGCAATTCATGATGGTAGCATGATCTTTCAAGGGCTGTTTGGTAGTAACGTCTCGTGGCATATCTCTCCGTTTGCAGAAAGGTTTGATATTCGGTTTTGGATGGAAATGGGGATCCGTTTGATTTCGTTGATAATGTTTGGTGGATGGTTAATATGAACGTGTACGCAGTTGATTTCGTTGTCATGTTTCCGATAAGGTTTGTATACTCCGGTGTTTAGGTCTAGTGTGACGTTCGGTAGTGTACACTAACAGTTCCAGTTTTATGCAACAAGTCATGATACGAAGAGTTATAATCATTAGTTATTATACTAAGAGCTCTACTGTGGATTGTATTGGTAGAGTTGTTAGTGGTACGGTTACAAAACACCCATAGCAATAGACAATAACCAAACTGAGATAAAATAAAGGAATTTAACATCAAATTTCATTTTTGTTGATCCACATACGGTGAGGTGAGCCTAGCGAGGGCATTTAATTTAAAACACGCTTTCTTGCAAATATTCTTAACATGTTTGCTAAAAGTTAACATATTCTGTACTGTGATGCCAATAAGTTTCTCCTCCAAAGAGGAAGGCACAGTTGTGCCATTAATGTTGACTTGTAGCAAACATTGTGTGTTGTTACCGAAAAACATAAAATGACACTTCCTTTCATTCAGTTTCAAGCAGTTCAATTTCAACCAATTTGAAACAGTTCTCACCTCCTTTTCAAGCTCATACAAAATATATTCTTGGGATTTTCCTATGACATAAATGGTGTTATCGTCAGTATAATTGCATATATCGTTGGTGATAAAAGATATTAAATCGTTAAGAAAGATGTTATTTTTTTTTTTTTATTATTCTTTCTTTAATGTTGACAAAAGTGGTATATATACAATGAAACTAAAATAAACTCCTTAGAAAATAAAATAGCAATAATGCTAATTGAATTCAACAGTCGGTTAAAATAGCTTTCCAAAACAAAAATTGAATTTGGAAACTCGGCCCATCCCAAGGTCTCTTAGATAAGGTTACCGCTTGGTGAGAAATTGAAATCTTAATTATATCTCTAATTACGCTTAGGAATAATAATAATGATTAAAATACAAAATACTTAAAATATATACAACAATAAATATTAAGGTGGATTCATCCTAACCTGGACATTTTTAAAGAAACAAAATGATTTCAAGTCAGTTTTAATGTTTTTTCAAGATACTATGAAAATTAAAGCAAAAAATGTAAAAATTTCTTAAAATTTATGATGGCGGCCTCGGCTGCGACCTGATAAATAATAAAATACAACTATAGCCGGTCGGCTCATATTTTCAAAAGTATAAATGGCTCTGATTTCAAACTTTTAAGAATGATTATTTAAGGGTGGAACAATGTTCTAAAACTTCAAACAGTTGAGATATTTGAACTGTAGCGGTTAAATGGCTGTCTCTCGGTTAACTTAAATTTTTGGACGAAAAAGATGAACAAAATGTGTTACAGAGCAGAAGTAAATTAAGATTATTGCTTAACTTGAGTTTTAGAACATACTTTAGTGTTTTAAGAACATTTCCTGAAAAAATGAAGCAAATTGGACCAGCCGTTCAAAAATTATGAGCCGACCGGCTCAGATGAAATGTGAAAAAGACAAAAAAAAAGGAAGAATCAATAAAGATCTAAATATATGAAAAATATTAAAAACTATCAATAAGACTTCATTTAGAATCCTCCAGCTTCATATGTAGATTTTTCCATATCAATGTTTTCATCCTGAGTTGTCTTTCTTAAATTTCTTAAAATTTTTCGCTTTTTCAGCTGCGTTGCGGACATACGGTAAGCCGAATGTCGCTATCTTAGATTATTTTGAAAAATGTAAACCTTTCGTCATGTGTTCACCAGGCTCAATCCCTATTCCCTTCAAAATATTGTATACTGCTATGGCTCCATCATTAATTGCTGTATCTAGAACCTTGTCACTATCAATGGAAGCAGCAGTAATTACGCCATTCATAGAGGTGAAACTTCTACTGACACACCCACATCAGTCAAAGCGTCTCCATGTATAGATGAAGCTGTTGTGGACATACTTTCTGGCACCATTTTGGCTGATTCCTTAAATCTATTATATAAATCTTTTCATAACTGTTAGGGAGTATGAGTGATGGCATATTTAAGAAGCAACAAAGCTTCAATGTTCATGTCCAACTCCAACTTGTCTACGTGCATAAACAGTTCTGACGTTTACGTCATAAAACTTTCGACCATCTTTGTGTTTCTTTTCTGATAATCCAAGTTGCTTTGAGGTGAAAAATGCACAAGTTCTACCTTTCAGTTGTAAGAAACTTGCTTAAACCTTCTTTTTTACATCAATGTCACTGAGTTCAAGGGATTTCACATCTTTTCATTCAGGACAGCAAAGCGAACTAAAAACATTTGCTAAAAATGGACACCACGATATCCCGATATTGATTGGCAATTTTGATAATGATTGATACGAGCACTTTGTATTTCAATGTCAATGATCTTTGAAGCAGAGGCTGACATAATTATGGCTTCAGATGATTTAGTAGTTTCATCATGATTATCTTTTTTGCCAAAAACAGTTTTTACATGAGCACATCATTGCTGACTTCTTCTCATGATACTTTCGCTTTTTCGAATAATATTTCTTACTGCTTGCTTTTGAAAAACTGCCAGTATTTCCAGTGCCTCTTCTCCTTTGATTTGGGGTATCTTTATCCGTTCAAAACAGATAACAAAGAGTAAAAATGCAATGCAGGGATGTTCACAAACTGTGCTTCCAGCTTCTTGTGGTCAGAATATCAGTCTCTTTTCCTGATATATTCGTGCTTTTTACATGAATGCAATGCCATCAGAGCAAAGTAGACTTATTCCTTTACGGATGGACGGAAAACCGAACGGAGAAAGTCTGTCAAACTGCAGCCAAACACACTCTATGAATCTTACCCCAAACAATTTTTTCAATTTTTTTTGCTTAATTTTTTTAACGAACTTCAATAAAATCCATTTATTAGTTTGACTGTCAATATTGAGCCAAAATGAATGCCATATTCTGATTCTGCGATAAATTTTGATTAAAATAGATGTATTAGGAAGCACATTCAGAAAAAATCACATTTTTTTAAATTTTGACTTAAAATGTGATTTGAGTTAGGATGAATCCACCTTAATAAAAGAACAGCAGGCAGATATTAGACCAAATGGAAAGGCTTCTGAAGCTAGACATATCCAACGTTTTGGATGTTTTGGGGGCTAAAAAATAGAATAATTTGCCTAAAAATGTCGCCCCCCATAGTTGGGCGAGGAAGAAAATTTGGCTTCTAGGGTCTCTAAAATGACCTCAAATCGATTTCTGGGGATAATTATGGCTAAAAATTTCCATTTTATTAAGTGTCAAATGTTGTGAAAAACGCAAATTGTTCAAGAGAATCTTGGTTATCTTGTGAATGTAAGAAAAAGGAAAATGGTCCAGAAGTGTAATGATACCGCAAGAATTCGACAATGGAAATTATTTCTATAACGTTAACACGAATCAGTCAAAGAACATTTACTACATGCTCGTAAACACATTCATAAAAATTACTACGAATACGTTTGCTACTTCAACTAAGACCAAATCATCAGTAACATCTTTATGTGATGTTAGTATTGCCAATGGGTTGAACCTTTTTTGTGTCATGGTGGTCCGTAGCCATGTTTTCACCCTTCGCATCATCGAAAACAAACCCTCAGCAGTCGCAGTTGTTGCTGCCACTACTAGCAAAAGCTTGAGAATTTTCATTACCGACGGGATCATTAACCAATTATCGCAATCACATTGTTTTAGCACTTCGATGACTTCTAAAGTGTGTGAAGGTTTGTTTTTCTTAGCAATGTTCTTTAAGACTTCAAGCTCAATGCCCAGCAACGTAACATCAACGTCATCACCAAAAATATTTGTCATCTCCTCAATTTCGTCACTTGCATCTTTACCTTCCATTCCTTTAAGGAGCACCTGTTCCATTGTGCAAAAGGCCTTAAAGCTTGGTTGCTCGAAACGGGACATGAGAGCTTGAACGATGGAGTCAATTGCTTCAAAATACAACGGTCTATAGTAGTCTTCAACTGTTACTGCATGGTGACTTTCAGCTGATGGATGCCCTTCCACATGAGTTAAAATGGAATAGTTTGGTCGGTTACGTTTCCTTGGCAATGTTGGTGACTCTATCTGGGGATGAAGTGAAGCCTTTATTGACACAACATCAAAAAATAATTGAAAGTTTTCATCACTACGCAAGCCCATTAGAGTGTCTTGTGTCAGCAAAGCTAGCCTGAGTGCTGCAATTCCAGGCAAGGTTTTGCTCTGTAGGGCTTTTGACAAATTGTCGGTGTGGCTATAAAGTCTTTGCCCCAAACACAGGCCAAAAAAGAACTTAAAAGATTTCATTTGCGTCTGACAGCCAATAATCCTCGAGCGAACATCAGTTGTTAGCTTTTCCTGCAAATAAAGGTCCCAAAGCTGTTGCAAGCTGTCGAACTGGTCAATTTTTTTGGAAACAATTGGCTCTTACAGTCCAACGGGTTGCACACAATTTATCAAAGGATTCTCCTCTTACTTCCAGTCCTTCTTGGTCAAGTCCTTCTACATTGTCGACGATGTTGCCAAGCATATTTTCTCTCTTCGGAGAAAACTTTACCAAAACAGTTATCTCACCAACTGTTCCCATAGTGTCCCCTAAAAGTTTGCAACTGGTAGTCAAATCTTTAACAGCAAGACTTACGGAGCGTCCACAACAGTGTGTAGGAAGAGGTTTGGGTTGTATTGCTGATGGTTGCGTAGCAACACCACTTTTTTTACCAAGCATGTTACTAGCGCCATCGTAAATTTGACCACGACAAGAGTCTAATGACAAGTTGAATCTTAAAAGGCTATCTTTAATTGCTGCAACGATCGTATCGCTCTTTATGTAATCTACTTCATAAAAACCTAAGAAATCTTCATGGACTTCGAGATCATCATCTACGCTTCGAATATTAAAGGACAGCTGTTCTAAGTTCCTAAAATAACCATTTTCTCTTACTTCAGCTACTTTCTTTGATAAAACCTGCTTAGCCATGATATCTAAAAATTCATTTTTTACGTCACTGTGGGTAAATTTTAGGCTTGAACGTTCCAATTTCTCGATGACTAATGGGTCTTTGGTCCCCAGCAATCTGAAGTTGGGTGAAATTGTCGGACCCATGGGTTCCTTGAATTGCAATGCCTTGCCTTGCTAAATATCGAAGTCCTCTAATGACTGTAATTAAATATGACCTATTGTCCTTCCTAGAATCAGCTAAATTTTTATTAACTAAATCTCCAATATCGTTTGATTGAATAGCGTGATATGAAGCAGCAGCTTTGTGGCAATTTGAGTTTTGATGATCATTAAAACATTTTGGAGCCTTTTTCCAAGAACGAAACCCTTTAGTAATGTATGATTCCTCTTTGTTACGTTCTGACAGCAATGTTCCTCTCTTTGATTGTGAGTAGCAGTAGAAACATAACAAGTAGTCGTTCCTTAAAGCAGAAAAATGATCTATGTAGAAAAGATTGAAAAAGTCAACCTACTACGATTCCCCTTCATACAATTCCAAAAATAAAGAGTTTTCAGTGTGTAAAATAACAAAATTTAATAAGCTTGGGTGGACGATAGGAGCCCTCGACTTAAAATCGCTGTCAGCTGATTTTAAGCTGAGACATTTTCCCGCGTCTCTTATTGATTAAACTAGCCAAGATTCTTGACTGAAACCAAACAAAAACTGGCTCAAATATATCATCACCCTCAAATAAGGAAATCTACATACCTGTCATTGTAATTTAGCCAAGGATATTTAATAAACCAAGAAGCTTGACATGATCGATCTTGTTTGCCAAATGTCGTTTTGGGAAAATTAAACAAAGTCGATGGATGATAAGGTGTTTTTATATCTTCATTAAAGATGCGACTTGAAATATTTACAGGATTATTTACTGCAGGAGTATTGACAACGGGAGTATGTACAGTAGGATTATTTACATCAAGCATATTTACATCGCTGTTTACAGATGAACAGCCATTAACAGAAGTACTTTGTTCAGTTTGCGGCGTTGAAGAAACTTTATCTTCTCTTTTAAAGAAATAATCTGTTAACTTTTTACTCATCTTGAAGCCTACGTTTCAACGCTATTTTACAATTATATATATAATCGTATCGAAACTAACATGAACCTTTGCCTTCAGAAAAGTTTCCAAATTTCTTTCGATTGTTTTCTTTATATTGAATTCGAATTCAATTATCAATTGAAAAAATACTAATAGGTCGAAAGTTTTTTTAGCTGTCGGATCATCTTTTTTGAAAATTAGACACACTTCGGCACATTTTAATTCACTTGGGAATTCACAGTTCCTGATAACGGTGTTGTTGAATATCTTCAGGAGACTTTGAGTATAACACTTGTCAAATTCTTTGAGAACTTTTGTCGGGATATCACCGGTAACGTTAGATTTGCATACATACAATTTCTTAATTTCTGCACATATCTCAATTTCTGTTGTTGTACTGAATTCGAAACTCGGAAGATGATTATATTTCTCTTTAATTTTCCGTATGCTCGGATGGGCTTTATATTTTTTGATAGCATTCAGTAGCATTTAGTACGGTTTCAAGGTACTAACAACATTCTGGAAGTATGAGTTGAAGATGTTCGCTATATCTTCATTCCTCGAAACAATACGTTCTTCTTCGACAAGATTAATTTTCTTTTGATTTGATGAGTCATCACTGAAAAATGGCTTCACGGTTCGCCAAAAAACGTTACTATCTGTTATTTTTTTAGTATCCAGGTTTGAATAGTAGGTAACTTTAACCTTTCTCAATAGCTTCACGCATAAATTTCGTCGGGCTTTATAAAGCTTGATGTTTTCAGCTGAAGGACATGACATCGACTTATTTCGCAGTCTGGAATGCACCATGATAGCCTTTCGCAAACTCTTGTTCATAAATAGCTTATTAATTGATCGAATTAATTTCTTTTTAAGAGGCAAATGGCTATCTAATATACTTTTAAAGTATTTTTGAAGTGTTCATATGTGATTACTCCTTGCATTCTGTTGGTTAATTCTGATGTGAAAAGTTCTTGATTAAAATGAGAATGGTCTCTGTAATTGACGATTTGTGGTTGCGATTTTGTATATGTTATTTGCATCATAGTTAGCACCATCATGTGAAAATCTGACAGTCCGACTTAGATAGTCACAGTGTCTTTAAAACTCCTTTCAATATTAGTCAAAATTAGACCAATACAAGAAGGGTTTAAATCTGATTGAAAACATGTATTTTCTTTTACGAAATTCGACATATCGAAGGCACTGATAAACTCAGATATAACGTAGCTACTTGGTTCTAAATTAAAATCGCCAATTAGGACAACGTTTGAGTAGTGTCTTATGTGGTAATTCAAAGCACTCGTCAAGTTCAAGAAAAAGAAGCCTGTGCATTGCAACGGTGGACGGTAAGTATACAACAATAGATACTTCTTCTTTCTTAGGTTTAACTCTAACGAAATCAATTCTATCCCATCCTGTACCTTAATAGAGGTTAGTTCTTTCGTGAGAAGATTTTCATTTGCAAATATCATCAGACAACCACCATTTCTATCTCGATCATGGCGAAAAGGGGGCTTAAAACAAGGCATATCAAATTGGCTGACAGAAAATGAAGAATCCAGTTTCGCTTCGGATATGCAAAGAATATCAATGTTGTTTTTAGTAAATTCCCTCAAGAAATCAAATTTGTTGCGTATAGAGTTGATGTTTATGTGAGCAATGATAACATTATTAGGATTTTTTAGTCGTAAATTCTTCAACAAAGACGTACTATTGGAAAGTTCTTCACTGACATTCACATTTATATCGTCGTTGTAGACTACATTTCATTCATTTTGATATTTGTTTAAAGTGTCAACAAATTTCCGGGATATTAACGAAGTTCCTTTTCGGTTTAAATGAAGTTTACTTCGGTTGAAGTGAAGTTTGGGAGAAATAGTATGATCAATAAATTAAATGTTTCTATCCTGGCATTTTGATTTAACTAGTTCGTTTACTGCCGAACCTTTATCTTCGCGAGCAGTGATTCCTGAAATAATTATAGCATTCGTTCTGTTGCTCATTTTCAAAGCTAATGACAAAATATCATCGCTTATTTGCCCAGGAGCTCTTTCAGATGGTATATCGTTCGTACCGACATGTAAAATAACTTTATCCCGTTTTTCGTTCAATGAGGGAATTATACGATGATGCATTGCACCCGTTTTTGCACCAGAGAATGATTTAACAATAACTTTTAGTTTTTCATTTAATTGATTCCCAAGCTTCCATCCTTTAACATCTTTTATGATGGAATCTTCCAATATATAAGTAACATGGCTTTCGTTATCAAGTTTATCGATAGCCTTTTTAGTAGAAGTATCGAAATCATTATCACTTGCATTGTAATACCCTGCCATTTTTTGTAAACGTTTTTGGCGATGATCACTTAATCCGTCTCTTTTATTAACAAAAGCTCTATGCTTTATTTCTCGAGTTCCTTTTAATTGTTCAGCTAAAGACTGCCTATGTGCTTCACCACATGTAGTATCAAAATCTACCAAATCAACGGTGTCGTGTTCGTGAAATAGCAGAGGAGGAGTGCACAACTGATCATTTCTAATTACGGATTTTTTAGTTTGAAGTTTATGCGAATTAGACGATTCTGGCTATGAAGGTAACAATTGTATAAAATTGTTCTTTTCCAAAAGTTCATTTTTGAGAAACGCAATTTGACTTTTCAATTCTTGAACAAATCAGAACGATCCAGAAATGCAATGTATACCCACATTTTCATCCGATTTAAATTTACATACCTCTAACTTCACATAGTCTCTATGTAAGTCTTTCAAATCACAATATATTTCTCTTTTCAGCCTTTCATATTTCAAGTTCTCGAACTTTTCCGATATAAATTGCTCAGATGTAGACAATTCTTCATTACAATGTCGAATAATTTCAATTTCTTCTTCGACGGGTTATCTGATCCCAGAAATTCTTGGAGTAGCCGATATGACATCCGTTTCTTCCGTTACTTTTGTTGCCGCCATGTTGTCCAGCGTAATACACGTCAGAGCACCTGACTACGGCTTCTGTCTTGGACCTCAGTGCTAATGTTTTTTGGTTCAATTATGACGAATTACGAAGAGAAGGAACGACCAACGGCAACATAGCATTTTAATATGCCAGTGTGTTTTAAAGAACACTTATAAAGCACTTGTACATGTAGCTATGTTCGTCTTTAAGTATCACTTATTTATTTATTTATTTATTTATTTATTTATTTATTTATTTATTTATTTATAAAATCTTTTTACAGGATGTACGTTTTAGTTTATATACATATTTACAGATGTAAGTTAACTGCTTTCCAAACGAGTCCTGTCTTCGAGAAAATCAAAATAGAAATGTAGAATCAGAAATCAAAATTAGAATTTAAACATGTAGTCAAATCAGAGAGAAAAAGTGGTTAAAACAAAGCTTCAAAATTAGAAAGAACCCAGAACATTCAAGTGCACATATACAAATATAGTAGATAAAACTAAATTATCGATAAATAAAATATAGCCTAAATACAAATATAGCTTTCTTTATTAAAAACAATTAAATTAAAATTAAAATTAAAATCAAAATCTATAGTTTTTTAGTCTTTCAAAAAATAATTTTTCGTTTTCTTGAGTTCTTATTTGTCTAGGGAGTCCATTGTATGTTACAGCACCTTGATAGAAAAAAACATTTTGGGCCACTTTGATTTTTACTTTTGGAAGTCTTATCGAATATTTATTACTTCTTGTTGACTTTGAATGAGACAGAATTTCAAAGTAGTTGAGCATCGGTGGTGGTAGCTGAGTTGTGATAGATCGTCTCACAATTTGGCAAGCATGACGCTTCATAGATGTCATTATTGGTGTCAACTTCACTTGTTGGTTGTTGTTTTCGGTGATTATATTGATAGCGCGTTCATGTATTCGATCTAGCTTCTCAAGTGATGTTCTAGCAAGATTTAAATTTACAGTTCCACAATATGTAAATACTGGCACGACAATGCTAGTATAGATCATTTTCGCAGCTGCGACAGTCAAATTTGGACGCAATTTCGAAAGTAGACGAAGTCGAGAACTGCACTTCTTGTACATAGAGTTGAAGTGATCATTCAAAGACAGTGTAGAATCCAGGTGGACTCCCAAATATTTATATGTAAGAGTTTGGTTGATTTTCGTACCATTGATTTTAATTTCAAGTTTTCCAGTTTTCTTCAAACGGGGTGGAGTTCCAAAGATCATTGATACTGTTTTACCCTTTTTCAGGTTTAGAGATAGATCGTTGTCGGTCAGCTAGTTGTTAACTCTCAGAATGTCTTCATTTAATTTTTCCTGAATGCACTCTGAGTTCTTTCCTTCGACATAAATCACAGTGTCGTCGGCATATTTGATGATATTGCAATGGTGTAAGCAGGTGTCTACATCGTCTTGAATTGATCCTTGTGGGACACCTCTGAGGACTGAGAATTCTTGGGATAGATAGCCGTCATAAAATACATACTGTTTCCGATGATAAAGATAGTTTTCAAACCAAATAAGTTCAGTTCCTGTTATTCCATATGATGGTAATTTCGACAGTAGGTAGGAATGACTTACTGTATCGAAAGCTTTGCTCAGATCCAGGTACGTAACTCCCGTTAGAAGACCATTGTCCATATTTTTTCTAATATTGTCAAGTAGAAGATTGCAAGCTAGTTCTGTTGATCTATGTGGACTAAAACCAAATTGACTGCTCTTTAACAAAAAATGTTTTTCAAGGTAACTTGACAATTGACGATGGACGATTTGTATCTTGGGTAAGCATGGCAATACGGAGATTGCACGGTAATTATTAAATTCCGATTTAGAATCTGATTTATACAGTGGAGTGATCTTCGATATCTTCCAAAGTTCATGAATTGTACCTGACGATAAAGATTTGTTAATAATGAAAGCCAAAGGTCTAGATATTGCATTAGCCGAATCGATTATTAAATTTGGAGGTAGGTCATCAATCCCGCAAGCTTTCTTACGTTGGAGTTTTTTCAAACACTTGCTTATCTCAAATGGTGTGATGGAGCGGAAAGAAAACTTTTGAGTTGTTCGTAAAGGTATGCTGATTTTCGGTTTGTCCTATACAAAGTCTTTTATTGGGTGGAGAGTTCTTAGAAGCTTTGTTGCTATGCCAGAGAAAAATCGGCCAAAGCCGTTTACGATAGCTTGTTTATTGGTTATTTCTTCGCCATTTTCTCTGAAGGTTGTACTTGTTTGTTTTCCTATTGGTTTTGTGGGAAATATATTTTTCAGTGTTCTCCAAAACGAGGTGGAATTACTGCAGTTTTCAGTGAGCAGATTTTTATTGTAGTTTTGCTTTACTGTTTTGATCATATTGTTTACTTTGTTTCTCTGGTGTTTGAAATTCTCGTAGTTTTCAGTGGATTTGTTTTTACGGAATTTTCTCTGGAGAACGTCACGGTAGTTCATTTCAATTTTTAATTCTTGTGTCAGCCATGGAGAGACATTTGGGTTTGTTCGTTTTGTGACGAATGGAGCATGCCGATCAAAGTTGTCAGTGAGTATTCGGTTGAATGCTTGTAGTGAATCAGAAATGTTAGGTGAATTGTAAACCGTCGACCAATCTGCTTTCTCAATGTCTTGTTTCAGTTTAAAGTGGTCGTAATGGCGGTAATTATACCGTGGCTGATTCGTACAACATGGTTTTATTTTTAAACAAATAAAAATGATGAAAACTAAAATATGCGGCCGCACGTTTAAAATATGCGGCCGCACGTTTAAATATGCGGCCGCACGTTTAAAATGTGCGGCCGCATATTTTGATCACAGGATGTTATTTCTGGGCGTTTTCTATAAACATGGTCTGGAAACTTTACACTACAACTTGATGGCGTATAATCATGAGGTCTGTCGAATTAAAATCTACAGCATCGTCAGCATATTTTAAGTTACAAAATATGGCGTCGTATGTGAAGGTATGTTGTTGTTGGAGATTGTTTCAAAAAGTGTGTTTGCGCCAAAATCTATTGGTTTTTCCTTTTCTTTTACTTGAAGAATATTACTTTTTGCAGGTGTCTCAATTCTTGGAAGACAGGAGAATCGGATATTTGCTAAATCGTTTCATCTTGGCAAAAATAGACGATAACATTGCACCTCAAGTGGACAATTATAAGTTAACCGAATTGGGTCTTGCTTATGGCGACATTATTTCATACAGGCAATTTTTCGGTGACAGCACAGACGTATCTTCTGACTCAAAAAAGCTGTTAACATACAAGGAAAGAGTGGAGGAACTAAAAGAAAGCTTAAAAAGAACACACAGTGGAAGAATGGATGCCATGAATAGACCAATAACTGTGCAACAAACATACAGTGTTCATGTTGGAATTAAATGTTATGAAAACAAAAAGTACCGACAAAAGATAAGTAAAGGAAGCACAATAATCTTTGATAAGGAGATGACTTATGAAGATATTCACACTCAGTTAAGATCTCATTTCAATGTTTCCAAAGAAATGAAGACATACATAGGTACCTATGAAGGTACTTCACTTGAGCATAGCTTTATTAACCTTGAGAAATATGCACAACCACTTAAGGAAAGGAAAAGGGCCATAAAATTGTATTTCTATTATCCAAATACTTATACACATTTAGAGTTAAAAAAAAGGTGGTCTGACAGTTTGATGGATGAGGAAGATGATGATGAGGAGAAGAATGAGAATCATTGTTTTGAAGAAACAAATAATGATGATGATGACGACGATAATGTCTTACTTCCATCTTTTAATGACATCCTTTATGGCACTGATGAAAGGCGAAAGATATGCGATGTTTGTTCTTGCTCATACACAACAGATACATGTATTCGTTGCGAGCAGGATATTGAATTTCAAGCCAGTATCTTGGCAGATGCTGAAAAGTCATCAGAAAATCATCTTGATAGTACGCTCCCTGATGATAACTCTGACTCTGAGCTTTCAGTGGAAGAACTGCGTCAATATAGATTACGAAAGTTCATCAATCTCCCAATAAGATTTCGACAAAGCATTGGAGAGACTATCAGCAGTGAGAATAACGGTGACAAAATCACTTTGGGAAACAACAATGAAAGAACATCAGATTTTGAGGCATCTGATGGAATTAGTACAAGTTTTGGAGATGCTGAAGTTGTTAGATTTATGGAAAGTATTCCAACAGGTGAAATTTCGTTGAACACGAATCAATCAGAAAGACTTCCTTCTGAGGATGAAAGAAGCAATTTTATTGCAGCTGCATTGGACCAATATCAGCAAGACAGTATTTTAAGAACCCCCAAAACAATAATTGTTCAAAGGGATATGACAAAGTTTTGGAAGCTTTTGTTCAGCCAAAAGTTTGACTTAAAAGATCATAACCTGAACATAAGATTTGCAGGTGAAGCTGCTGCTGACATTGGCGGACCATACAGAGAATTCCTTACTTTATGCATGAAAAATCTGAATGCACTTGGATGTGACTTTTTTGGAAGTAGCAATGAATTATGTTTCACAGGTAATCCAGATAGAATCATAAATGGAGTATATTATAAACAACTTACAGCGTGTTCAATTTTATCTGCTGGTCGTGGGCCAGAATCATTTCATCCCATCATAGTTAGAGCAATGTATGATGTTACTCAGCCTGAAAGTATGGAAAACGTGGATGATGCTTTCATAAAGCAGACTTTGCTTGAAATAGATGAAGAAAAGTACGATGTTCTTTATGATCTGAATATTGCACCTGCTCGTAGATCAAGTAAAGAACCGAAGAATATTTTTTTGCTCACATCCTTAGTTTTGAATAAGTCAGCTGCTATAAACCAATTCAATTCTGGCATGTCTTCTGTTGCACCATCATTTGTGTTGAATTCATCTTATGAATTGATGAAAACATTTATGGTAGACTGTCATAAAAGCTATAGTTTCAATGACATTTTACAACTAATTCATTATCCACAGAGAGATGAAATCTGTAATGGCTCTAATGCATTCATTCGCTTTCAAGATGCTGTAATTCAATTAGAACTGCTTTTAGTGTCAATTGAAAATGGAGAGTTAAAAAAAAACAATCAAAGCATTGGTTTTGAAGATTTTTTGTACTTTGTTACTGGTACTGACCGTGTTCCTCCTCATGGTTTCAATAAATGCATAGATGTAACATTTGATGACATCACACTTCCAAGGTCTAATACGTGTGGCTTATCTGCAGTTTTCCCTTATGAAAATATCGTTGACACATTTATTATAGCTGTTCAATTTGGTGGAGGCTTTGGAGCCATTTAAATGGTTTGCTATATATACATCCTAACAACTTTTAAGTTTTTGAATAGATTATGTTTTTCCCATTTCATTTTTTGTTGACACAAGTATTTTATACATGTCCTTTAGTTCTTTAGTACTTAGTTATATTTTAAGGCTCCTTCTTCTGAACACTTCCTGGAAAGGTTTCTTATTTTTGTTGAGATTTTGTTTACTAATTAGCTTTTGTTCAACTTATTTGTTGTCACTCAACAAAGAAGTGTTATAACTTGTAATTTATATTTAATTGAAATTATACTTTGCAATTTCAAAAGTACTTCACTCTAATAACCATCAATTGAAATTGCAAAAAGTAGGGAAAAGAGTAATAGTAATTTGATAAAGGGTATTTCTTCTGCCGGAAATTTTTACTGTGAAACTATGTAATTAAACCGTTAAACATTCTCTTGAGTATGAACAATTAATTTTGTGAAAGCCAACAGAAAGTTTTCAGCAACAAATGTTTCGAGGCGCACCCCTTCGTAGGTAATTAACAGTAAAAATTTAGTTCGCAAAGTATTTCTGGCATTTGAAATTTCATCCCGTTGGCATTTCGTTTGAAAGATTTTTATGTTGGTTGTATTTTTTACAAAGGATACTTCAAGATACACGTACAAAATGATTTGCTATGAAAATGTCTTTAAATTGAGAACCCATCTTTTTCCAAGCACCCCAGTATGTCGATGAATGAGCATAAAGCACTTTCAGCGTCCGTGGGGATTCTAATATGATAAAGATGGACATAACAGAGATATAACTCGTGTATTTTTTCATCCCTGCACATAGGTTGATGATTAATGCCAATAACACTTTTCGCAATTTCCAGATCTTCCTGAATTAAACTTATTCCTTGTTTGCTAAAACCAACAGTGGATGGAACATTGAATAAAATTTCAGGAACACCTCCAGGCGCATCAGCTGATCTTCTTATTTGTCTTGTGTTCCAAGAACGAACGCATTCGTTCAATTGACTCTGTATTACAGGCATGAAACAAAATATTAAAGCCTCTTTGTGCAGTGGGCATGATGGCTTATAGATGCGCTGTCTGATCATCTCATCAAAAAAGTTAATGCACCATCCTAGTCTGAATTTCTTAAGCCTTGACCAGAAAGCTTCGATACGTTGGTTTCTTGTTGAGGCAGCGTAAATGAAACTGTCGTCGTCGTTAGTGAAGAACTTTTGAAGCTCTTCACAATAAACATTTTCCGTTCCTAAATCCATGCGTAACGTGTTCGGTGCCTTTTTTAGACGGTTCAAACATTGGAGATAGTAATGGCTTATAACCAGAGGGTCATTGTTTGTGGTTGATGCCATCAGCCACAAAAGTTTTCTGCTAAAACCATCAATGCAACCATGCAAAGCAAATCCGAATCGCTTCAACTTATCATTGCCATCGATGTGCAACACATCCATTGGACCTGTAGTATGGTAAACTCGCCTTTTTATAACATTGCCTCGACGTCTATTGACTCCATCAGAATCAACACGTAGTAGGATTTTTCTGACGTCTTCTCTTGCGACATTTATATCGTACCGCATAGTGATCAGTTCAGTCATTTGTCGATATCCGATGTTCTTATCAAGATGTCCTTTATTAACAAATCAAAAAATTGAAAACATTACACAGCTAATGTTTCGTAATTGTCCATACTATAAATCCATACTTACCAAGCTCGTTTAATATGATATCTTGTAGAGTCAGAGCATCTACATTTTTTTTTCTGCTCAGCCCTTTTTGCTTCAAAATGTGTTTCAGTTTTCTGACTGTTAACTTTTGTTTATGAAGTTCTGTTATGATATTACAAATATGCTCATACTTGAGCTTCGGTTTGATGTGGAAGTAATACTCCACCAAACTATCTAATACCGTGGACCCACACCAGTTTGTATCAACAACATCCATTGTGAAATGAAATGTATGCTGTAATGTGGTGTTTCAAATAATTTCTACGGACAGGGAGTCAACAACTTGTGAATTCTTTCGACACTGAGATTTACTGACCAGAAAAGATAAAAATATAGACTAGATAAATATATTATTTAAAGCCATCGACGAAATATGCGGCCGCACGTTTTAAATATGCGGCCGCATATTATAAACGTGCGGCCGCATATTTTAAAGTGCGGCCGCATATTTAAACGTGCGGCCGCATATTTAAACGTGCGGCCGCATATTATAAACGTGCGGCCGCATATTTTAAAGTGCGGCCGCATATTTTAAACGTGCGGCCGCATATATTAGTTTTCATCATTTTTATTTATTTTAAAAGAAAACCATGTTGTACGAATCAGCCACGGTAGTAATTACGATATCGAATAGTTTTTGAAGTACATTTCATTCTGTTGTGTTTATGATTGAAGCCAATTAAGTCGTGGTCACTGAAACTAAAAGCACATACGTTGTTACGGTAGCAGCGATAGCGAATAGCGTATTAAAACACCCGTGGACTACTACTGCTACTACTCCTCCTCCTCCTCCGGCCGAAATGGCAGTTTAGTCTGCGATGTAGAGTCTGCGAGACTCTACTAATAACGCCATATAAAGTTTAGTGAACGAACACAGCCTTCGAATTTTTGAATGTTTTGCATAAATCAAAAAATTAAAAGTGCGTTTTCTTTAATACTTTCTAACTCAATTCAAGAAATAATGAATTATGATCAAATAGGTTTACATAAAATTTGAACTTATAGTTACTTATGCTAACTGAAAATACTTTGATACTTGAAATTTGATATATGTTGTTTTTCTTGTTATCAGTTCAAACCTTCCTATAGCACCTCGGTTGTTAGCTACTTCACTGTTTTGTGCATTAAGATCTAGTTTAAGGAAGGCAATTATTTGTTGGAATTCATTTTTGGTTTCGTGAAATTATAATTACAAACATATCTTTTTTTTTTCGACGTGCATTTTTTTCTACAAAAGTTCTTGTAAAAAACTTTCTATATAAAAACAACGTTGTACAGCTCACGCATGTATAATTCTTTTGTCTTTAATCAATTAACTTCTGCTGTTTAATGATTAGACTCTATTTACACTTACTAATCATTTTAAACATATCATTACTAACTTTATCGTTTATGCCTGTTTTCTGATTTGTTGTTACTCTTGTTACAGTTTTAACAATCTGCTTTAATTGGAAAAGCGTGAACAACGATTTCAGTTCTTTGTTGTCATTTCTTTTCTGGTAATTAATATTAAAGTCTCCAGTTAATATAGTCTCTTTATTTTCTGATGATGCTTTTGTTAGTGATGCACGAAGGAGATCATGGAAGTTTTTCGGTAGAAATTGTGATGTAGATGGGGGTCGATACCATATGCTAAGAAGGAAACTTGTGGTTTTAGGAAATTTAATTTCAAGCCAGATGCATTCCAAGTCAGCAATCGCGAGATCAGTTCTTTTAGTAAACGGTATCCCATCTTTTATATAAGCTCCTACGCCACCATACGAACCATTATCTCTGTTTTTGCAAATAAATGTGTACCCCGGAATTTCGTAAATTTCAGTCGGGGTAGAATTATTGATGTGGGTTTCACTGAGTGAGAAAATATGAGTGCTTTTGTGAGTTTGTAGAAAGGCTGATATCTTGTCAATGTTATGAAAAAGTCCTTGAATATTTTGATGAAAAACCTTCAGGCCCTTTTGATTGAAAAGTCTTTGTAAATTTGGATCTGTTGGTCCTGGAAATTTTTCTGCATCTCCAGACAGCAGCAACAGCAAACAAATAAGACTATTTCTCTGATAAACATATTTCTCATGCGATCTTGTAGCAATGTGTTAATGTTTAATGAATCAAAAAATGTTTTCGACTTCCATGAGTTTAAGGATGTTTGATTATGGTTTGCTGTCTCCTTCTCGTCAGATGCGAAATTTCGAAAAAAAAAATTCAGAAATATCAAGTCGAAAAAGGGACTTTTCTAAATTCAATTATGGACCAAAAAACTCGCTAATCGCTTGTAACTAGACATCACGTGAGTAAGCAACATTTGCTCTTATACGTCATTTTTGTAAATCTCTCATTAAGTCTGTTAGTGGATTGAAAGCATTTTAGTGTCTTCTGCTACCACTAGTTATGAACTAGTTTGTGGAATGCTTACATTTTTAAAATGCGGTCAAAATTTTGCAAAGGTTTTTAATGGTAAAAAATGGTAAATTTAAATGGTAGATTGAGTTGTGAGCGAAATTATTTCTTTTTTTGTGTGCGACGTGATTTCGAAACAAATACATTGCAACCCCAATCAAACGTGACTTTTTTGCTGGTGAACCAATAGAGATAACGTTTTGTTTTTATTACTATCGTTAGTTTCATATTCCAAGGACCACCGTTGACTTGGCTTTGAAAACAATACATCAACTAAATACAAAAAACCTAACTGATTAAACATTTTGGACAAAAAGCAGCAGTGGCAGAACGTGGCAGCATGTGCGGTTTGCCAGTGTATGCTAACGCTTGTCTGACTGTCTGAGACGGGTGAATTTTTTTTGGAGCAATCAAAATGTTTAAAAACCGATACATAAAGAAATATTATAAGAATATTATAACACAAAAAAGCTGCCTTCAGATAGAAGTCGTGTTTATTGAGTGACCTTTACTGAGCCACCTTTACTGCATTTGTGTTACTCTCTTCACCGCAACCTCTTTGAAATGAAGATGAAAGGACCTTTTTTATTTGTTTCCACCATTGTGACAACGCTAGCAGTGACCAGAAAAAGCGTTGAAGCATCAAAGCAATTTATATGTTTCAAAGGAATCACGAATTCGGATATAATGTAAAGTGTACAAAAGATGCATTTATTCTGTAATAGAAACAAATGAAAGACATTATTTTTATTCAAGAAGGAAGGCAAACAATCACTATAAAGAGAATTAAACAGTCCAATAATTGGTGGTCAGGGTCAGTGAACGCATTTGGAAAAGGTACATCGGTCATGCCTCTTACAAAGTTTTTATTAAAAAAAATAAACCACCTCACCGTAATTTGTAACGTTAACTGGGGAATGGAAAAATGTTGACTTTCCATTCCGAGTTGATGTTGGATGACTCTTGTCTTAAGAAACACAGGATCAAATCTGAGTAAATCTCGAAATGTGCATCTGATAAAAGCCTCCAACAAATGTCTTGCAATCGCATGAAAAATGTTGCCCGTGTCCCCGAAGCTTAAGTTTCGAAGATTATGCAACCTTGACACAGCGTAAAAAGAAATTTTGAAATATCTCATAACCTTACAATTTGCCAAGCATTTATAAAAACTGTGCAAGTTTATTTGAAACGTACTTTAGTCTTGAATGATTTTGTGCATGTTTGCATGGTATTCTTTACTAAAATCTTAATCAGTACGGTACTGGTAATCAATACTGGCTGGAAATAATTTCCAGATTCGGCCAAAATTGGAACATTCAGTTAACTGGAACAAAATTTATTATTCAATTATTCATTCATCAACAATGTCGTCCTATTATTTTATTTAGAATATATTTCGATACGAATGTGTATCATCTTCAGCTAAAAAATAAATAAAACCAGTAAAATGCAGTAAACTACCACATACCTATAAACATATTTACACACAACATATCAACATATCTACACGTAAAAAAGTTCGTACTAAAATGAAAATTTCACAATAAAATTGATAATTTCAATGCTCACGTCAGCAGTCCTACGGGAGCATTGCAATTATAATTTAATTGTCAATTTTCGACTTCTATACTCATCTTTAGTGTTCAGTAATGGCTTAATGTCTTTAATAAATAACGCCTCTAAAGTCATTAAGTGATAAACGGATCTATTTGTTTTGGCTAAAACGGACACGCATTCCATTGAAAATTCCGCATGACACTCATTAAAATGTGCAGCTACTGGCCCCTTGCGTTTATGCTCCTTCATGCGTGTAGTCAGATGACGGACAGTTTGTCCGACATAACACGCGTCACAGCGTGGACAAGCAATTTTGTAGACTACTTTGCTTTGAAGAGAGCTATCAGCTTGTGTCTTCAATGATGGCATGGATGTTTTCAGTTTCCTGATTGTTTTGACGACAACACACGGCACATTTGTCCTTTTCAATGACGTTTCAAATTTTTCAGTCACCTTTCCTCTGTACTCAATTTTCATCACTTTCTTTTCAGCCTGTTCTTCATCTGTCTCTGCCGTTTCCTGGACTCTTTCATTCTTTTCCCTTTCTATGAGTTTATCGATTGCTTTTTTCACTAAAGGCTCGTAAAATGTGGTGGATATTGATTGTTCTCTAAAACAGTTTTAGCCTTTGTAACACTCTCATGAAAATTCTTCCACGTACTACAGGTGTTGTATATCCGATGAATGAAGCCTGTAACCACTGATTTCTTATACTGTACAGGTGCTATGGCATGAAAATTCATGGTTAAACCAGTGTCTGTTGTTTTGGTGTACCACGTGGAGTTTAATGAACGATTCTCCCGCATGATTTTCATATCTAGGAATGGCAGTGATTTCTGATGTTCCCTTTCGATTGTGAATTTTAATGAAGTATGGTAAGAATTGATTTCACCTAGTTTTTGGTCAATTTCTGTTACTTTAATCTCTCTCAAGATGTCATCCATGTATCGTTCATACATTTTTGCTGAGTCCTTTATTCTCCCATCATATTTACTTAACCAGCCGTTGGCTAATAGAGGAGCTGGTGGACTCCCCATCGCGAGGCCATCTGTTTGGCGGTAGTAACCATCGTGGGTCAGCATCAAAACGTTGCATGTGCATAGTTCAAGTAATTCTATGAAAGTTTCCTTAGATATTGGAGGTTTTGGGTAATTTCCAGAGTATAGCATTTCAGTACAGTCCATAATTGCCTCTTGTACAGGAACATTTGTGTAAAGTGACGTCACGTCGAAACTCACTAGTTCTTCATCTGGTTCCAAGATAACGTTTTTCAGGTTATTTGAAATGTCCTTTGCAGAGGAATTGATGTTGCATTCCTTGACTTTCATTATTGAAATGTAAGGGTTGCGGAGTGGGTGCGTGTAATCAACCGTTCGCCAGCAAGAATATGGAATGCGTGAAAGTTGGATATATTTGACAAATTCTGGCTAGCGAGTTGAATACTTGAATACGCATCCATATCAAACTGAAAAGATATGTTATTTATGTTTGTTTTCTTGAAACTGATGCAATGTATCATATCAATATAATGTACACGTTTTAGATATATTGCGATTCAAAAGACTTTTTCCGTATTATTTCAAGTGTCGAAAGTTTACCAAACCGTGCTCCGTTGCTTCGTTTAGATGTGGTGATTTTGCAGAAAATTAACAGAAATCGGCTCCTAGCAATTTTCAGTTATGGATAATTATTGTCAAGTAATGTCACTATGCAAAGAATCAAAACGAGGTCGGGTTTGATAGTCGGATGTTCAAGGTTTTGATTTTGTGAATGTGAGATGAAACACTTTATGATCAATCATTTCCAGTTCTTTTATGTATAAGCACAGATTCAAAATTCTGACACTCACAGTGGCAAAAGTAGCCCGAACAAAAATGATCTATTCTAAGAAAATGTTCAGCTAAATTAACCCAGACATAATTATCAACATTCAGCTTTATGATGCAACTTCAGACATTTGTTGAATCGGTCACATGTTCCTTTTAAATGAATGATAACTGAAGAAATCTTTTAGAAAGAACTCGAATAGCATATGTACATATATATAACGGTTATACGAACACGTTATATAACTGATTTGTTTCTTCGCTCTTCATTGTCGCTTTGAAAACCATTTAGTTTTGATTATCTAATTTCATTAAAGAATTTTATGTCAGCTGTTGCTATTTTTGCCCTCAGTTATTTCTCTCTAATTTATAAAGTTTCATCCAGGCACACGCTACAAATAGTAAATTGATAATGCCTTATTCACCTGAAATAACACGAGACAGAGAAAATAGTAAGAGCATAAACTTCCCATTCACAATACTGATAATAGGCAAAATCTACTTATAATTATCCGCAATCGTGTGCAACACATTTAACTTAGAGAGTGTTTGTTTTTGTTTTTTTTCAAAATCTTCTTAATCGTGGTCATATAGCGGCAGTTAAACCACGCAAGACACATTCACGATTACGGAGGATCTAACGTCAGTTTTCTTTAAGCCAATCAAAACGCAAGAAATCTTTTTTTCGCCGTTTTGATTGGCTGCCGAAAATCAAAAATCGATGGCAGCGGAATCGGTTAGTAAATCCGTTAGTCTACAGACAGAAGCAGACGAAGGTGAATTTGGTTGAGCACGAAGCAAGACTGGGTGAATTTCTTATTACAAAAACCTTTAATCTTCGATCAATACTGGACCAATATCAAGTCAGAAACAGTGTCGGCAAACAAGAAGTCTGTTTTGTGTTTTTCAGCACAAAACAAGCACAAAACAAGCATATTTCTGTGCATGTACAGTAGAAACTTACTGGAAGGTAAAGAAAGTTTACAGAGGTATTTAGTACATGTTTGCAGTAGAAAAGTGTGCTGGAAAGTAAATAAAGTATTAGTTATTTGTTTACAGGTATGAAATAAAGAAACTTAAGAGTTTAGAAGTGTTTACAAATGGCTGCAGCAGAAGAGCAGAAAATGTTGTGATGATGATGATGTGAATTGATTATTGAAAGGTATATATAATCGTCTTTTGTTTGAAGTTAAACCAAAGTTAAAATAATATAGATCTATTTACTAAGAAGACAGTTAGTATGCTGGATGAGTAAAGAATAAGTGTTGTGAATTAGGAGTTTTTCACTGAGTTTAAAAATGGTTCCACGGATGTCAATGTTCTGTCATTACGGTTGTGTTTTTTAAGGTTAATGCTTTCTCAAGGTTTCTCTTAGTTTGTTTTGTTTTTCTTTCGATATCCTCATTGTATGATTAAGTTTTTTTTGTATACTTTTTGAATGTTTTCATTTGTTAAGAAATCTTTAGCTATACAAATTCTCTTATTAAGTTTGTGTCTTTAATTATTATTTTTAAGTTTAATATATGTTCTGGAAGTTCCTTTTTTATTGTTTCTTTGTTTGTTTGTCATAATACGGTTAGGTATTTGAATCATTACGCATTCGAAATCTTTTTTCTTTTAGATAAGCAAAATAAAAAATACAATAACCATAAAGAAATGAAACTCATTGTTTAAATCATGATGTTGATGGCTGGTGAAGAACAGATTATCAATTTCAAAAATTCTGTCCAATGTAACTTCAACACGAAAGAAACACAGTTGGAAGGTATCGATTTGTTTTCAATTCACATTTTGTAATGTTATTTAATGTTTTCTTTTGTGTTCTGTATTATATATTGCTTTTTTACACTAAATTTACTTCTATTCTGCGTATACAATATATACTTCTTTGTTGTATTACCATTTGTTTCTGCATTAAATCTTCTGCATGTAAAAACATGATTTTGGTCTGAAGTAGGGCATTTAAGTGTTGCAATGTTTGTTTCACGTCTCCAGGGTAAAAAATAAGTTTTCGAAACCTTTATTTGGTTCAGTTCCAGTGATACACATATGCATTTATACGCATTATTATAATAGTGGGATGTTGGATTCTTTGGTCTATAGGTTTGTATTAGTTTTATTATGATTTGTTTTACGTAGGAGTTACTTTGCTGTGATTAGGTAAATAGTTGGTAAATATTTAATTGACTAATCCTCTCTCTCGGTTCAACTCACATTGACTAAAACTGGTAAAAATTATTACCAGTTATATTCAATACTCTACAACATGGGCAAACTTATCATTGCCAATTCTTCATTTTATTTTTCGTGAACTGGACGCATGCTGAATATGGGTTGACGTTAGATTTTTCATCACTGGGAACCATTGCATTGCATCTTCAATCCATACAATTTATTTTACAGAGTGAAAAAAGCCACACACAGCGCGTGTTTTTATTTTTGATGGGCTTAAGATCTTCCAAGTAAAACGACTGTTCTGCTCTCCTATATTTAAAGTTTAAAGTACTTACAGCACTGATACCCATTCTTTTCTTTTTCTTTTTTTTAAATGAGTTGCTCCCTGCAAGGCCGAAGCCACTACTAGGCAGAAAGCTACAAGATGAGAAAAGGAAGAACTGTTATAAAGACAGATGAGAGAGATGAGAAAAGGAAGAAGAGTTATAAAGACGGAGCAAGGTGGCGGTTAACCTTGGATTTAAAAGATTGCAGATCATACTCAGCAGGAAAACATGAGGGAGGAAGTCATGTGGGAGTTCATCATGGTGTGATTTAATTTTTCGACACTAGGTTTGAGACTTCACTTTCAGAATTAAAACTCGTAAAAAGTTTTTATACGGGATACTAGTCATTTATATAATCAAATACCGTAGGCCAAGAAAAGACGATTTGTTTTTTGGACTCAGTACTCAGAATTTCATGTCCGCATAAGCGAACAATCTTCAGCTAAGTAAAAAAACGTTACAAAATTCGTTATGAAAATACCTTTGTTGGTTTCATTTGACGTCACGTGATCTCATCTCTTTTATGGCACAAAAGTTCAAACTTACGTCAATGACGGCATTTTGATATGATTTCCGTCCGTTTGTTTAATAAGTTGGTACCAGGATAATTAGCAATTTCAAATTTCTTGTTCGAGAGTAAACATTTGTTTGCTGCTGGGGTGTATGCCTTTGCGTTTTTCCTCCATGTTATTTTGGGGTTACCGTTTAGCTCCCTCACTTGCTTATATCTCTCTGAATTAAATGATAATTTATGATTCGAGAATGTCTTTATGAATGTATTTTTCGTTAGTCCGATATATTTCATTTCCTGGTAGTTTGGTAAGTCAGAAAAGATTGCTATGCCAGGCTGCTTGATAGGCAGATGTTAGTCAATTGGCAGCTTTCTCTGTTCACGCAATTGCACGTTCTTTCTAGGCTTGGATTCGCATATGGAGTTTGTGGTTACGTGAAAAGTGCTTCTTTATGAGGATCAGGAATTGTCTTTCAATGTTGGTGGAGAAGTTGTTGTTAAATGGAGGATTCAACCATGTTATTTTCCTTGTTCTGTTCTTTTTGCGTCGTTTTATTGTCTTGGGGGTGTATTGGAATTCATGGTAGTACCCTGATCTTTCAAGAGCTGTTCGGTAGTAAAGTGTTTCCTCATGGAATATCTCTTCGTTTGCAAAAAGGTTTGATAGTTGGTTTTGGATGGAAGTGGGGATCTCTTTGAGTATGTTTGGTGGATAGTTGGAATGAATGTGTACGTAGTTGATTTCGTTGTCAGGTTTCCGATAAGGTTTGTATACTCCGGTGTTTAGGTTTAGTGGGACGTCCAGGTAGTTGAAGATCTTCATATTACACTGGATCACAATTTCCATGTCGTGTTTTTTGAATACTTTCTGGAAATCTTTCTTTATTCATTCACTTTGGGGACCAGAAACGTTTCTAAATACTGCTAATCCATCGCCTTTGTATAATGTTCTCTTCTGTATTTTGTCACGATAGTTGAAAATATAAGGCAGCCTACCACTTCACAAACCTCCGCCCCGTCATAGGCGCTCATCGTCACATCAAAAAGTTTGTTTTCTTTTTTGACCCAGCATTCGTTGTGGTTGAAGAGAAGAGATTTGCGAGCGTGAGAGATTATTTCCTTGTCTTGGTTGTCAATTTGTATTAACGTTTCAGCGAATCTTATGGCATTTTTGAGAAGTTTTTCGTTTATAGAGGGATAAAAATCTTTCACGTCAAACATCATAAATTTGTGGTTTTTCTTGTTGTTGATCTTTTTGAACCAATCTATTACGTTTGATGTACTTTTCCACTGGTCGAGTTTGCAAATCGATCGTAGTTGGATGTTGATTTTTGCGATTATCATTTAATTAATTCTTTCAAGTTCGTTTTTTGCAGCATTAATGAGTCGGGTCGTTGGGTTATAAAGAAAGTTCTCCTTTTGATCTTTCATGGTGATGAAACAGTTGTTTTTCGCGTTAATCGTCATTCTTTCAGCTATGTGATGATCTCTTAAGATCTTCCTGCCGTCTTCATTAACTAAGTGCTATAATCAAATATATATTATCGCGCTATACTAATCCGCAATGTGTGTAACACATTTAACATAGAGAGATGTTTTTTTTTTTAAATTTACGGTCAAGATCTTCGTAATCGTGGTCATATAGCGGTAGTTAGTCCATTCGCCAATGGGCTTATATGCCCAAGTAAAAAGGCCGAAATCCAACCGTTTCCTACTATATCAAAATGAAGGAAAGGTGGTTTTGCAAAAGGATCTTATATATGGGGAAGCCCCGGCGCTGATCGTTTTTATTGGCTAATAAAGGAAAACTCTTGAAATGCGCTATTTTGATTGGCCGAAAAATTCATAGCAACAGAGTCCGTTTATAAGGTTTTTCATTTCTGTTAACGAAAAAATAAATATTAAAGAAAGTAAGAGCAAGGATATTTAGCTATGTGTTTGCAGTAGAAAAGTGTGCTGGAAAGTAAATATAAAGTGTTATAAAAAGTTTTATTAAAATTTGTTTACAGGTATGAATATAGGAAGTAAACAGTTTAGAAGTGTTTGAAAAAGGCTGCAAGATGATCAATGTTGTTTACAAACATGATGATGTGAATTGGTTTTGAAAGGTATCCTCTTATGTTTGAAGTTAAACCAAAGTTAAAATAGTATATATCTATTTAGTTAGAACACAATTAGTATGCTGAATAAATAAAGAATGCAGGGTTGTTTACTGTTGTGTTTTGAATTAGCTAGGAGAGGAGAATTTACCCTGTTTTCAAAAATGGTTCCGCAGAATGTTTTCAGTTATTTAAAATTAGCTATACAAAATTCTGTCTTTACGTTTCGTTAGGTGAGAATTATTTTGTACTCCGATTTCTTTAAACTGAGAAAATTAAGTTTTAAATTTCATAACCACACAAAATCTTTAAGAAACCTTTCTATGGAAAGTTACTTGGTACATTTTGAATACATCGTATTTGGAATCCCTAATCAAAAATTATTTCAAATTTACTAGTACCCACTCTCCTCCAGGGAAAGTTTACAATTGGAGATAGAACAAAATAGTAGCGAAACAAGTGATATTTATTAAAATTATTTTGTTTTAACTCCATACAAATTCACCTTTAACTGACAAAAAAAATTTTATACAGTACGAAAAACATCAATTTTCCTTTATGTTGCTTCTGTGTATAACACTTGGAGTTGCTTGGGCACTCTAAAATCTTAATTTGGAATTTAAAAAGACTACAAATTTTGCTTAAAAGTCTTTGGCATGAGCTGACAGTGAAATACAACAGACACGTTACGTCTAAAAATGACAGCAGGGCTGAACGAAAAAACGCTCGCGAAATTAAAGATAAAAAGGTAGTTGTTGTTTGTATTGGCTTAGAAAATGTTATAAGCTTGCCAACATCTAAAGTAGGAAACTTTTAATACAAAAGAAAGCTATCACCATACATATATATATTGTTCATACAAGAAAGGGTATTGTGTGTTTTGGAACATTACTGGAAGAGGGACGGAATGACATTGCCAGTACTACAATGTCAATACTGGAAACAATTATTAAGGATGAAACTGCCATTAAAAATGTTATACTTTGATTTGACTCGTGCGTCGCACAAAATCGAAACAGTTATAAGTCTGCTCTGTCCTTTTTCGACAGAGATAGTTGCAATCAAACAGAGGTTTTGTCAACCTAGTCGTTCCAGCATTCAAAAAGTTGATAATATTCATAGTCAAATTGACAGGGCCTTCTCTCCAGTCGAGATATTTTCTCCGCTTGGGTTGGTGCAAATACTACCAAATGTGAATCAAAAACATCCTTTCATGGTAATAAAAGTGCAATCAGACAACATTGAGAACTTCATTCAAGTTGCTGCATTGCTTAATTATAAATCTGTTCCGTATTTTTCAATCAAAACAGTTGTTCATTGCAAAAACAATCCAAACCATGTCTTCTATAAAGAAAAATTTACCGACCCTTTTAAATAGGGTAAACTGACCAAGAGTCAATAAACCAGAAAGTCTACCCAAAAATTTCCATAAATCCCGTTTACACAAGTTTTGAAAGCTAGCAGATTGATTTCAAAGACAAAAAGGATGATCTTGAGAGTATGGTTGCCTATATGCCTCCTATTAATGTTGCTTTTTGTAAGATTACATTAAAGTGAAAAAAGATAAGTTTGGCACCAATCTATACAATTTATATTTTAAAACTGCGTATTTAAAGATTGCGGTAAATTTTCTAGGGTGAAGGTTAGCTATTTTGCCAATTGATTAATGTCCTTTGTATGTTCTCATGTGACTTTTTATATTTGCATGACATTAATGTTTGTGATTATATTCAAACCACAGAAAATGAATGCACTTTTAGGGCTTTATCAGCATCTTATGATTGATAAATCGCTTCCACGTTCGCCATTTTGAAAATACAATAAAAACAAACAATCTCCACTATTTATCTAACAGCGGTTTCAGGGCAAATCAATAACCTCGTATCAACCTGTACATAGAATAAGCCGTATTTGCTTGGCTTTTGGAGATAGAACATGATAATTTTAACGCGTTATAACAAATAAGGAGATAAAACAATATCAGACTGTCGTTTTTGGAAAAAGCTCACGGAGAAAGAACGAAATGATCCTGAAAAGCTTGAAAACAATCAGAGCTCATTTTTTCCAAAAATGGAGATAGAACAAAATAATTCTCACCTAACGGTTTGTGTTTTTAATTACTATTAGGTAAGCTTGTTCTCAAACATTCTTTTAGTTTGAATTTTTTTCTTTCAATATCGACATAATGCGATTAGGTTTTCTGTAATATCAATATGCATTCCAAATATTTTTTCTTTTATAAAGGAAAATAAAAATACAATAACAATAAAAAAATGAAACTCATGGTTTGATATCATGATGTCGATGGTTGGTCAAGAACAGATTATCCTTTCTAAAATTTCTGAAAAAAAGACACACAGTTAGAAGGTATATATTTGTTTTCAATTCACATATTTGTAATGTTATTAAACGTTTGCTTTTGTGTGGCTGGGTATATAGTTCTGTGTTATGTATTGCTATGTTTTACGCTCAAGTTGAAGACTTTTTTATTCAATATTATACAGTGTGTATCAAAATGTCTTATCCAGCAACTTTCAAGACGTATATCTCATTACATGTCTGATAAAGTATTGTGAATTTTATATCACAAGAAAGAGCTTCTCATGCACTATCCATTGATATAAAATTTTTGCAAAATATTTGTTCTTCGAAAAGATATTGAAGAAAAACTCAATGATTTGGCTCATTAATTTCTTAAAAGTCAATTCACTGACATTTTAATGACTTTTTAATCATGTAACTATCTTTTGTTCTGCTGATGATACCTTTAGAAAGTTTTAAGTATAGCTTTGCATATTAATTTCCCATAACAATTAATCTAAAAATTGTAAATGAGAATCTTTTTACTGTGTCATGATTTTTAATTTTGTTATTGTGTTTATAAATGGCCTTCATTGTAAATTGATTTAATTGACTTTTAACAATTTAATGAACCAAATCGTTGAGTTTTTCTTCAATATCTTTTCGAAAAACAAATATTTTGGCAAACATTTTACATTAATGGATAGAGCATGAAAAGCTCTTTCTTGTGATATAAAATTCACAATATTTTATCAGACATGCAATGAGATATACGCCTTGAAAGTTAGTGAATAAGACATTTTGATACACACTGTATATATACCCTAATTCTGTGTTATATTAATATTGTTTATGCGTTAAATCTTCTGCATGTAAAAGCATGATTTTGGACTGTATTAGGGTATTTTAATGCGATGTTTGTTTGTGTTTCACGTCTCCAGGGTAAAACATAATTTTACAAAACTGTTTTTCGGTTTAGCTCCAGTGAAATAATACATTTATACGCATTTTAATGGTGGCATGCTTGGGTGTATAGTTTTGTATCAGTTTTATTATGATTTGTTTTACATAGAAGCTATTTTGCATTTTCTGCTTATGAAAAATATAGTTTTCGGTCAATAGTAGGTCATTTTAAGTGTTGCGGTGTTTGGTTATGTTTCACGTCTCCAGGGTAAAAAATAATTTTTATTCAGATCAGCTACGTTTTAAACATGAAGTTGTTGGATGCTTGGGTGTCTAGCTTTGCATCAATTTTGTTATGATTTGTTTTGCGTAAAAATTACTTTTGAAAAATTGGTTTTCGGTCAATACATAGTACAATATTTAATTGTTTAGATGATTTAGTTTCTTTATCATTTCGATGTTTTGGTTGTTTCAAGTCTCTCGGGGAAAATGATTTTAGAATGCTTTTATTCGTTTAAGCTCCAGTATTGATTAAATCCGTAAAATACTTTTTACATTTGATATTACGTGCTACACATTAATACCAATTATAATTACTGGCTTTTGTATATCTTGGTATTTTGCATTATGTTTTCTTCTTTTAAACTTTTGGGTATAAAAAAATGGTTTTGGTCTAAAGGCAGGAATGTGATTGGATGTTTCAATTTTTTTTTATTATTTTGAAAACCGGTAAGAAATGTTTTACCTGAAATGCATGTTGATCTTTGGCGGCGTGCGACACAACGCAAACTGAACATGGGCGGCGAGCGACAACGCCTTGTTAGGGTTATCGTTTCGGTTAGAGTTAGGGTTAGACACGAAGGTGAAAGGTAAAAGGTTTACTACACTTACTGGAAAGTAAAAAAAAGTTTACAGAGGTATTTAGTGCATGTTTATAGAAGAAAATCTTCTGCAAAATCCAGAAAGTTACCTCTCGTAAGTTTTATCTTTTTCAGTGTATAAATACAGTAGCGTAATTTCAGTGAAAAACAAATAGCAGAAGAAATTGTTTTAAGTATATGATTACAGTAGGGAAGTGTGCTGGAAAGTAGTAGTTTTAATTAGTAGTAGTTTAAAGTATTATTACTTTGTTTACAGATATGAAATATGGAAAGTAAAGAGTTTATAAGTGTTTGAAAATGGCTGCAGAAGATGATCAATCAATGCTGTTTACTAACATGATGATGTGAACTGGTAGAAAAAGGTATCCTATTTTGTTTGAAGTTAAACTAAAGTTAAGATAGTATATATCTATTTAGTTACAACACAGTTAGTATGCTGGATAAATAAAGAATAAAGGGTTGTTTAACTGTTGTGAATTAGTCAGTGGAGATATTAACTCAGATTAAAAATGTGGTTGTTTCCAATTTTTTATAAACTCTTTAGATATAGAAATTCTGTCATTACGGTTTTTTTTAATTATTATTCAGAAGGTAAATGTGTTCTTGAAGTTTTTTTAGTTTGTTTTGCTTTCTTTCAATATCGTCATAGTATTTTAAGCTTTTTGTATGTTATTTGAATGTTTTGACATGTTAAAAAATCTATACAAATAAAAGTTTGTGTCTTCAATTATTATTTTGAATGTTAATATATGTTCTCGAAGTTCCTTTTTTATTGTTTGTTTGCTTGTTTGTCATAATGTGATTAGGTATTTGAATCATTATGCCTTCGAAATCATATTTCTTTTAGATAATCAAAACAAAAGATACAATAACCATAAAGAAATGAAACTCATGGTTTAAATCATGGTCTTGATGGTTGGTGAAGAACAGATTATCAATTTCAAAATGTCCCATGTAACTTCGGCATGAAAGAAACACAGTTGGAAAGTATCAATTTGTTTTCAATTCACATTTCGTAATGTTATTCAATGTTTGCTTTTGTGTTCTGTAATATGTATTGCTTTTTTTACACTAAAATTACTTCTATTCTGTGTATATACGATACATACTTCTTTGTTGTATTTTCATTTGTTTCTGCATTAAATCTTCTGCATGTAAAAACATGAGTTTGGTCTGAAGTAGGGCATTTTAAGTGTTGCAATGTTTGTTTCACGTCTCCAGGGTAAAAAGTAAGTTTTCAAACCTTTATTCAGTTCAGTTACAGTGATACACATATGCATTTATACGCAATATTATAATACCGTGATGTTGGATTTTTTGTTGTATAGGTTTGCATTAGTTTTATTATGATTTGTTTTACGTAGAAGTTACTTTGCATTTCCGTTTATCAAAAAAATAGTTTTCGGTCAATAGTAGGGTATTTTAAGTATTTTTCTACCATTAGTAGAAGGAAAGATACCTTTACATTGCATTTTATTTTGATCGTTTCGAACGTCTTTATTGGAATGTTTTGATTGATCAAGAAACGATAAAGAACAACGAAAGTATTACACGAAGATTTATTAATGTTTTTAGAGTACGCTTTTGAAATTTTTTGTTTTTTTGTTTTGTTTTTCTTACAGTATGGTTTCTGCATTATTACTTTTCCTTTAGGGAAGACACATAAAAGCAATATATAAACGATCGAAGAAAAGAATATCATGACGTTCTGGGTTCGCGCAATGAAAATCGCTAGAAGGTATAAAATTGTTTATAATTCATTCGACTTACGACTTTGGCTTTTATATACGTCGGTGTATGGATTCCAGTTAAAGGGATTTTAATCGCTCTGTTGTTTTCTTTGACGCACAATTTATTTTTACTACTGTATATAATCGTATCGTGAAAGATGCATTATGAATATTTTGATGTGTTTCAGATCTTCCGATTAAAAAGCTTTTCTGTTCAGAACTCTAGTGTTGATAATGAACTAAAATGCTTTAGCCAGATTACCTACAGATTTTTAATTAAAAGGGTGAGAAGTGTTGTTTTTTCCGTATTGACGTTAGATTTTTTCATCACGGGGAACCATTGCATTGCATCTTTAATCGATACAATTTATGTTACAAAGTGGAAAAAGCAGAAGCACAGCGCGTATTTTTATTTTTGATGGGTTTCAGATCTTCCAAGTAAAACGATTGTTCTGCGCTCCTATATTTAAAGTTTAAAGTACTTACAGCCTTGATACCCTTTCTGTTCGTCATTATGTCATTTAATTTTTCAATACCATTTTTGAGACGTCACCTTCAGAATTAAAACCTGTAAAACCTTTTTTACACGGGATACTGGTGTTATTATAATTACGTTAAATCCAGACGGTGTAGAAATAAGCAGCAAATCAACTTGAAGAATCTCTATACGAATGTGCTGTTTTGGTTTTAGTTTCTTTAACTTTGCACACGCAATCGTGGTATGTACCAATAAAACGTTGTACAAATGAACTTTAGTAAAATGGCATAATCAGATCCATTCGTTGATACAGGAGAACAACTAAGACCAGCAGCAACCCAACATTTTAATCTGTGTTTTGAAGAATACTTAGAAAGCTTCGCGTATCTATCATAAGGCTAGAGACATATATAACATATTCTAACCTAAACCGTTTGATCAATGTATACGTTTCTGGCGACAAAGATTCAAGTGTTGTTATAATGAATAAGAAAGACTATGCAGAAAACGTCTAGCAATGATTAACACCGGAATAGAGGATGGCATATAAAGACCTTCGACCCTCGACCACATTTAATGATCTTAAGCAGTTTCAAAATGTTTTGTATAGAAACTTTCGTAATTACCATGATCGAATGAAACCAGAATTTAACCAACCTGCCAGAATTTATCCTGCTGTTAAAATTCATAAATAAACGATTAAAGAATTGAAGTTTAGACCAACGATTGCCCAAGTTTTATACATACAAAGCACCTCAAGTCATTGGAGACTACTTGAAACCTCTCGTAAAAGATAATGAATACATGGTCAAAAACACACAGGACTTGCCATCACTTTTGAAGAATCAACCACAGATGAATGCAGACGAGGAGTATGTTTCTTATGATTTAATGTCCCTTATCGCAAGTATAACAATCAAAGAAATAATTGAATATATACTGAAAACGATCTGTGATGAAAAGAAACTCCCTCAATTATGTTCGAAGTTAATTTTCAAACGTCTCCTTAAAACTCGCGACTGAAAGCACGTTTGTATTCCAAAGCCAACTCTACAAGGCAAGGTTTAACCATGGGTGGCCCCCTCTCTCTGACATTTTGTCCGACATCTTTATGACGAAACTAGAGGAAGACACCGTACTATCGATGAAACAAACGCTTTGTAGATGATACATTTAACCGACGCTAGAAGAATGTTAACGATGACCTGTTTACTACTTCGAATATTCATCATCCAACAATTCGATTTACTGTTGAAATTAATCTACCTAAATTTCTTGACACAAAAATATTTGAACGAGAACTTTCAACTTAAAACTGGAATGGTGCATAAAATTAAGAAATTGCCCCCCTCATTAGACAACAAAGACTTCAAAGCAGTGCAAAAGAAATGCAGTTTATGGCAATTTACATTGTTCTGAGAAGATATAATCAGCGGAAGTTGATATCATCAAAAACAGGTAGCGGAAAGCTGATTACCCTCTGAAATTCACTAACATTGTCATCAAAAAGTTCCATGAAAGAACGAAACAAAAGGACCTCGAAGAATTCACGATGCCATCGTTGTTATTTGAAGAAAACAAACAGTTACTGTTTGTTAGTATCAATTCTCTTTTGTTTTCACAATGAAAAAATTTCTAAAGTGTTTATCAAAAAGTTTCATGAGGTTACGAATAACACTTATATGTCGAGGATCATCAATTTAAATGGAAAATTCTAACGAGAGCAGTCATGCTTTATATCCCTAGAGAAACCATCTTTAAAGAAACAAACAGAAACAAAAGCTCTAAAGGACGACCTCCACTTACTCGTGCGAGCGCGGCGCTCAGACGATCTATTTTTATTAAAACAATAATAGATAGCCTGAGCATAAAAGGTGTTCCAAATGTTACCTCCACTTTCATACGAATAAAAACAAAAGCTGATTGGTGCGATCAAAATCGTGTCGCCTGAAAGTAGAAGTTGTTTCAACTTCCAGACGAACACTTTTCTTTCGTAGACGAATTGGATATTGCGCAATATCTAATTGGAATAACAATAGATCGTCCAAGCGCCGCGCTTGCACGAATAAGTGGAGGTCCGCCTTTAGAGCTTTTGTTTCTGTTTGTTTCTTTAAAGAAGGTTTCTCTTTTCAGGAACGGTATTACGTAGTCTCCTTTGTGAATATTTTTTTATCTTTTACTTTATGAAACTACAGTGTGTTTCAAAACATTGGCTTCAAAAATTTTCATCGCATTTTTGAAGAAAACATCCAATAAGTATTTATAAATTTTACATCGATGGAATCCTTATTTTTTGGTCTTTCTCGTGATGTAATTTTTGTAGGAAATGGAAAAGTAGAAGAGAAAATCGAAAAATAAGCTTGGAAAAACTCATCAATTCAGACAAAAGTATCTTTATTGTTTAAAGGTGCAAAATCTATGTTTTAATATGTTATTATGTTAATGTTTTCATGTTTGTGACCCCTACTTGAGCGAAAGACTTGTATTTTGATAAATGTACAAACATTCTCTATCATTATCTACATATACATATACAGGGTGGGCCAAAAAAAGGAGACCTTCGTTGACAATCTGCTGTGGGCTCAAAATTACTGCTTTTCAAGAAATCATTTCGCCATAGAAAAAGGTGAAAAACGCCCTTTCTATTCATAATGGTCTGTTAAAGAGTATATTTTGAGATTTGAGAAATTACAAAAAGACTTTTTCGAAAGTGCTTTTCAAAATTGTAAAATTTTACGTCAATTATTTACTGAAAAGATTCAAACGAAAACCCCAGAGTTTTACTTTCTTTATCCATGTGTGGCGAAAGAAGTTATTGCATTGCATCATTACACAGTGCAATAGCATCATTGTTACCATGCAAGTTCTGGTAAGTTAATTCTAGCGAAATTAAGGTCTCCTAATATTTCAGCAGTAGTGGCTTAGTAGTTAAAGCCTTGAGCTTAGGAACCCGATTTTGGAGGTCGGTGTTGAAAAAGTCACGACTCTTGGAGGTACTGCAACTAGCTCGATTCCCTGATGTATTTGGAGGAAAATGAAGGCTAGTCAGGGAGATTAACACTATGAAGAACATCCAGAATATATAGCCCCACTCCTTGTTGTGGTTTCGGCCTTGATTGGGGCGAGTGATTTACAAAAAATATTTAGCTTTGTATGTAGCAAAATCTTAAAATCAACTTATTATTTATTAGACGCCTAGTCTCGTAATCGAGCAAAAAAATAACAAATATAACAAATGTCAAAATATTTTCATCTTTTTCTTCTTTCTTTCGTACGTTGATACTTTTCTACTCGTGTAGAATTTATTGCATTCGAAGCGGATTTGATCATTGACCGCCATTCGGAACGATTTTGAACAGTTCTATGCCAGGTTTCAAGAATGTTACCTTTCTTCATGATGTATTTCAAATTGTCCTTAAATCGAAGTTTGGGTCGACCAACAGAGCGTAAACCTTCAGCTAGTTCTCCATAAAATAATGACTTAACAGTTCGTTCATTTCCCATTCGACAGACATGACCAAGCCACCGTAAACGGTTCTGAGCAAGCAAGATTTCAATGTCATCAACGTTCGAGCGAGCTAAAACAGTTTCATTGCTCACAAAGTCGTTCCAACGTATTTTCAAAATTGATCTCAAATGTCTTTGTTGAACAGTACGCAGCTGTTTTATATCGTGCGCATACAATGTCCATGTCTCACTGCCATACAGTAGAATGGGTAGAAGGCATTGCTTGTAGACACTTATCTTGGTATTTATAGTCAGATCATGGTTGTCGAAAACTCTTTCTTTAAGGTTGAAGTAAGAGCTTGACACGGCTTGGATGCGAGCTGTGATTTCTGACTTGAGATTACAGGCTTGATTGACGTAGCTTCCCAAATACTTGAAACGTTCAACGATTGCTAACTGAACGTCACCTACGAAGAAATCAATGACTGGACCGAGACATATAACTTCTGTCTTTTTGGCGTTGATCTTGAGTCCAAATTTACATGAAGTTTCGTTGTATCTTGTAAGGAGGGTTTGTAGTCCAAAACCAGTTCCACTCATGATAGCAATGTCGTCTGCATATTGGGCTTCTCTCAGATATTCGTAGAAGACCTTGGTTTTAGATTTCAGTCTCTTCAAATCAAAAACATTGCCGTCAGTGCGAAAGCGTATAAGGATGGAGAATTCACTGTCAATATCTTTGAAAGCCAACCAGAGTAAAACGGCTGCATAGATACCGAAGAGAGGTGGTGCTAGTTTACATCCTTGTTTAACTCCGCCGTTGTAGGGAAATGATTTGGACAGTTCACCGTCGATGATAAGACGAGCGTTTACATTCGTGTACAGGCATTGTATCATTCTGATCAGCTTAGATGGACAGCCAACTTTGGAGAGTATCTGGAAGAGGAGTGGTCTGTCGACTGTATCAAAGGCTTTTGTGAAGTCTATGAAACAAATATATAAGTCACGTCGCTGTTCTCTTGACTTTTCCATGATTTGACGGACTGTGAAGATTCCATCAATAGTACCTCTTCCGGATCGGTAACCATGTTGCGATTCCGGATAGATATCTGGTAAGATAGTTTCGAGTCTTTGAAGCAGGATGTCAGCCAGCAGCTTACCAACCGTACTGAGAAGAGATATGCCTCGATAGTTTCCGCATTCAGTTCGATCGCCTTTCTTGAAGAGGACGGTTAGGTTGGGGTTGACAAGATCAGCAGGAAGACTTTCGGTTTCCCAGAAAGTTGTAAAGAGTGTGAACATGTAGTTTTTCAAGTATTGTCCTCCAAAAACAAGTGTTTCCGGCAGGATACCATCAGGTCCTGGACTTTTTCCAAGTTTGGTGCGTGTGATTGCTTTTTCAAGTTCTTGTTCAGTGATTGGTTGTTCAAGATCTTGTCTAACAGGGAGGGTATCGAGTTCGTCTAGGATACGATTGTCAGTTTCCACAGCGATATTGAGTAGTTCAGAGAAATGTTGTACCCATCTATCTTTAATTTCATCTTGTGTGGTGAGGAGTTTGCCCTGTTTTGACTTGATCTGGTTAGTGTTTCTGGATCTCGGACCATGTACTTGACGGATGATGGAATAGAATTCACCGAGTTCTTTCTTTTTGTGATGAGCTTCAGCTTCGTTCGCCTTGTTGAGAAACCAGTTGTTTTTCATGGCTCGGATTCTCTTTTGAATTTCTTGTCGGTTGAGGTGTTTGTCTTTGAGCAAGGTTCTTATCTCAAGATCGTTCTCATCAAACCATTCTGAATTCCGATTCTTTTTCTTGCCGAAAGTGTGGATTGCAGCATTTTGAAGAGTTTCTTTGAAACTTTCCCAGGTGTTAGAGCAATTGGGTAGATTTTCATTGACATACTCCTGAAGCCGATTGATCTTCTCTTGGGTCATGGTTATGGAAGGTTTCATGGGAGGTTTCTGTCCTTTCTTTTTCTTTTTGAGAGGGAAGGTGCATTTGCAGATAACAAGTCGATGATCGGTAAAACAATCAGCGGTGAGACTAGCTTTAACAACGTTGATCCCTGGCTTGGTGATTGTGTTTGATATAACATGGTCTAATTGGTGCCAGTGCTTGGATCTAGGGTGTTGCCAAGTACATTTGAGGCGGTTTGGTAGTTGAAACATAGATCCCATGATGGAAAAATGGTTTTGTGAGCAGAATTCGAGAAGGATCAAACCGTTGGAGTTCATTTTTCCAGTACCATGTTTCCCCAATACGTTTGGCCATAATTCCCAATCGGAGCCAACACGGGCGTTGAAATCACCAAGAATGATTAATTTGTCGTTTTTGTTCGAGTTAACAACTTGGTTGAGAGATTCATAGAAATGTTCTTTTTCGTTTTCTGAGCGTTGCATTGTTGGACCATAAACACTTACAATTTTCAAGAAGTCACCTGATGTAAGCTGCAGTCTTAATACCATAATTCTATCCGATACGGGTATCAGAATGGGGATGACTGTATTGAAGAGACGGTTTGAAATCGCAAAGCCAACACCTGCTTCCTTTGTATCTCCACCGCTCCAATATATTGTGTGATATTTCTCGATGACATTTCCTGTTCGTTCACGTCTTACTTCACTCAAGGCACAGATGTCGATATTTGCAGATTCAAGTTCGTTCGAGATGATGGCAGTAGCTCTTTCAGGTCGACAGGAGTTTGGGCTATCATTAGTGGTTCGAACGTTCCATGCGGCAAAATGAAGTTGTTGCTTGTTGTGGGTGTACGGGTTTCGCAGAGTTTCCACCACCACCGTACGATGTGGGGCATCGGTTTGCTCGAATGCAGTAACATTATTCGTATCAACATTAATCGTCATCTAAATTTGTCAGTAAGGCTGCCCCTGGGATGACGACACTACTTGGGGCAAGAGTAGTGTCCCTTGGCAGGAAACACTCATGACCAGCGGCAAAGCAGAGCTGAGACAGCTGAGAGGGAGAACCTGTTGCGAGGTGTCAGAATTGAAACCGGATTGATTTACAAGACTGCCGGGTGCCAGAAGCGATGCCAGGTTGACACACACAACTGCCGGGATGCCAAAAATGATGCCGAGTTGACGATCAAGGTTGCCAATGTCGTACCCTGACACGGGGGGCTACGGGTGTGCTATCACAGGCCCAACTGTGAACACCCAGGCTAGTGGAGGGAAGGAGTCACCTTACTTCTCCATTCTAGAGCTAGGCTCTAGCCACTGCCCTATATAGTACCAAAAAATACTTATAAGAGATTCTTCAACAGGTTCATAAGATGAATTGTTGTCATCACTTATATTTTCTTCATAATCTTTATAAGCTAAGATGTAAAAAGTTGTCTTCAACTATCACGTACAAAATTTATTTTAAGTGGAAGACTGTCACTAAAAGACACAAGTTAAGGCATTGCACACATTGATCATTTGTAAAACCATTCTATTCACCCACCATATCATTATATCTCACTTACGATCAACAACTTCATTGTCATCTTCACCTGGTTTGTGATTCACTAGAGAAAAAAACTTGAGAAATGCAAGTATCTTAGAATTTGTATGCTCTCTCTATGCAGTCATGTAACTGATCTGTTTTACCTTTCCTAAGTCGTTTTCTTTTAGGATACATCCTTAGGTTTGCAGTATTACTTTCTATCTTCTTTGTGTTACTTCCACCTTTTGTAATTTCTTTTCTAACTTTGGAAACTACAGGACATTTAGCATAGTTATCAGCAACTTGCTTTTCAATTCCTTTTTTATTTTGCCTATCCACAGAATTCACAGATAATGGCATATCCACTTTACTGGAAGTTTCAAAACACTTAGAATCAGATGCTGTTGTAGATGCTTGTGAATGTGTAGCAAAAGTTTCTCTGTGAATATTCATCAACTTTTTGGTCTTCAGCTGTTGTGAACCAGAGGCAGCTTGATACACATCTTTATTCATTCGTTCAGAGTGACCAAAATGGTTGTAAACTAATTCTTTTTCTTTATCTGAAAGATCTAATTTGGCCAAAATGGTAGCGACACGATGACGATTCTGAGTAGCATTGATGGTACCTTTTTTATGAAGGCGAACTAGAATGTCATTTATACAGTGCCAACCACTTGCATGACTGGTACTGTTTTTTGTGCTGGCAAATATGTAGGTGTTACCATCGGCAATGCCTGCATTCCTCCTGACTTCCTCATTTGTGAGATATTGCATCGCTTTGGAACATTCAGGTGGAAACAACACAGGTACAAGGTGGTCTCCACCTTTTCCAGTTTGGTAAGTAATAAACATTGTTTTAGAATTGAAATCTCCAGGACAGTCTTCTTTATCCAGCGATTCCCCGTTGAGTGCCTCTGTCCGTTGGTAAAGTTGTAAACGGACAGGCTCCCCACCTCTCCTTGCACAAAAGATGATCAAATAAGTTGCAGTGGCAGACCTGATAGTCACAAATGCTTCAGATGGATGTGAGAATACATCAATTGAATTCATGATCACATTGCATTCATTGACTAGGAGTTGGACATCGTCACTGTTTGGCAAATTGATAGGCTTTCGGAGATTGACATTCTTACTGTAGTTAACATCGTAATACGCATCCCTAAAAAACTCATCTTGAGATAACTGCAATACTTTCAGAAATTCCACCACCTTTTGGGATCTAAAATCATCATTCTTTACTAAAAAGTGGCCAGTCAAAAACTTAGCAGTAAGTTTGAGTAAGTTCAAAATGGTGACTTTAAGACCACTCTTTTGTGTCGTAACAGAAATGTGATTTGTGCTTTCATGTGATTTCTCTGAAATGACATTGATAGCACTTCCCAATACCATAATAACTTCTCGCCTATACATATCGGACGCATCATTTGCACCATCAGTTAATACTACCTCATTTTCTTGGAAACAGAGGTATAATCTGGCAGTAAGGCGCATCCTTGATCTTACTAATCTTCTTGTCTCAGTAACTTTATCCTTCTTTCAAGATCTCCAAGCATCAAAATAATTTTATCTGACTTTATATAGTTCCCCACCTTATCCAGATGTAGAGTATTTGAAAGTTCTTTGAATCCAGTTGAAAAGTTTTCATAACTTGTTTCTAACACCATAGGTACCATTGGTAACATTAAATTATTGTTCGCAGAAGGGCAAATGAGCTGGTGACGTGCTTTATATTTTCGTGCGAAAAGTCCTTTGCATCCAGAGCACATAAGTGGTGGTTCTTCTCTATCCGTTTTCCTTTCTCTCACAAAATTTGTTTTTCCAGATTTAATAATGTCCAAATTGCAGTTTCTTATGGCCTGTTTTTTAAATAGGTCAATATGCCGATTTTGATCTTGACCATTCATCGAAAGTAAAGAGATGACAGAAGGTTCTTTCGCATGCTTTGACAGAATGTGGCGTTTTAATCGTGTTTGTTCTTTGTTACAAAACACACAGGGGGTGATGGCTTTTTGTATTTCTTTTTAGCTGAATGCTCTGATCCCGTACTTTTATTATCAACAAGAGATGCAACTGACAGATTACTCTCACAATCTGCATCAATTACTTCCATGGAATTATCAAGTACAGTACCAGAGTCATTCAAGGGTGCATCCATATTTGCTATTATATCATTGTAAAAACATATGAAGGTTGCTAGCGAGGTATGTTCTTAAGACATGTATTAGAAAACAGAGCAACTGTATCATTTCAAGCCTTACAAGTTACATTACACGTGTACGTGAAGACGTAAATTTTTATAGACAAACAAAATGTTTTAAAAGAGGTGATAAAAGAAGTTAGTTATCATTTAGGCTGGTAGCAAATATATGTCGTCGCTGTTATTGTGTTGGAGATTATCGACAAGTACGAAACAGATGGACATAACAACAAAGAACAGTTCGAATTGATATTAAACGCCTAACACCTTCCATTTCGTACCAAACTCCTAACAAAAGACGAGATAAATGATTTGTTTCATACGAAAATCATCTTAGATATTGAAGCCATGTTGAAGTATCAAGAATTTGTATTGAAATGTTTTTGATTGACATACAGAACCATTACAAAATGTACAAGGTTAGGCATTATAAATTTTTATTGTACTCAGTATTTCTCATTGAAAGTTCATCAAGATGCCAGGGTGTCAGATTTGTAGTTCTTGGAATTAGGGCCACTAATAGAGGCCAGAAGAACTTGTTACAGAAGGAATTATTTCATGCATCCATATGTAAATTCAGTGTATTGTATCTAATGGTATCTCGTGCAAAAATCGGGCATCAATTTTGAAAATGATGATCACGAAATAACATCTTCGTTTTGTCTACAAGAATACTTACCTTGATAATGCATAATCTGTTTGAGAGTTCATGAAAAGGCTTCTCGTTACCCCAATTTGTGAAGAACTTGAACGTGAATACAGAAAAAATGCACCACTCTCAGTAATAAAAGTGGTATGCACATTGCTTATTAGTATACAAAGGTTTTGATGAATCTGGTGTGTTCAAATGCTCACCAAAGTTTTCAACAAGGTCAACTTTGGTGTGTGAAAATTATTGTGTGGTGTGTCTTCTGTACTAGCTCAATAACATAGCAATATTACGCCAATTTCTTTTCCATTTCCGTAGCAAGTTTGCAGGATGGTATTATTTTAATCACAAGTTCTTGGAACTTGACTGTTGCATATTTGAAGTTTCGACAAAAACTTGCTTAACACTCTAATTCTGTGATTTAGAAGAAAACGGCAAAAGCCATGATGGCAGCAATAATGTAACAAGGGAAAAGACTGTTTTTGAGCTGACAGAGAAAGTACAGACAATACAACGGTGATGATTATATTCTCATCAAAGATTTAGACAAAAAAACTATTTGTAGATGTATTTTGGAATATCAAGATGAAAGTGGCATATTCTTAAAATTATATTCAAAAGGCGTTTCAACAAATGGTAAGAGAAAATTACTTAAAGAGGAATAAGTTATTGAATCATTTCAACGAAGCCCATTAACAGAATTTTTCGACTTTTGTCCTGGAATATACATGAAGTAATAATAAATTTCTGCTTTAAAAAGTATTTTCAGAAGAATTTAAAAAGAATTTTCAGAAGAAAACTTGATTGAAAAACCAGAAAGGTAGACCAACTACCGATAAGCATTGAATAGAACATAAAATTGTTGTAAGGCAAATAGGATTTGTTCATTAATTTCAATGGCTTTTGCTTTCAAAAGGTTTAAAGCTGGTGATATCAATATTTGCCATGACGAGGAAGAACTGCTTTTGATACAAGTTTCTTTAAATGTCGCTGGAAGAAATTTTGTCGCTTATACACATTGTCTTGGCAACAAAAATAAAATTGCAAGTTTTCAGGAAAAAGCGGGAAGTAGCAGAAGCCATTGAAGAAAAAAGACAGTAGACAGTAATGGTTGACGTGGTTATCAAATTCGTTTCATTATCAAGCACTGAACAATTTCATCGTAACACTATACTGGAAAATGTTGCTCGTGTAACACCCGACATCGGGTTTATTATAATCCACTGCTCCAGTTGTATCATCTGTCTCGTAAAAACAAGAAATCCATGTTCAAGAAAGTCATCGAAAAATGGAATGCGTAGAAAATAACAAAACTCACTAAACCCGTAATCACTAATATAACAATTTCCAAATATGTTGATCGAGTCACTGCTGCGGAAATGCTGATACAGCCAACTGAATTGAGTTTGGTTGATACTTTTCTACATTCAATTTCTGGATGTTTGAATACTATGCAGCAGGAAGATTGAGTACTCTTAGCATTATAATCCGTCACTTTTTCGTCACGATTATCATAACTTCATTCATTGTCTTTATTCAGGATGTCAATCACAAAGCCAACCTTCAATGGTATGTAAACTATTTTAACTAACATTCTTATACATACCATAATATGGTATATTTCAGAAGCTTAATGGTGATTGAGTTAAAAAAACAAATTGTCATGGTTCTCTTACTTTTTATGTTTACCTTCGCATTCTATTGTCAATACAACTTTCTCAAATGCCTTTAATCAGTTACTGGTAGTAGTAGTGATGACTTTATTTAAAGTCTGTTCAAAAAATATGTGGACTAATTTCAGTTACCATGTGGAAACCAGATTTAGCAAATTACATCAATTCCCTTGAGCCTGGTTTTTATATAAAAGCTGAAATCAGTCCACATATTTTTTGAACAGACTTTAGTCATCGATTTGATTTTTACTAGTGAAATCTTTCATAAGTTGGAACGGTCATAGAAAACTCAGATATTTTTAAGCTTGTAGAGCTATGTATTTATTGTTTGTGTATTTATTATATATTTTGAATAGAATATCAAATTTTCATATATAACACTAAGTATGTTCTGTATACAGAAATTTTTTCTTTTCCAATTTTCACTTTCAAATACGAAAATATACTCACTATTGTAACGTCTCGGAAGCGAAAAAAAAACCTTTTAAAGAGGACTCTGATCTAGACGATTGTAAACGTTACTGGAATCCATTTAGGAAAACTTAATACAGCTTAATCAAAGTTCTGTTTAAACATGTTTTGAGCTAATTAGTGTAACCAACTTCCCTTTTATGCATTTCCTTGTCTCACCATTGCTTATAACATATACTTTAATAAAGTTCCCCATACAGTATGAGTCTGAAAAACTGTTATGTAAAATTCAAATTAATTTTAAAACTGAAATATCCTATCGTTACCAAGACAACGCACTTATGAACTATTTTTTTTGGTGTAGGAACCATCCATGGTGAAAATTTTTAACATGGGTTCATTTTCTGTTTCCAATGCTCAAAATGAAACTTTCGTGAAGGGGTTCGCACACGGGAAAGGCGAATTTGATACATTAAACTCGGTAGAATTTTTTACCCGGGTAACCTGTGATTAAATATTACTGAAGTTAATTGATGTGGTCAAACATAACGCAATTGCAAACAGTGGTGGTTTAATAGAATTACAATTGGCAAACTGAAACATTTCTAAAAAAACGTCTGATGATTAAATGTTACTGAGGTCAATTGGTTTGGTCAAACATAAACCAATTCCAAACAGAGGTTGTTTAATAGAATTACGATTGGCCAACTGAAATATTCCTAAGTAAACATCTTATGATCTCTTCATCACAGTGGTTTTTTTCATCAATCTTCAACATATATCTGAAAAAAAAGTAAGCGCAGGTATCATCACTGCGGGAGAGTAAATTAGGGAAAGTTGTCTCTTCCGAATTTTTATGTTTTTGTATTGTCGTTCTCATGGCGATATTTTAGCAACATTGAGGACAACCTTTAAAATATCTGAAAAGCAATCTCATATCTAAATATTCTTAAGAACTTAATAAGTTAAGGTGAAGAAGAAAAATCCCATCAACATCCGCCTTGTACAAGGAGAAACATACGAAAACTTTAAGCAAAGAAGAATTCTTTTCTACGCAAATGGTTACAAATCAGAAAAAATATAAAGAAATTGTGTCGGTATTTTCTTCTACTTCATTTTCTTCATCTTCCATTTCAATAGATTTAATGATATCTCCTAAAAGACAATCGCTCTACTTAGAGTATCTACAATTAGTCGTACCCATAATTCCGTTATCTCCCTGCAACTCCCATAATTCAATGTAAAAATATAACTAAAAACCCCTAATTGGATACTAAACGGTATTTTAGAAATAAAACAGATATGTGCTTGGAAGGCAATTATAGAATTGGGTTTTGGAAGTAGTAGTATATATTCAGGAGATAACTGAATTATGGGAGCGGCTAATTCAAACTCAATTTTCTATGAATCGGATACGTAAATATATTTAGCCTGTCCACTCTTGTTTCAAAATATCGTGTTTCATTTACAGGTCAATCGCAGTATTTAGCAATATTAACAGAAGGTGAAACTCCACCTAATGTATAATATCATTTGAGATAGTCATCATTATGTTTCTTACCCTTTGCTTTTTTTCGGAGCAGCCGCCATAATGGCATCATAAACTTTATCAAAAGCATCTATTATATAAAAGAATAAAGTTCATGACAGATAACAATGTATGTATTCCACCCTTAGCTAGATATAGAATGGAATAAATAACACTAATACTTAAATAACTACTTAAATATTTGCAGAATTTGAAAATGAGCTATTACAAAGATTTGAGTTCCACAATTCATAATTTTCCAAGGAACAAAACGTCCAGCGTCTTTTCCAAAAAATGCTTGATTACAATCTACGTTTTTGATATTATAACTTACCTTCACTGCGTTCATCAGAAAAAAGTCTTTGAATTACTTCTCGCCAGGCAGCTAAAAGGAAAAAGTTATCAGCAAATCGTTTCTATTGAAAGTCAGTCACCTTATCATTTTGTTTGTGAAATTTTTATTTTGCTGCATGTGATATTTCTATAAACATGACTTTTGGTACGTCTATATTGATCATTCTCAATATCACATTGTTCAGGTAATGTGTAAATATTCTCTTTAAAATATGGAAATATCTGTATTGACCAATGAAAAGCTCATTGGTTTTTGAGATTCGTGAAGAACATTACCTTCATCTTGTCTTTGATCACCTTGAAACTGGCCACCATGCATCACTGTAATGATAAAATATTGATGACGCATGCGTGTATTTTCCTGATTGCAATTGCTTTACAAACAAGCATCAAAATAATGAAAGCTTACTTTGCATTGAGAAAGCTACGAACACAGTCAACACCAAAAATGCTATCAAAGTCTTCATGATTCGTTATTGTCACCGTATTGAAATCAAAATGAGACGAAAATCCAGAATGAAATTCAAGAGTTACAGAACCTCTATTTATACTCACAAGACAATCTATTTTGTCTGGAAAGTGCTTGTCCCCATTCCCCTTTTCATCTCCGTGTAAATTACAGTTCCCACAATTACACTTTAATCGCATTCGATTTGCAATCAATGGCACCACCAAATTGTTAATTTTATTGCTTGACTTTTAATTCATTTCTTGCTAATTCAAACAGGAAAAATGTCACAAAATGTCACAAATGTTTCACTAGTCAGCCATAAACATTGAGCAAAAACTTGTTGTCATACATTATGAATATTCATTGTTTTTTACTGCTAGTCATGGCTTTTAGGTAATATTTTTCAAACTTATGAAAATTATAATGTCACTTCTATGCTAAATCATTTGGTTCAGACATGAATGTTAGCTTTACTTATGATAGCGATCATTAAAATTTGAAAGGTCACCGAAGCATTCAACCGTGTTTGTATATAAATGTAGTGAACAAACTATAATGCCAGTTTTAAACAGTGGCCAAATGCTGAAGATGATCAAATTTTTTTTCCAATTTTTTTTACTAAAATTTTCCAAATAGAAAGTTAGGAAAAGTCATAAAGTTTCAAAACGATACCCTAATATTAGAACGTTACTAACAAAACAATCGGCGCTCTAGTCCTAATAGCGTTAAGGTAATTACGTAGAAATTAATGAAAGTTCAAATCAGAAAGATAATTAACTCAACAACTTTACTGTATTCCTTCCTTTCAGTGGCAACTGTAGCATGTCAGATTTAAGAAAAACAGTTTGGATTCTCATTATATTGAAGGCCTTTTTGAGATAAGACCGCAAGTGAGGGTCATCGTTGCTTGTTTCATTATTTTTGCACTTCAATAGAACATTCTTGTCTAGTGCAGTTTCATCTACTGCTTCAAATTCACTATTAAACTTAAAATACTGCAATAATTAAATTTTTGTTTTTCTTCAAACATTGGACATATTCTTTTAAAATAAATTGAAACAAGATGCCTTAACAGGCAAAAGGATTTCTGCCAAAATCTGCTGAAATATAAAAGGAAAAGCATATGACATATTTGAAAAAGGTTATGTGATTTCCAAAATAAAAAATCACATTTCTAATGTATATAATCCCGAGGACATTGTCAAAAGATAAGGGACACTATGTGAGACTTAAAGTATACTGCTAATAAACTGGATTACATCTGAATGACATTAAATACTCTTTATTTGGTTGATAAGAAATAATATCAAGGATATATTGATCCTTTCAGATATCACAATGTATATGCACGTAACTCATAAACTGTAAAAGTTCTGAATTTCTGAATTTGATACTTGGTGTCAATCTTCCTAGCAGACTTCCTAAATTACAAGCACAAAAATGCATGCAGATTTTGGCCATGCAAAATACATCCACATAGACCAAAACCAACATTATAACTGTTGTAGTTTGTTTTGATTAGTAATACGGAAAGCACTTACAAACATTCTTGATTTGAGTTATTATTCATGACCTGTTTATAAAAATTTTTGAAGAAATTCAAAAAAAGGTTGAATGATTTTTACGACATAACATTGCATCTCTGATTTCATATGCACCCAAGGGCATTGCGAAAATATACTTGACACTATGCGAAACTTTATTGTATACGTATACAGTGTGTCCACCAGAAAGTGGGCACCTAACTTTTAATAAGCATATCTTTTGTTTTTCGTGCTTGTTTTTTTCAATTTTTATATTAACAGAAAGAAAATGTTTTGCTCTTTCTAAATATATGACCCTTCTCATAGAAAAGCCAATTTTTCGGGAAATATAATCGATTTTACCATGAAACCATGACATTAAATCAATAACGATCAATTAACGCTTGTTTGAATAGATGTTAACGACTCGAGTAGCATGGGAAATCATAAAAAGCTAAAATATTGTAATAAAGCTGCGTTTACATAAGGAAAACTTTACGTTTTTACAAGCTTGAAACTTGAAAGTTTCATTTCTAAAACTCTTTTACAAACTTTTAAAAACTTTGAATCGTGCTTTTTGATGGACGATTTCTACCCAGAAACTGCTGTCTGAAAGCCTGAATAACAGCTACATAACTTTTCGTCTCATGAAACTTTTTTTACCACGAAAGTTCACTGCTCGACTGTTAACTGCATAATTGAATGAATTTCATAAAAGTTTGTTTTCTCGCTTATAAAGGTTTTGGAAATGCTTGGGAATATGAAATTATTAAATCATAATAAAAAATTTAAGATAAGTTTACACAATGAAAAAAGGTTTGTGTCTTTTCAAAAAATTTCGTGACAAAATTAGCACAACACCAACAACAGTGGTTGTTTCAACGAAACAAAAGGTTAATTGCTCGTTAAAAGTCTGTTTTATTGATCATTACAAAATTAACAAGCGTATCGAAACAAAAAATACTTAATATTTTTTAAAATAAAATTTTTATAAATAACAACTTATATTTTTGGAAAGCTCAAAAAAGCCTCTTTCTAACGGTATAAAAACCGCATTGTATTGTTAAAAACTCGAAAAGTTATTTGTGTTTTAAACAAGGTGCCCACTTTCTCGTGGACACACTGTATACACCACTGATAAACTTAACTACATCTGAATGACATAAAACATTCTTTATTTTGGGAGTACGAAATAATATTAAGTTTATATTGATTTTTTCGGATATTACAGTGATTACGTATGTAAATCATGTTTTTTAAGCATTTGATATGTACCGTCAATCTTCTTAATTACAAATGGAATTATCAATGTTTCAAACACAAAATGTAAACAATAATTTTGATCATTAACAGTTACATATATACTTATATATGTTCTAAAGCACATACATAACATAATTATATATATAACTGAAAGGAATGTTTTGTATCATGTATCTTTTGAATTTACAGACAGTTGTTTTACAGATGTTTTAATTTGCTATTGTGATTAGTCACTCGTAATAAGCGACATTGACAGTATAACTTAAAAACTGATCAAACAATAAAACAAGTAAGTGGTGCAGGGTAGACACAAATTGTCTATGTTGGAGCTGAAGAGGAAACTAAGCTGAGCCAAAGTATCCAGAGCTTAAAAGCGTAACAGTTCATATACAAAAACGAAGATGTTTTGAATTTAGACAGGCTTAAAGAATATCAAAACATTTCTCTATAAAAACAAACAAATAGCTACCTTTTTGACTTTTCTGTTTACAAAACGTTGAAAACTTCTTTTCAATTAGAAAAAAATGATCACAGTTCAAGATAATTATAAGTTTCTTCTATGAAATTTTTTTTTATCTTCAGATACCCATATCTGTCATTTTCAAGAAACTTTAGAAAATTTAAAATCGTTTCTACCCTCACATGCGTGGTAAGCATAAGTTTCATGTAAGCGCACACACGAAATTTCGAAAAACCGCTAGGTTTGGACAGCAGAAAAAAAAAGAAAGAAAAAAAAAGCCGGTTTTAAAGTATTTCTTGCTTTCGCAGAAATCCAATAAATCTGTTGAATCAAAGGCAAGGAATTTCTTAATAACATACTTAAGACAAATTGCTGGTTATAGCAAATCAACCTTTTAAGACTTTTAATAATTCCATTAGCACAGCGGAAAAAGTTTTCCTTTTTACAGCTGTGCTTTCCAAACAAAGAAACAAAGAAACAAACAATGAACCAATGAACCTGGAGTGCAGACAGAAAACACTTAAAGAAAGACAGAGCTAAATAAACATTAAATTGGTTTTCATGAATGGTTGCAAAAACATTCGTTCACCTTTTTTAAATTTTTATGTAAAAAAACCCAAACAGTTTACATGCCGTAATTTCGTTTTTGATAATTTCAATTCACTGAGATTGATACAATGATACAATGCTGAGAAGTACGATTCAATAAAATGACATAAACAATAGCGTTTTGTCTGAGTACGGAACCGCACCGAACATATATCAAAAGCAGAAGTTTGTTTTAACTTGTAGTTCAGGAGAAAAGCATAACGTGATAACCAGAATTTAGTTGAGAAAAGGTTTATTACGTGAAAGTGCTTACAAAATGCGTTTAATAAAAATGTGAACAAATAGGTTTCGAATAACGTGCAAATCTTCTGTAAGGTGCATGAGTAAATCAACGTTCACTAAAATAAAAATATAATTAAGTACATACAATATGCTGACGAATTGAAGCAGAAGTTTGTTGTTTAACGTGGCTAGCCTCACTTAGTTGCTATCACATCTGCTATCCAGGAGGGGCCACTGCTTAGGTTGGAGGATGGGAAGTATTTGACACTCTCATGAGTGACACAAATCCAATCAGGGGCCTGTGCTCTTTTGGATGACCTCCTGCAACATCCGATGGATCTCTACACAGTTTCCTTCACATGACATGGGTCGACCCGACGCTATGGTACATTCACTTACGCATGGTGAATCGCCACCATGGGGAATTGAACCGAGATCTCTCGCATGAATCAGGAAAGTGACAACCACTATACTACCGAGATAGAACACGACGTTTAGGGAAAATTAAGCATAAATTTCACCATTGATTTCATAAGTTTTCTCTCATGAGGAGTGGGGACTCGGCAAAAGTACAACTGGAAAATGATTCTTGCTGAAATTAGAGCCTAATAAGGGATTCCTAAAGTAATAGATCACACGAACAGCTATGTTTAATATGATTTATATAAAAGTAAATTATCTGTTTCATGGAAAACCAAATCTTCATTGGACATCCGAGATTCAAGTTCATTGTTTCTCACTCATTTTTATTTGTCCTATTGCAGCAGCATTTTTCTGCAGCTATATTTCTGAAATGCGGAATTATAGAGCAACATAAAAAGAACGTCATTAACCATATAAACGTGATTAACCATATGGCATAGTTAATAGACCCATAACGACCGTATAGTAATAAAACATAATCACCTACATAAAAAGAGCGGAAAAAATTTCCTTTCCAGCAAATAAAACAATGAAAAAATCAACACTAATAAATTTAAAAGTTTTAAATTTTCCAAAGACACCACTGAATTCACACGCTTCCACTATGCAGCGGCAACAAATAAACGTGTTTTTTTACCAGGACGCGTTCTGAAAATAGCTATCGTCAAAAGATGATTTGAACTGCATATGTATATAATGTATATAAGAAATACTTAAAGGCAGCATGTTCTATATTTTGAGTTCAACATGAGTTGAACAAATAAAAGCTAGCTCAGTATATGTTATACTGTATAAAAAATCTTTTGCCAAACAAAAATCGAAATGAACAATAACATTATAGAAACGTAATGATATCGAGAAATTTTACAAAAAATGGCAGGAAGAGTTGTTGAACACTATTATGACTAATTTTGATCTTTGATTTCACCTTGAGAAGAAGATATTCAAGGAGTTTTAAAGATGTCTCTGGTAGTAAACATACTGAAAACCAAGAAGTTGATTCCAACAACGGCTAACAGGAAGTAATTTTTCGGAAACTTTCTCCTTCTCAAATGTTTCAAAATTTGGATGAAATACTAAAATATTTCGCAAGTTAAACATCAAAACTCTCATAGGGCTGACTTCCGAAATAATTAAAAAAAATTCAAAACATTCAATATAAAAAAAGACAAACCAAATTATGAAAGTACTTTTGGGAAGTCTTAAAAGTCTGTTTTATTTTTTAGATAGAACAGAACATATTTAATGTATATTGCCGTTAGGCTCTTTCTTCGCCAAAAGCTAGCCTGTTCGAGTCGATGTTACTATACCCTAACATCAGTTGGACATTTTAAAGAACAAAAGCCAATTTGGCGGCAACCCCTCCGAAGTGCACATCTCTCTATAGTGAATCCTTTTTTGAGGTCACAATGGCATTTTATATAGAAAGGTTTCATTGCCTTTCATGAAAAATAACAATTTCACTTTGTTTTTATCCTTAATAAAGACACGTTTGTTTTCTTGACTAATGAACATTTGCAAGGCATTCCTACTAGGTCGAAATAGGTTGACGTGATTCTAATGGTGTTTGGATCTGGTTAAGGATTTTATTTAGCAAAACGTGGAGCTAGAATAGCCAAAACCCTTAGCTTTTAATACAAATAGAAAATAAAATACAAGACTGGCTTCCTCTCGTAATCTCTACTTATTTAGTCCAGAATTTTTTAAAACAATATAGCCACGAATTCACTGTGAACTGTATCTTTACGAAAAAGTTCAAGAGCAACTTGTTAGAATTAAAAATCACAAAATGATATTTATCACGATTTTGATTATAGTTTCCGCTGTGTTGATTTGCTATATCGAGCAATTGTGCTTAAAAATATAATTAAGTAAGTCTTTACAAGTGATTCAAAACATTTACTATAACTTATTTTCACCCGGAAATATGAAAAGGAAACATTTTTCCTGTTTGCATAAGTAAGAAATTAATTAAAAGCCAAGCAATTAAATTATCAATTTAATGGTGGCATTGATTGTCGAAAGTGATTAAAGTGTAATTGTGGGAACTGTAATTTATACGGAGATGAAAGGGAAATGGGGACGAGCACTTTCCAGATAAAAGTAGATTGCCTTTTGAGTATAAATAGACGTTCTGTAGCTCTTGAATTTCATTCTGTATTTTCGGCTCAGCTTGATTTCAATACGGTGACAATAACGAATCATGAAGACTTTGATAGCATTTTTGGTGTTGACTGTGTTCGTAGCATTCACAATGCAAAGTAAGAATACTTAGGTTTAGTCATAAGTTCTATCTAAGTTAATACTTCTATTAAGTGATTTTTATATGAAAAAGCTCGTTCGTAAAATATGATAACCAGTATTATCAATCAGTAATATACTAACAAACGTTATCATTATTTTGTAATTATAGTGATGCATGGTGGCCAGATGGGCGATCATGCTCGTCAAAGACACGATGAAGGTAATGTTCTACAGGAATTCTAAAACCAATGCACTTTTCATTAGTAAATACACATGAACTAAACAATATCATATTGAAATCATTTACAAATCATATACAAAAACTTATATACAATTGAAGCATACTTCAAATTATAATTGCTAGGAGGAATAACTACAGGAACATAATATGACTGTTGGTTGAAAAATGGCAAGGTGACTGAATGTCAATAGATATGACTTGATAATAATTTTTTCCTTTTAGCTGCTTGGCGAGAAGTAATTCAAAGTATTTTCTCTGATGAGAAGAATGAAGGTAAGTTATAATATATTGAACGTATATTGTAATCAAGCAGTTTTTAAAAAAGACACTGGATGTTTTGTTCTTTGCAAGTTGATGACTTGGGGAACTCAAGTGTCTGTAACAGTTCATTTTCAAATTCTGAAAGTAATGTTTAATAGTTTATTTTGGGAAACAAATTTTCATCGTGTGTATACAGGATTAACTTACATTTAAGCGTTCTAATTGTAAAATAAAGCCTCGAATTTTTCCAAGATCAACGTTATTGATATTTAAGAGTTGAATACATACATAATTATCTGTCTTGAAATTTATTCTTTTATATAATAGATACCTTTGATAAAGTTTATGATACCATTATGGCGGCTGCTCCGAAAAAAAGCCAAAGGTAAGAAACATAATGATGACTTTCACAAAGCCTGTTTTACATTCGCTGGAGTTTTACTTCCCGTTAATATTGCTAAATGCTGCGCATGGGTTTTTTTGAAACAAGAGCGGATGGGCTAAATGTTTATAGGTTGTATGCGCTTCATAGAAAATTGAGAATTAATTGGCCGCTCCCTTATTTCAGTTATCCCCTAAATATATACCACAAATACCAAAACGCAATTTCCTAATTACCTGCGTTAGGGCTATTTCAAGCACTGTTGCAAATAAATGTGAGGGTATCTGTTTGATTCGTGAAACTCAGTTTAATATTCAATTGACAGGTTATTTATTATTTTGTTACAATGAATTATGGAAGTGGTAGGAAGAGAATGGAATTATGCGGGCGATGTTCTAAGTTAAGTAATTACCTTTTAGAGGATTTCATTGAATCTATTGAAATGGAAGATGAAGAGAACCAAGAAGAAGAAAACACCAACACAATTTGTTTATATTTTTCTAATTTGTAATCATTTGCGTAGAAAACAATTCTTCTTTGCTTCACATTAGTTTTGGTTTGTTTCCTTTTAAAAGGTGGATCGTGATGGCATTTTTCTTTCTTCACCTTAACCTATTGAGGTCTTAAGGATATTTAAAGAGATTAACTTTCAGATTTTTTCAAAGTTGTCTTCAATGCCAATGAAATATCGCCATAAAAATTCCAATACAAAAGAAACAAGTTGCCCATACGGGCAGGAAGATTTCTGCAAAATCAGTTGAAAACTGAAAATAAGAAAAATGAAATACTATAATACCATTCTTGAAACTTGAATGGTTGAATTATTTCCTAATTACATTCCTAATTACGTGTTTCTCAGGATATTTTGAAAGCATAAGTGGCACAATGCTAAATTTTATTATAATGTATATATACTGCCATTAAACTGAACGACATGTTTGTTAATACAAAATAATATAAACGATATACGGATCCTTTCAGATATCTTAATGAGTATGCTCATAACTCATGAACTCAAAATATTTTTCGAAGAACATATAAATTTTGGTCATGTAAAAATACATTCATATCGACTAAAATCAACATCAACATACATATGTTAATCAAACTAAAACAGAAATTTCTGATTATGATTAACAATATGGCATGTACTTATATTCTTCATCTAAGTTGAAATTCATGATCAGATTTAAAACATCTTTCGACAACATAACATTTTACAACATAACATTACATTTCTCTGGTTACATATGCACCCAGCGGCATTGCAAAACTGTATTTGACACCATGCGAAACTTCATTTCATATACGTATACACCACCGATAAACTTAATTGTATCTGAATGACATAAAACATCCCTTCTTTTGGGAGTACAAAATCAGCTTATGTTTATATCACACGTGACACAGTGTCACCAGGTGATTACGTACGAAAATCATAAACTTTAAACATTTGATATGTACTATCGATCTTCTTAATTACAAACGTAATTCCTAATATTGCAAACACAAAAAGCAAACAAAGATTTTGATCATTTAAAACATAAAGATATATATATGCTATAAACTTCTAAAAATTACGTAGACGGCGTCAACGAAACCCTACTCCAATAGTCAAAGATAAAGCCGCTGTCTAATTAATGTAAACATGGCGTTGTGCAACAGAAGGGAATAAAGTTTTACTTTTGTTCAGGCAATATAGTTTGATATCATCAATATTTTAGTTTCCAAGTTGTTGGTGAACATTTTAGAAATTATTTGTTAAAAAGCGTTCTTGTCAAAATGAATATATTTGATATTTTTCAGAGTTTTCAAAATATTATATGACTAGTATCCCGTGTAAAAATTATTTACGGGTTTTAATTCTGAAAGTGACATCTCAAACCTGGTGTCCAAAAATTAAATCACAGTATGATGAACAGAAAGGGTATCAGTGCTGTAAGTACTTTAAACTTTAGAAATAGGAGCGGAAGATCTTAAACCCATCAAAAATAAAAATATGCGCTGCGTGTGCATCGGCTTTCTTCACTTTGTAAAATAAATGGTATCGATTGAAGATGCAATGCAATGGTTGCCCGTGATGAAAAATCTAACGTCAATATGAAAAAAAAAAAACACTTCTCACCCTTTTAATTAAGAAACTCTAGGTATTCCAGCTAAACCATTTTTAGTTCCCTAGCAACACTGGAGTTATGAACAGAAAAACGTTTTAATCGGAAGATCTGACACACATCAAAATATTCATAATACATCTTTCATGATAGTAGTAAAATCAACTTGTGTGTACAGGAAAACAACAATAATGCTGGATAAATAAGCTGTGTTCTAACTAAATAGATCTATAATATTTTAACTTTGGTTTAACTTCAAACAAAGAGAATATACCTATCCATACTAACTCACATCCTCGTGTTAGTAAGCAACAACATCTTCTGCAGCCGTTTTCAAACACTTATAAACTCTTTACTTTCCATATTTCATATCTGAAAACAAAATAATAATACTTTAAACTACTACTAAATTAAACTACTACTTTCCAGCACAATTTCCTACTGTAAACATATACTTAAAACACTTTCTTCTGTTATTTCTTTTCCACTGACATTACGCTACCATATTTATACACTGAAAAACATAAAACTACTTTCTTTGTTTGGAAAAACTGCTTTTATGCTTATGTGAGGTAACTTCCTCTATTTTGCAGAAGATTTTCTACTATAAACATACACTAAACACCTCTGTAAATATTCTTTTCTTTCCAGTAAGTGTAGTAAACCTTTCACCTTTCACCTTCATCTGCTTCGTGCTAAACTGTCTGTAGACTAAGGGATTTACTAACGGATTCCGTCGGCAACCAATCAAAACGGCGAAAAAATAATTTCTTGCGTTTTGATTGGCAAAAATAAAAAATCTGATGTTAGATACCCCGTGCTATTATAATAATCGTGAATGTGTCTTGCGTGGTCGAACTGCCGCTATATGACCACGATTAAGAAGATTTTGGCCGTAAATTTTTAAAAAAACAATCACTCTCTAAGTTAAATGTGTTGCACACGATTGCGGATTATTATAAGTAGATTTACATTTCATTGAACCTCCATCTATGTTTCAGTTGAAACGCAGTCTCACAAAGGAACAAGGATCGTGAAGGTAATTGTGAAGTATACAGAACTGACAATAAAATGTTTTTGTAATCTTGATAATGCTCGATTCCAAGTAACCTTTTAAGAGCGTATTTAGAACATCGTTTTACTCTAAGATAAGACACTTTTAACGATATCAAATTAATAAGTTGCAAGTCGACAGGCGGAAGAACCAAACATTACGCATGGAAACCCTAGGACAAAAAACGCGTGCTCACTATCCTAACTTATTTCTCACTTAAACATTTATTTTTCATAATCGCCCCAGTAATCCGGTCAATATCTCTCTAAGTTTGACATTACTTTATGAAAAACTCAGTGGAAGAATGGTTTCAATATTTTCCCATCTGTACAATACCCTTTTGTTTGTTTACGTATTCGAAGAAAATCGAAGCTCTTTTACAACACCATCTCACAACAATCTTGGAAAAATTTAATCGAAACTTTCCAACCAGAATAAATGTTAATTTAAACGTCACTCTATCTTCCTTGAATTTTTATATCGTTTTGTTCATCTACCCTGCTGTGAATACGTGACTTTTGTGTGGGATTGAACTTTAAATGTTGGTTCCGTATCATTCAACTTTAAATAAAACAAGACGACTGGATGGTTGAAAGATTTCAGTTGTGTTTTTAACAATATGGCATGCACTTACACTCTTCATCTACGTTTAAATTCATGATCAGATTTAAAAAATCTTTAGACAGCATAACATTTTGCAACATAAAATTACATTTCTCTGATTACATATGCACCCAGAGGCATTGCAAAACTGTATTTGACACCATGTGAAACTTCATTGCATGTACGTATACACCACCTATAAACTTAATTATATCTGAATGACATAAAACATCCCTTCTTTTGGGAGTACAAAATCAGCTTATGTTTATATCACACGTGACACAGTGTCACAAGGTGATTACGTACGTAAATCATAAACTTTAAACATTTGATATGTACTATCAATCTTCTTAATTACAAACGTAATTCCTAATATTGCAAACACAAAAAGCAAACAAAAATTTTGATCATTTAAAACATAAAGATATATATATGTTCTAATTTTACCTAAATCACCACACCCATATTTATATAACTGAAAGTAAAATTTTGGATTGTTACATACTTTGCTGTGTATTGAGTTTATAGGCATTTAGAAGATGTTTGACTTTGCTATTGTGAATGATCACAGTTCAAGATAATTCGAAGTTACTTCTATAGATCTTTTTTCATCTTAAAATATGTATGTCCTCTTAAAAATCCATTTAATATTGACCAAAAAAACTTGTAAATCTAAAATCTATGTTATCCTGGTAAAAAGATCTTGCGTAGAAACAACATCACTACTAAGTTCCCTCTTCTAGTTGATAAGAGAGAATAATTTGAATTACACATAATTTGTATTTTAATTTTTCCTGAATAACAATTGCAGACCCGTGGATAATTCAACGTATATGTGAAATTATTAGTTGATTAAATGTATTATTTTACACTGACAAACTAGCGGATATGAATAAATGAAAACACAACTACCTTGTGCAATAATTATTGTCAATTTGTAGAAATAATTTTTTTTCTGCCGCGTCTTCTCTTCCTTTTTCTATTAAAAGGGAAAAGCAATGACTACCTTATTTTGACTAAGAAAGTAATTTGACCTTCATGAGCAGTGTAGCGATGCCGAAAGGACATGTTTTGTCAATACGAAATTTCGTCAAAACTCATCCATTAGGACAACCTGTATATGACAGCTTTAAAATAGTAATTTTTCAGATAAATGGTAAGGTAGGACTAAGAAAACCTCAGTAACGAAGAGATTATAAGATGTTTATGTCCTGCTCCAATTCCTGAATAAGACGGAAAGTACATAAGATTTCCATGGAAAAGTACAAAAAGCAAATACTTTGCACTGGGAAATTTGGTTGAAGAAAAGAACGCCAAAAGAGATGAAGAGTTGTTTATTTTAGGTTTTGAGTCGCATATCGATGAGTTGAGTTGAAAACCCGAATGTCGAAAAATGCTTTTGACCCAAAACTCACGTTCAAGTGTAATCTGGCTGAATCTGCAGTAATGGATGCTGTTTCTAGTTGTTCACTAGTAGTTTCTCGGATTCCGGTTCTACTACGTCTTTGCAAACTTCGTTCATCATCTCTGTAATCGTGTCTCTCAGTTCGCAGTGATAGTGATACTGCTTGTTCTACTCTGAAGATATTCATGCATGCAAAGTGTGATGGTAACAACATCATCGGTATCGTGTTGCTATTGTATTGGAAAGATCCTGTTTGGTGAGAAAGAAACTTTCAGAAGGAAGAGATGTGCTGACAGCTCGATGCTCCTGGTTGCTGTGCCACATCGTTCGTCTTGACTTGGTGGTGTCATTCTTGCTCTCATTAAATTCTTCCTAGTTGGGCGTAAAACCACGTAGGGGTGAGAGGCGCTTTTTTCACTGTTGGTATTAAAGCACGTGGGGTGAGGTTGTATAATGAATTTTAGTATGATACAGTTCCTCAATTGTTTGGAATGTAGAATGTCTAGAATGTAGTATCCAGTGTAGAACAGCGTGTAGAACACGAGTTTTAATTCATCAAAAATAAAAATACGCGCTGTGCATCCACTTTTTTCACTTTTTACATTTTTCACCCTGTAAAATAAATTGAAGATGCAATGCAATGGTTCCCCATGATTAAAAATATGATCTGAAACACATCAAAATATTCGTAATAAATCGTTAACGATACAATATATGCAGTAGTAAAATTAAATTGTGCGTACAGGTAAACAACTAAAAGATTAAAATCGTTGTAACTGTTCATGGAATCCACACCCCAATGTAAATAAAAGCCAAACGCGAAAGTCGTAAAAGTGTCAAAATCTGAATTAAAAACAATTGCGATTTTCTTTACGAACCCAGAGCGTCATGATTAAAAACCATGATATTCATTTCTTCAATCGCGTATTATTTGAAATACTGCCGCAGAAACTGCCGCAGAAACCCTATTAATACTATAAGAAAAACAAAACAAACAAACAAACAAAAAAGTTCTAAAGCGTAATTACCCTAAAAACATTAATAAATCTTCGCGCAATACTTTCGTTGTTGTCTATTGTTTCTTGATCTCGCGAATAATCATAACATTTGAAACGATTAAATGCAATGCAATGTTTTCCCCTAATACTAATCGTAGAAAAATATTAACCGCTGTGGTCTGACACTCCATTATAAATAAGTAACCGCAAAAACGACCCAAAATTTTAGAGAGTGAAAGCGTGAAAAAAGCGGACGCACAGCGCGTATTAAGATATAGATTTTCAAGATATAACAAAATTATAAACGAACAATTGGAAAATAAAGTTTTGAAAAAGCGCCAGCTGAACATTTGTTTGGCACAACCCATTACCTACCGCACAAACCTGTTGTTGACGAAAATAGAGCGACAACAAAGATAAGAATGGTTTATGACGCATCCTCTAAAGCAAAAGGATGTGTCTCTTTGAATGAAATATTAGAAACCGGACCCTCTTTAACAACAAAACTTTTTGATGTATTGTTACGTTATTGCGCTCACAACGTGGCTTTTGTTGGAGATTTAGAGAAAGAAATTTGTGAAAGCCAACGCGACATGTTGAGATTTTTATGGTTTGAGAACCCCAACGAAATTAACTTTGAAAGCTTCGAAAATAATAAAATTATTGAACTGCGTCTCACTAGAGTATTGTTTGGGGCAGTTCCATCGCCATTTTTACTCTCTGCAACTCTACAACATCATGCAGAGAAGTACCAAGAAGTTGATCTTGAATTCGTATCATCATATTCCAGTGAGTGTGCACAATACTATCCAATCGGCTATGATTAGTTAACTTTTCAGTTTTGTCGATTTCGTCCATCATATGTTTGATATTGTCAACCCATTCGCCATCTTCAATTATTTTTTTACATTTTTCGCATTTACAACTGCTCTGCTTTAATTTTTCGTAACCATAAAAGACTAAGGGACTGTTCACAAATGACGTCAACTGTTAGGGGGGGGGGGGGGGTTATGCTAAAGTTGACGCTGGTTGACGGGGGAGGGGGGGATGTGATACTAGTTGACGTCAACCCACACAATTTTGCAGAACCTTGATTTTTCTAATTAAGTAAAGTTTGAAAATGTTAACACTGAATGTGATCTTGATGTGGTCCGTGATGCACGAACGTAAAACAATAAGCACAGATGGAGTTTGATCACAAAAAAATTGCACGAAGATCATTGCAAATATTTTCACGTCTTATTAAAAATGCGTAAGAAACTAACATACAAAAGGACAAGTGGGGTAGAGGTTGTTTTGTTTTGGAGGGGGGGGGGGGGGGGTCTTCTCAAACGATGACGTCAACTGAGGGGGAGGGGGCAACGCAAAGTTGACGCAGGTTGACAGAGGGGGGAGGGGGGGGGGGGGTCAAAAATCTTAAAAAAATGGTTGACGTCATTTGTGAACAATCCCTAAATAGTTGAGGATCTCTCTTTTTCCCTGTTGAATCGAATAAATTGTATTACCCATTTCTTAATGAGTTCTTTTAAATATTTCTCTAAAAATATAACAAATATGTATAAACAGTAAATTAAAAAAACCAAAAAGAGAATATAACAATAGATTAAAATAAGAGACTACCATATATTTCGTTACAAGTCATTTTTATTTTTTAAAAATTTACTTTACACGTTTGAATGCTTTAAAATGTCAATCGTATATACCGAATTATGACCTGTAAGATTACAATACAAAAGTTGATTGATTAAATTTAGGCGTGGATCGTTCTTTATAATGTCATTTTCACATTTTAATATTTCGTCCTCGTATTATTTAATGTACTGTTCAGCATCGTCAACTATACAAACATCATGTTTACGTTTTCGTTTGTTAAATTTAAGCGAAACATAAGTGTCATATCTAGATTCACTGCAAAATTCATAAAACGGATATAAAAGACGATGACCGTGTGGCAAAGTGGTTATACCGTTTTGTGAGAATAAGAAATTCTTATCGGCCATGTTGCAAAATATCTTCTTTCGAAAACTGATTTTCTTCATATCGTTCTTGATAAATTGAAGTCGGTTCGTTACAACAGTTGCGATATTACTAACAGAATCGCAAGCACGAACGTCGTCAACAGTGTAGATTCGAGAAAGATAACTTTTCTGATCCAGAGTACGCACTTCGTTACCAGCAATTGCTCAATCATCACGTTTCGTTTTATTACCTTTGTTTTTGAAAACAAAGGCGTCGTCAGACATTGAGATGTGATATTCCTTCGGTTGCGTTGCAACAACCAATTTTGTGTTCTTTGCCATTATTCTTTTTGGATTTGTTAAATGTATTTTCAAATGCATATAACCCAATCTTCTTCCGCAATGATTCGTCTCTTATTCCAAATCTGTCAAAGAAAGCATCAGACCTATCTATGCAACCGGGACATTCTAAATATATTTGTAAGATCAGCCATTCGTATATATCTTTCTCGGATACACTAGGTTTTCCGTGATTATCATCTACAAGTGTATGAAATTGGAAACTGCATGAATCGGTATCCGTAAGAATTAGATATGGAAAAATTGCAAGCACATTTGCATTTCTTTCTTCATTCTAAAAAAAAAGAAAAACGAAATAGATTAAACAAACTAAACAAAAAAATAATACAAACTAAGTAAGTAAAATATTATCACACCTTTCAGACGGTTCGTAACACATTTTCACGATTTTATGCATCATACAAGCAATAAAAATCTTTGCCACTGACAACACAACACCACCAACAAATCATCTGCCAGCATCAGGAAACTGCTTCTTCTCGGATACTATGCCTTGGATATTTCCACCACATTTACTGTGATCTATCTCGTTATAACCGTTAAATGAAGGTGACATAATCGCTTTAGAAAGAACTTCCGTGCAGTTTGGAAGTTTACTTGTTCGCTTTTTGTTTCTTTTTTGGTTTGCAATTCGTTGCTTCAAGATTCCAGCCTGTCTTTCAAACTTTTCTTCTACCATTTCCATCATTCCCATTCGAGCTGTTTCCAATCGAGCCATCACAGAACTTCAGACTGCCTTCAACCAAATTGCAGCCAAAGCCGACTCCAACGATCTACTTAATGGGAGAGGAGAGCTGACTTTCAACAAAACGAAGTTAGACAAACTAACTGACAATTGCAATCACCAAAGCTGAGACGTTAGAAGAGATCAAGACTGTCGGTGAGCAGTATTTGATATGCAGAGACAAAAATTCATCAAGGAACTAATCTCAATTAGAAAACTTGACAAAGATCGCAATTTCAAAAATTACGAACTGGATATCAGGATTGAAAGGTTATTGGGAGATGAGTCTTCCATTAACTTTTTCACCTTTCGCTCGCAGTTCGAAAGTGTCGTGTCCGATACAGAAATTCAAACGAAAGTGTTGATCGAGTCACGTCTCGATCTATACGTTCCCTCGTGGTAATTCATCATGTTGATGAAATTAAATGCATGAACTGCATAATGCAAATAAGGGGAGTGCAGGATCTCCATCCTTGTTTTATTTGTTTGTATAAAAATCAATTATTAAAAGTTTCTTTATAATATATTTACGCATAAATGATAATGACCTATCTACAGTGTGCTTCATAATGTTGGAAATGGAAATTTTAAAGTTGTTTTTACCGAATTTCAAAATAACTTTTACATCAATGGAAAGCTCTTCCGGCTAGTATTTCTTTGTGTTTAATTTTCAGCATTTGCATAGAACGAGATTATATATTTATGGATATAAATTCGATAATGAAAGGTAACTCTATAACCGAAATCGGAAAAGTATAATAAGTGTAATAATAATTAAGTGTAACGCTTAATTGAGCGCGGATTACTAAAATCCGTTTTGTGTTTCTACTTTTGTAATGCAAATTGAATATTGACGTTAATTAAAAAGTCTCTAATTCAAAGCAGGTTCTTCTAATTTAACTCTTATTTTCAGGAGTACTTTTTGAATTCTAACTAAATAGCATAAACCCCCGGAACTTTGCTGCTGTCGAAGAGTAATTTGTGGTCGCTGTAATGATAGGTATTGAAAAGACGGATATAATTCATATGTTGAAAAGTGTAGTTGCTTTTGCTTAAACTCCCAGTAGAAGTTGAGTTGTTGTTGATGACGACTTTGTTGTCTCAATCAAGAATACGCTCATTTTGAGTCTTCAGCTGAGTTGTAAGCACTAGAAGAATACATTTTTGATTTTGTTGTTTTAAAAATATTTGATGAAAAATTCTTCTTGTATTTCGTTGTTTTAAAAATATCTGATCACAAATTCATCTTGGCCAGCAAGACGATAGTAGATAGTGTTGTGTGAAAAAAACATGAAAAATAACGAGATTTGATTGGCCAGTCAAGGAAAGAACAGAAAATGTTGAACTCGCTTTAACTTTCTACGTAACGGAACGGAAACGTTTTTCTGAGCATGTGCTGTAAACATTTTTGCGCGCATGTTCAGTAAACTTTTTTTATCCGTTCTGTTCCTGCCTGAGGAAAAAACGCCTTTACGATCTTAGTTTTCTTAAGTGGCAAGTGGAAAATGTCAAATACCTGTTAGGGTATGACGGACTCACGTAAGTTAATAATAAGGAAGGTGTACATTCACGAATTATTTGTTTTTGTATTGTACTATTGTATTGTGGCGATACTTTATTGTCATTGAAGACAACGTTTGAAATATCTGAAGGTTGTCAAAAGGTTAAGGTAAAGGAAGAAAAATGACATCAAGATCCACCTTTTACAAGGAAACAAAATGAAACTAATGTGAAGCAAAGAAGAATTGTTTTCTACGCAAATGAGTACAAATTAGAAAAATATAAGCAAATTGTGTTGGTGTTTTCTTCTTGTTTCTCTTCATCTTCCATCTCAATAGATTCAATGATATATCCTAAAAGAAAATCACTCTACTTAGATTATGTACAATTACAACGGCTAATGTACAATTAGCCGTTATACTACAATATATACATACAAACTATAACTACAAACAATACATACAATACAATACCATACAATACAATACAATACCATACAATACAATACAATACAATACAATACAATACAATACCATACAATACAATACAATACCATACAATACAATACAATACAATACAATACAATACATACAATACATACAATACATACAAACATACATACATACAAACAAACATACATACAAACTATAACTACAGTATATACAATTAGCCGTTCCCATAATTCCGTTATATATCCGTTATATATCTCCCTATAGCTCCCATGATTAAATGTAACAAAATTATTAATAACCTCTCAATAGAACTTTCCCGAATTTCAGTTTAAACGCTGAACTGTGACTGAGTTTCATATCTAACCTCGTTTTAATGGGATTCATTGTTCCACTGATTTCGTTACTTTATAACTTAATATTATTAGTTTATTATTGTCAATTCCCATTCCAATAATTAGAAACAGCTTGAATATTCAAAGTGAGGTTAGACACGACAACTCGGCCACAAGGCAGCGTTTAAAACTGAGATTCACAAATTAAACTATTTAGAACTGTGCGAAGTAGCCCTAACGCAGGTAATTATGGGATTGCCTCTTGGTAGTTGTAGTATACATTCGGAAGATTACGGAATTATGGGAGCGGCCAATTCAATCTCAATTTTCTATGAAGCAGATACGACGTAAAAATATTTTGCCTGTGAAATTCTTCCTTATGTATAAGAGGCTTTGTGAAAGTCATCATTATAATTCTTACTTTTTGCCTTTTTTCGGAACAGCCGCCATGATGGCATCATAAACTTTATCAAAGGTATCTATTAGAGAATGGAATAAAATTCACGACAGATAACTATGTACGTATTCCACCGTTAGATATCTTTGAGACTTGTCAATTACGTTGATGTTGGAAAACTTCGAGGCTTTAATTTAAAATACGAACGCTTAAATGTAAATTAATCTTGTATACACTCAATGAAAATTTGTTTCCCAAAATCAATTATTAAACATTACTTTCAGAATTTGAAAATGAGCTATTACAGAAACTTGAGTTCGCCAAGTCATCAAATTGCAATGAAAAAACATCCAGTGTCTTTTTCAATAAATGCTTGATTACAATGTATGTTCAATATATTATAACTTACCTTCACTTTCCTCATCAGAGAAAATTCTTTGAATTACTTCTCGCCAAGCAACTGAAAGAAAAAATTATTATCAAGTCATTGCTATTGTAATTCAGTCACCGATCATTTGTCAACAAACAATCACAATACGTTCCTATAGTTATTCTACCTAACAATTTTAATTTGAAGTATGCTACAATTCTATAAACAGGACTTTTGGTACGTCTATATTGATCACTTTCAATATGATGTTGTTTAGGTGATGTGTGAATATTCTGTTTAAAATATGGGATTGTATTTACTAATGAAAAAGGCATTGATTTTGAGATTCGTATAAAACATTACCTTCATCGTGTCTTTGACGACCATAATCGCCCATCTGGGCACCAGCGTGCACTGTAATGATAAAATAATGATTACGCTTGTGTGTATACTCATTGGTAATACTGGTAAACGTATTTTACAAGCAAACCTTTTGATACAAAAATCACTTAATAGCAGTATTAAATTAGATGGAATTTATGAATAAACCTAAATTTTCTTACATTGCATTGAGAACGCTACGAACACAGTCAACACCAAAAATGCTATCAAAGTCTTCATGATTCGTTATTGTCAACGTATTGAAATGAAGCTGAGACGAAAATCCGGAATGAAATGCAAGAACTACAGAAAGTCTATTTATACTCAAAGACAATCTATTTTTATCTGGAAAGTGCTTGTCCCCATTTCCCTTTTATCTCCGTGTTACAAATTACAGTTCCCACAATTACTTTTTAATTTTTTAATTTTCCAGTTGCAAGGATTGGCACAGCTAAATCGTTAATTTAATTGCTTGAGTTAAATTAATTTCTTATATATTCAAACAGGAAAAATGTTTCCTTTTCACTACCAAAAAATTATCAGTAACCGGTAACCGTTTGAGAAGTACAAATAGTATATCAGATGAATATTAAAAGAATGAAAGTTCTAATCTCACTTCTATGCCAAATAGTTGCGTTATCTATTTAGTGACACAAAAATGTTTATCATGTCTGCATCTGTCATTTTAGTTTGGAGAATGAACAATCAAACGTCATTGAAATTGCATTATACTCTATGTTTTTAATTTTTTGAGGAAATTAAGTAGAAACTCCAGGATAAAAACTTCTGGATATCTCGGACTAAACGGGATTGACGTTATCTCTTTTTTCAGATGAAACCCTATAGATAGGCACAACAATCTGTGCCGATCCGGCATTCCCAATAATCTGCTGCAATCTCATATTTACGGGGGAGGGTCGTCGAAAGGAATCGAAAAGAAATTTGGGCGGGAAAACTGTATTCATGCATGCGCTATAAAATGCGCATCCGTAACTTTTCTCGATTGCTCCGAAAATAAGTTACAGTCGAAAGAGTTGAAATATATTAGGCAACGCTAATTTTGAGTCATGTGTACATTAATTAGACAGTGATTTTAGGTTTGCCTATTGGAGTAGGGTTTCGTTGACGTCATCTATGAAATTTTTGGAAGCTTTTTCTGCAGATCTTTAAATTGTGATTCAGATTTGGTAAAATCGAATGGCGTTGATTTTTCATTCTTACAAGTTGCTATTGAAGTTTTTGTTAAGGATAGAGTTGCGTTCACAGTGAATTCGTGGCTATAGTGTTTAAAAATAATCCTGAACCAAATCTGCATAGACTACGAGGGGAAGCCTGTCTTATATTTTATTTCTATTTGTATTAAATGCAAATGCTAAATTAAATCATTAACAGGATTCAAAAACCATTAGAATCCCGTCAACGTATTTCCACCCAACGGGAATGCCTTGTTCATTAGTGAAGGACACAAATGTGTCTATATTAACGATACAAACAAAGTGAAATTGTTATTTTTCATGAAAAGCAATAAAACCTTTCTATAGAAAAAGCCATTGTGACCTCAAAAAAGGGTTCGCTATAGAGAGATGAGCACTACGGAGAGGTTTTCCATAAATTGGTTCTTTAAAACGTCCAAATGATGTTAGGGTATAGTTACATCTACCCGAACAGGTTAACTTCTGGCGAAAAAGGGCCTAAAGACAATATGCATCAAATATGTTATCTTCCATTTAAAAAAAACAAAACAAATTTTTGAATACTTTCATACATTAAAGTCTGTGTAAAAATAGTGTGCACACTTTTAAGATTTGATTGCCATTTGGTAAATACTAAATCAATTTTAACAAATTTGGTATCGTTGGATAGACATTAAAAAGCACAATATTCTACAGAAATAAAAAAGCCCAAAAAAGAAAAAGAAAATGAAGAAAAAAGAAGATGAAAAAAACAAACTTTTTATTCAAAAGTCATATATATTTGATTTTTATATCATTGGAAACCTTATTCTTTGGCGATTTCAAAAATATATATATTTAATGGAAAATTTCCATTAGTTTTGTTTAGTATGATACATTTGAGGGTATATTGAAATTTTGGCAGTTTTGTTGATTTTTGAAAGACGGGGGAAATATCTGAAAACACAGTAATTGTACTTGTACTTAAGCAAGAACATTAACATATTTTTTATGGTGTGAAAGTAATAAACAAATCACATCACACTTCTCTTAAATTATCATAGGTTGTTACCCAGAGTAATTAGAATTACATAAAATGCCTCTAAGGATTATTTTATTCCGTCTTTGTATTATTAAATGTAATTGTTTTGAATAATGTATAACTAAATAAAGTAACCCCCGGTTTTTTAAAAATTGCAAATGGTTGAAAAGTCTAAAATGTTCTAAGTAATAGCATCGTTGCTGCAATATTCCAAAAACTAATGGAAATTTTCCATTAAATATATATGTTTTTGAAATCGCCAAAGAATAAGGTTTCCAATGATATAAAAATCAAATATATATGACTTTTGTATAAAAAGTTTGTTTTTTTCATCTTCTGTTTTCTTCATTTTCTTTTTCTTTTTTGGGCTGTTTTATTTCTGTAGAATATTGTGCTTTTTTAATGTCTATCCAACGATACCAAATTTGTTAAAATTGATTCAGTATTTACCAAATGGCAAGCAAATCTTAAAAGTGTGCACACTATTTTTACACAGACTTTAGTTTGTCTTTTTATATATTGGATATTTAGAATTTTTTCAGTTACTTTGGAAGTCAGCCCTATGAGAGTTTTGATGTTTAACTTGCAAAATATTTTAATACTCATCCAAATTTTGAAACATTTGTGAAGGAGAAAGTTTCCGAAGGCTGTTCCTTTTGGCCAGAGACATCTTTAAAAGCCTTCAATAGCGTCTTCTCGATTTTGTTATCGCCTGCCTTTCATGTTTGTATTTATGTGACCGGTCAATATTAGCAGATTAGCATTAAAGGTATTAAAATCTTCTACAGTGATGTCATTGGATTATCTGCATTGCTTCACCAGAATCAAAATAACTGTCAGGCTTATCTCTACTTTTCAGATAGAAAGAATGCCCTAAGATTGATTGAGCACAGACTCTAGGAAGCTAGGCTTTTCTTACGGTCTACCAAGGTCTAGGGCTTTATGAATCATGGGTATAGCTTCTCAAGGTGAAATCGCAGGTCAAAATTCTTCATGCCAGTGTTCAACAACTCATGTTGAATTCAAAATATAGAACATGCTATCTTTATGTTTTGCTTTTATACATTTATACATATCATCTTTTGACGATAGCTATTTTCAGAACGCGTCCTGGTAAAATAGTTTTTTATTTGTTTATTTGTTGCCGCTGCAAAGTGCGTGATTTTAGCGCTGCCATTGGAAACTTTAGAACTTTTTAATTTTGTAGTGTTAAAATTTTTGTTGTTTTATTTGCTGGAAAGGAAATGTTTTTCCGCTCTTTTGATGTAAGTGATTATGGTTTATTGCCATATGGTCGTTATGGGTCTATTAACTATGCCACATAGTTCATGACGTTCATATCGTTAATCACGTTCATTTTATGTTGCTCTATAATTCTGCATTCTAAGATGCAACTTGGTATTTGTTGCCGCTGAAAAATGGAAGCGCGTGAGTTTAGCGCTATCATTGGATGGAATAAAAAGTGCAAAAATTTGTTAATGAAGTTAAATGCATCAGAAAAAAGTTCCGGGTGATTTAAAAATCTAACATCAACACGAAAAAAAACCCACTTCTCGTCTTTTTAATTAAAACTCTTTTCAAGTTTTCCAGTTGAAGTAGTCTTACGTCTTCACCACCAACACTGTTGCTCTGAACAGAAAACTCGCTGTACTCGGAAGATCTGAAACACATAAAAAATACTCATAATAAATCCTTTCGCGATACGATATATACAGTAGAAATAAGTTGTGGGCACAAGAAAACAACAGAGATTAAAACGGGATGTTGCTGTCGTAAACGTGTCAAAATATGAATTGTAAACAAATTTATGCCTGTCTACGATTTTCCTTGCTGGAAGGGAAGGTTGGATACCAATCTAGAATACTGTTCTTCACGAAGCCCGAACGTCATTATTTAAAACCATGAGATCCATTTCTGCAATCGTTTATGTATATCTTTTATTGGTCTTCCCTGAAGGAATAGTAACGATCAAGACCCTACCACGATGTCGTAGAAAAAAGTTAAAGTCAAAAAGAGTTCTTCCCCTAGAAATAATAATAAATCTTTTGCACAATAGTTTCATTAATAATTTTGTTGTTTTGAATTTGCTCACTCCCGCATGGATAATTACCTGCTTTTCAAGATATGATTTCCTAGGAAACGAACGTTGAACGTTTCTTGATCTCAAGAACCAATCAAATCATTCAAAATGATCAAAACAAATGTACTGCAAGGGTTTCGAAAAGGTTTCGTAATCGAACAAAGAGAGTACACCCATGTTGTAGAGGTTGAAAAATGATAAAAAATGTATGAGATCGCTTCACTACGACCCACCGTTACAGAGATATTTGATGACGTCATAGACACATGACCCCGAAAGACAATTAAGTGCAAATTTTTTATCACTCCATCGCCTGTACCACTGACCCAAGAAAACGTCAGTTAACCCTATTGGTTCTTGGCATATTTCCCCAAAAACGTCGCAGTCGATTGGTGATGCAATTTTTTCCACCGCAATCATTAACAAATTTGACGTCATGCCAAGTGCTTTAATATCAACAGTGAAAAATGTGTCTCTCACCTCTACGTTGTTTAGACTAACAATTGTTATTTCTTTTCATAAAATTGGTATACAAAGATTTATTTAAAATATAAACACAAAATTAAAACACAGAAATTAAATTTTGATTTCAGATGAAATCTCACAGTCTCTTGCGTCCTTGTTGAGTGACTGCACCAATGGATCTTCACACCATGTCCTTCGAGTACCCCTCACACAGATCACGAGCGATTTGATGAGGGCAAAGGAATCTTTGTGTCGAATCCACTGGACGATATTAATCACTGGTTGTTTTCGTTTTTCTGCAATCAGCTCGATCAAACGCTTGTAGAATGCATAACATTATCGTCCCATGCCGCCCATTGCACTAAATACGAGAGGGGTAAACGAACCCTGCTCTGCCATTTGAATTCTTTCATTGTAGGATTTTTTCTTTTCTTTCTTGTTGATCTCATACGTTTTTGAGGTCCATCCTCCCATACATTCCTGCTATTGAGTTAAAAACCCTTATATCTAAAAATGCTTTCCGGCCGGGAGTCCAGAATCCTTTTGCGGAGACGTCGAGTATTGCTTGCTCTTTCTTTGAATTCTTCTCCTGTGAGTGGGTGTAATAAGGTAAACTTCCCACAACAATTTCTTAGTTGTACTGCGTAGTGTGTTGTGACGCTGTGTTATGAAGCCAACGTTGTTTACGGGCAATAAGGGAGAATTTAATGAGAGCAGGAATGACACCACTTCAAGTCAAGGCGAACGATGTGGCTCAGCAACTAGCAGCATCGAGCTGTCAGCACATCGCTAACTCTTCCTTCTGAAAGTTTCTTTCTCACCAAGGAGGAACTTTTCAATGCAATAGTAACACGATGGTCAATGAATTTGTTATCATCACAATTTGCATACATGAATATCTTCAGAGTAAAACACGCACCATCCTGCTCGACAGGTGGATTTGTATACCAACACCACTACGAACTGAGAGATACCATTACAGAGATGGTGAACCAAGTTTGCAAAGACGTAGTAGAGCCAGGATTCCGAGAAACCTACTGGTGAACAAATACAAATAGCATCCGCAGATGCAGCCAGATTAGAGGTGAACGCAAGAGGGTTTTGGGTCAAAAAGCATTTTCGACATTCGGGTTTTCAACCGATATGCTTATCGGTATGCGACTCAAATCCTACAATCATTTCTTTCTAACGAACCTGAGAAGAACCACCGCCGCATCATAGACGTGGAAGGTGGATCCATCACACCACTCGTGTTTGTAGCTACTGTAAGCATGGGACGCGAGTCAGAAAGTTCGTCCATGCATTTGGTGTGGTGTTATCGGAGAATTATAACTGCAGTAACAGTGTGATTTCGAACTGGTTACGCATCAAGCTATCATTTGCAGTTGTCAGATCAACAGTGTTGTGTATGAAACCTACCATTAATTTTTTTTGTCTTTACACAACTTTCTTTTCAAGCCTTTCTTGTTATTGGGAAGAAAAACACTTATTTATTATGAAAGGCTGGCCCGACTCCAAGTGGTAGTCATCCCATGGGACAAAATAAAAGTGAGAAGAACTTAAAAATAATTTTTAAAGTTACCCCTAGGTTTTTTTAGCCACCATTCTGCAAAATCTTTGAAGTTAACAGGTGTTACGTCATCACAACGTCGAGCATTATTAGTAATGTCGTGCAATTTGAAATGATTGATAGAATAACGTTATAATCGGATTGAAATCACAAAATCAGAAAATTTATCACATATAACATTCTTGCTTTAAAAAACCCCGACAAACATATAAACATTTTATAATATTGCTATTATTTTTATCTGCAATGAATTTATTTTAAAATATGTATTGGCGAAATAATTTCTGTCTGTTGATTTTCAAGATAAATTATGTAGATATTTCCATGATATATGTTACTCCAACGTTTATTAATAGATATAGTGTGACATGTCTAAAATAATTTTGAAGAGGTGCTCAAACTATTCTACGCGTTTATAAATTTTTTTGCGGATATATATTATTGAGGTTAATTGGTGTTCTCAAACTCTGAGTATTGAGAAAAACTGTGTTTTAATTATTTCTTCCGCTGATATCATAGCTCCACTCTAGACTTGTGTTGAGCACTCTACTTGAAGTGAAGATACTCTACTAATAAAAATTTATGTACATGTAGATAATGATGGGGTAAGCTTGTACATTTCATTAATTAATTATTTTCATTAATGTCGATACTAAACATTATAGAAAAGTGAGGTTCACAAACATGAATGTGAATTTACTGGGTTCTTGAGGAAGGGATAAAATATTAATGTGATGTTGATGTTGAATATAAAATATTATAGTTGTAGGAAACACGTTAATAGACGAATCCCAAGTGTGTACGTTGGAACTGTTTTTTAACAAAGAAAACAAATTTCAATATATATATTGTACATCTATACTCACTTACATTATATACTCACGGTGTTGTTGGTATATAATTGCTGACATAATAATGACATCCTTCTGTGAGGGTAATATATGAATCGAGACTTCAGTCCAAAGAGCGTCTGACCAAAGAGATTACTTAATGGCATCAGAACTTCCACAATAGATAATCCTGCTTGGAAGTCAGATATTTTCAAGATTTTCATATAACAGAAGTTGCTTTTTAAGTACTGGATTCCGCATTTTTTAACCCTCAATAGATCGAGTCTGAAATGCTCTCATAGGATGTTGCGTTTTTGTCATATGTACTAAGGGTTATTACTTTTTGATTGATTTGCACAATAAATACATAGTTGGTCAATTGCTGATGGTCTCTCAACATTACTGAAATTTGCATGACCTTGAAAAGTATTTAATTCCCCCAAGTGTTGATTAAATATTTACGTATATCCCTTTTGAAATGCAAAGCATAAGTGAAAACCGTCTGGAGGATGATACTTTAGGAAAAGAATGGAAATGGAGACCAACAGATTCTGCCAATAATTGAAAATAGACGTTGTAAGCGTGTTGCATATGTACGATGGACTTGAGGGGTCACTTCAATTTTTGAAGTCTTCTGGTTTTTTTTAAACTCTTATATATTTTTTGAAAACTCTTCTATTTTTTTTCAAAACTCTTCTATTTTTTTTTGAAAACTCTTCTATTTTTTTTGGAAAACTCTTCTATTTTTTTGGAAAACTCTTCTATTTTTTTTTTTGAAAACTCTTCTATTTTTTTTTTGGAAAACTCTTCTATTTTTTTTTTTGAAAACTCTTCTATTTTTTTTTTGGAAAACTCTTCCATTTTTTTTTTTGAAAACTCTTCTATTTTTTTTTTGGAAAACTCTTCTATTTTTTCTTTTTGAAAACTCTTCTAATTTTTTCTTTCTTCAAATAATTACAAAGAGCTTCTCCTTTCTCTTTGTTTACTGGTCCAGTATCTTCGTCGTCAATATGGATGACCGTATAAAGGTGTAATTCTCTGAAGGTTTTTCCTACTTGGAGATCAAAGAATTTTTGAAACATCGGGATGGTTATGAAGTGAGTCTTTCCTCGATCAAAAGGAGGCTTAGAAAATGGGGAATGAAAAGAAGAGCACTGAGTCCAACAAGAGCAACACAAAACAATATTCGACAAGCTGTTATAACAGAGATTAGTGGTAGTGGAGCTAATCTTGGGTACAGAAGACTGCACAAGTGCCTTATTTCTAAAGGAATTATATGCCGACAAGTTGACGTAAGACGTATGTTGAGGGAAATTGACCCAGAAGGAGTGGAGTTGAGGAGAAGGAGACGTTTGCATCGTCGTTGTTATGTTTCTCCAGGTCCAAACTATACGTGGCACATTGATGGCCATGACAAACTTAAACCTTTTGGTTTCAGTATACATGGGGCTATCGATGGTTTCTCACGTAAATTGATATGGCTTGAAGTATGTTCAACTAACAAAGCACCCGAAGTCGTTGCTCAGTACTATTTGAATGCTGTACTAGAACATGGTGGAGTGCCAAACCAAATAAAGGCCGATGATGGTACAGAGCACTCCCTAATAGAGCCCATTCAATTTTATCTTTTATATTTGCCTCCAGGGTAACGACGAGGCCGCCGTCAACTCTTTTAGCATTGTAAAATCACCTAGAAATCAGCGCATCGAAGCGTATTGGTCTGTCCTTCAACGAGATAAAGTAGGCTGGTGGCGAAAGTTTTTCCAAGATCTTGTTGACCTGGATTTATTTTGTAACACTGATCCCATTATACTTGATTGCATACGTTTCTGCTTTACAGCGCTCATCCGAAAAGAATTGCAGTCAATTATGTTGCACTGGAATTCCCACATAGTATCTTGTTCAAAACGAAATAGTGGACCTACTGGTCGCCCTGATACCATGTTCTACTTACCCCATTTGTTCAACACACAGAATTACTTAATAGTCGTTGATCATAATGAGGTCTGTGGTTTCTTACCGGCTGTTGAAAAGCATTTCCCCGATTATTCAGACGAATTCCGAGAATTTGCAACCACCCTCATGCAGAATGCCGGAAGAGATATGCCAAGAAATGCAAAAGAGGCTCTTGATTTGTATTTATTTTTGCTTCAGAAAGTCATTGACTATATGTAATCCTGTAAGTGATGAAAGTATATCTATGAGAATATTTTAAAGAAACTGTGTATGAACACGAGTCTTATATATTGGTTTTGTTTCTGTTACGCAGTTAAATGTTTCGAATCTCAAATTAGTGTTAGCACTCAAAAATGTTAACCTTATTTACCAAGCCCAAATTATACAGCTAAACTACAACCGGCTTTAAGAAATAACTGTGGGAGAATGAGTATACACAAATTTGTGTGATGTTTTTTTAAGCACATTTTTCATGAACGTACACAAAAATACTAACAAAATTCCAAAATTGGACGAACAAAAGTTGTTCTTCAAATGAACGAAAGCTCTAAGAAAGGCTAACAGCCGCGTACCGTAAATGACGGAATAAGCGCCTGTTTCAGCTCGGCCAGGGTGGGGGGGGGGGGTTGGTTAATCAAACAGGGGCGCTTATTATTTTTTTCACAACGTAAAGCAAATGAAAAAGAACAAAATTGGTTTGAACTATAAAAACAACAAAGGTAAATACTATGCTTATAGTTTTAACAAAAAAACCTCATTACCATATTAACCAGTCACCAAATTCAAGACTAAATAATATCCATTTGCCAATTGTCAACAGCTAAAATATTGGCAAATTCCTGTCTCAACTCGCAGAAGTTTGCATAATTACATAATAACTCCAATGATGGCGTGCACGTATGAGCAATGGGTCGGCGAGAAAATTCTTTATCAAACTGTATAGATTCGACCTGGATGGAGTCGCATAGTATTGTGTCAGCACCAGTAAGAAATTTTAGGAGGTTCTTCAGCATGCCTTTGTCAAGACCTCTAACATATCGCTTAAGATAACCAAAGCTTTCCTTTTCTGCATCACTCTTTGGTTCTGCTTTAAAAAGCTCATTAACTTTCTTGGTAGTTGGCTGAACACTTTTGTAAAAATCTTTAACAGCCACAGGTGAAGAAAAGTTTTGATGGGCTTTGAGAGCTGCAAATGCCTTCTTCCAACAAGAAGCCATTATGTGCGGTTTTTGTATGAGCTCTTGCCTAGCAATCTCATAAATTACTTCTTCAACGTTTGACTTAGATACTCTTGAGCGACACTTAAATTGCTCCAAAAGTTCCAGAAATTCATCATCGGATAAAAGTTCCTCCTCTACCTCTGGCTTCAAAACTCTTTCCACCATCAGACTCTCATCATTGGAAAGATACAATAGGGATGATGCAATCATTGTAGGGCGATCTACCTCATCAAATAAACAATACAGCACAAAAGCTTCCGACAAGATTGTTGGAAAAAAGCCGGTGTCAATATAACCTTTCAAAATGATTTTACCCATTTTCTGCCATTCCATCTCAAACATGTCATGGCGAACAAGTGGTACTAAATTTCTCAGAGACACACTGTACAAAGTCATTAGAAACTTCACGTTAACACTTGAAATAAGCGTGCAAAGTAATGATGTTTCTTTTGATACAACAAAAGGCTTCAAATCTCTGAAGTACCGTTTTAGTAGAAGAGTTTCAAAAACGTTGTCACTAGTAATTGATTTTTTTCGTGTAACAGGCTCGTCGAGTTAACGAATCTCCCTAATGTTTCTTAATTACGGTATAGCAGCGAAGCGAAAATACCGTATTAAAACACCCTCGCGTTTTTTCTGTCTCCGTGAAGTTTACAATTTTATTGTGGCTCTATATTATGGAGATTCATACGTATTGGCGCGAGAATATAAGAGGTTGAAAAATATGAAGGTTTTTTGATATTTCCATTTTTTATATAACTCTTTCTCCTTTTTACTTTTGAAAAAGGTAGCAGCAATACCATAGTAGTGTTTTTGTAGCAGCGGCTGACAGGTATTGTTAAGTAATCTTAACAATACATAACAATGAAATCCACCAACTAAACCGAGAGCTATTATTCCACCTACACCATAGGTGTAATTCATAGGTTGTTCATTTGGTTTGGTGAAAGAGTCATCGAGTTTATTCACTTGTTTTAATTGTTCTCGTTTTTTACGGTTGTATTCCACCAACTTCTTACCCGCTTCAACCTTTTTTGGGTTCTTCGTTGTCACTTGAATGGGAGTCTGTTCTTCTGACATTTTTATTATCTACTGTATTTATATTATCATCGGATTTATTTAAATTCCTTTCATTGATATAATGCCTCCCGGTAATAAGTCCAACACTGAGTGGTGCTAATAATGAGCCGAATTTATAATATAAGTCACATGTAAATCTTTGAAGGGCAGAGTTTAAGAAGGGGTCAGTTTCCAGGTCATTGCTCAGCGCTTCTTGATTATTTATTCCTAATGTTGCACAAGCCCCCATGGAATAAATACGTATCAGTGATTTCCCCAAGGATTTTACCATTTGACCTGATAGTTTAGCCTCGTAAATACTAAAAAGGTTTTCTACCTCTTCATCTTTGAGTTTGTTAATTTGCTCTTCCGTGTACATTTTCCCTAAGTATAGCTTGCTTTTCCCGGTTAAGACACACTCGAGTAATTTTTGTCTTTTACCATCTGAAGGTGGAAATTCACCCGGAACATCATAACTCTGGTTGATTAAATTATCGATCGCTGTTTCCGCCATTTTTATTAGAGAGAGGTATTTTTTTAACACAAAATAAAAGTAAAATAGCGAGATCAGCAGTATGCTTAATGACACGAAGTTGACATATTCTATCATTTTGTTGTGTTTGTTATAATTTTCTTATACTCTCTTATAATTTTGTTGAAATTTGCTGTATAAGAGTTTGCTATCCTCTTATAATTTTGTTGAAATTTGCTGTATAAGAGTTTGCTATCTTCTTATAATTTTGTTGACAAAATAATTATAAGAGGATGACGATGTTTAATAATATATTCTAACATTGTTAAATAAATAAACATTGTTTACTTAAACAATTATGTTCGATGATGATGAATCCTCAGATGATGATATTATATTTTCCCATCAAGATACAAAAAGGGTTACTTTTAATGATAAAGTAATGGTCCATTATATCTCTGCTTGTGAATCTCGTAGAAGTAACTGGATAGAGGCTGCTGTTGACAGAGTACGCTTTGAATCGAGGATTAAACATATTGGTAAAATTCTAGATCCTGTATTGAGACGTAAATTATTCTCTTACAGTAGTCTTATAAGAGACTTATAACAGTCTTATAGTTTTTGTTACAAGAGTCATGTAACAAATATATCAACCTGTTTAACAAATCATGTGCGTTCTTGGGTGTTCCATTCTCATGACTAGGCACGTGTGTTTCCCTTCTTTCAGTTTTTCCTTGACATTTTTCAATTCTTCTTGCGATTCAATGACATCGTTCTCTTCATGAATGGTGGCTAGATCGTTTCTATCTTTTGGATACCACACATATAACATTTTAGCTTGCCGTCGTAAATTTTTAGGTATAGCCGTGTATGATTGTGTAAGTAACCATAGCGAATGATTTCGATGGCGACCACTAATTGCCAACTCGAGCAAAGGGTTTCTCTTTTTGTCCAATTTTTCATCAGCTATGATGTCGTCAATGAGGAATAAGGTTTTGTATCCGGCGCAAAAGAAGTCCATTTTCTTAATATATTCATACAAAGATCCTTCCGGTTCAATTAAAATCACATAGCTGTCATTCCAGAACCACTTCCGATCTCTGTAAGTCTGATTCCACCTTAAGGTGGGACATATAATCACGATGAAATCAAAGTGATCAAAGTATTCATTTTCTAATAATTTTATGACACGATCCGTTTTGCCGCACGATGTTGGTCCGACGAATAATGCTGTGTGAGGTTCTTTCATGTAAAGTGTGTTCATTTTACTAATATAATGTAGACATAAATTGACCGTTTTGTATGTTTAATTGAGCATCCATTATTAGATATATATATGCGTTTAAGTTTCCTGCAGTTTCAGCGGTCTTTTCAATCTGTAAAGTGATGCCTTCACTTGCATTTTCAATCTTTCGACCGGTGCCATGCAAAGCATTCTCATCAATTGTTCTGAAATCTAACCATAGAGCATACTTGTTTGTTAAGTAATCAGAGACTTTTACATCATGTAATCCCAAGCGCTTTCGGTTTTCGCTATTATCTTTTGGTTTTCCTTCAGCAAAATACTTGCAAATCTCATTGTATTGTTCAAACGGCTGCATCCCTTGAGCAAAAAGGTGGGTTAGGCTTACCCTCGACGATGACAGATACCTTTTCGATCTTTGGATTGTAGAATTTGCAGGTTTCTCGTTTGTAGGATTTTTCTTCTTCAAATAGAACTAAAATACCCTTCAAAGATTTGGCAGGTGTGTTGAATGACCAATTCCACGTTGTGTCTGACTTGTTTACTCTAATTTGTCTGTGCCGCAAAACCCTATCATAGAGCAAAGCCATGTTTTGATATTCAGAAGCGATTTGTCTAGCCAACGTGGGTTGTGTCACAAGCTCGTATTCAAGTGAGATGTTGGATATTTTGTATTTACCGTCTGGGTGTTTTCTTTGACCTGCGGCAGAAGGGTTAGAGTCAGAATAAATAACTCGGTTATAATCGTTAAATGTGATCTCGTAGCAAAGTCTATTCCCTAAACCCGCTTGATAATATGGGATAGTACTATCTAGCATCTCAAAGTCGAGTGGAATGACAAACTTGTTTTTATAGGTGTCAGCAATGGCTTTGTCTTCTGCATCAGAGGTGTCTTTATCTGAAGCACCAATCCTCAATTTCATACAATTTTCTGTACACCCATCGTCGATGATGATACCCTGTCTTATCGCGTTTCTCTTTTCAAACTTGGTTAACCATAAATCTCTGTAACACCCAAAAAGATCAAAGTCGTCGATACTCAATATCTCGTTACCTTCGAACTTGACAGCCAACTTTTTAACGATAGCTCTCCCAATGTTACTGACCAATGTTCTTTCTGAGTCAGCTTTCGACTCGAGTTCAATATCAAAACTTAGATTCGTTGTTCCTGGGATAATAACATCATCACTTCCTAAATTTGGAAACCTAACCAATAATAGCTGATTTTGATCGATCTCACTCGGATTGTGTGTGACAATTACTTTTTGACGAGAACCTTTTACACCGTGGGCAGTTCTAAGTGAACGTTCTGGATTTAACCTCTTTCCATACTTCATTATTAATTATGATATATAATTAATTTTTACTTTTTATCTCGTTTTAGCGAATGTGCAAAACAACGGTTCTTCCTAGGTCTTCTTTTAGCATATTGCCATGCTGATCTGTGAGTTTCAACGTGAGAGACTGAAATACACCATTTTTTAATTTTTTGTATTGAGGGTTTTTAGGCTGAACATGTGTGAAGTCACTATATTCAACCATGTGATAGGTTAGTAAAATATCACTTAGCTTTCCATTCTCAAGATTTTGAGTGTTGTCAAGTTCAGAGAGATGCAAATTAATTTTGGTTACGTTAGCGAGTTTATTTGTTTTGATTATTTGAGGGTATTTGGCTAATGATTTAATTTCTATATCGCCTTCTAAAAAGGCACCTGCTAAAAAGGCATTCAATCCCCTACTCGTGAATGTTCGTTTTGGTATCGACTTTTCAGCTTTCCCATCGTCAGACGTTTTCAATGTTATCGGTGTTGTGATTTCATACGTAACATTGTCTGCAAACATATCAACCAATGCAATTTCTTTTGAGCCATCCAAGTTTTGAATGGGGTAAGATAGATATATGGTCTTTTCTCCTTTTGCGATATTTGCTGTGATATACATTTTCTTGTATTAAATATAAGATAATAATATTAAATAATAATGGAGGATATTTTTAAATATGTTCCCAATGCGCTTTATAAGCCAAATGGAGGACAATACCTTCAGATATTGAATGCTAAAGATTTATACAAACAAACAATTATTGTCTCTGAGAGCGGTTCTTTCCCCGCAACTTTTCCAAATATATTTACTAATTACGAAATGGATGAAAATGATCAACGCATGAAAATTTGGCAGGAACAACCGTTTAAATTATGGCAAACTCAGATCAATTTTGTCACTTGGTGTGCTTCAAGTGCTTGTGGAGTCAGTTCTGAACATCTGAAAGAAGGTCGCTCTACTCCTATGATTAGAGCAGTATATCGTTTTCATGTCTATTATCATATTAGACGAATCATTAAGCGTCTTCAGACACCTCTACCTTTTGAAAACGGTTTCAACCAATACGATAATCCTTATAACAAAGAAGAGTTTTTAAAAATCTGTAGTGAATATGGTGTCGATTCTGATCCTAAAAAATACACAGGACAATATTTTTACAGCTCGTATCAAAAAAGACGTAGAGACTATCCAACGCCAGGTGTGAGTTATTTCACAGATGACTCCATGACACGATGGATTATAGAAAAATCTAAAGGCTTTACAAAAACAGGTCTTGTAAAAATTTCAGAGAGTGTTAGAGCATATGCTTATCTTGTTCTTAGTTCACAAGCCTCAGCTCGTTCTTCTATTTTAGGTAATAATTCAAGCTCTTTGACAGCTCAAAGAGTTTTTATGAACAACTTTGAAGACATTGTTAACCGCAGAGTTGATATTCAAGATGACATTAAACGTTATCAAGATACTTTAAATTACGCTTCAAGCAAAGTTGATTATTCTGTTGGACAAGGTATTTACATGTTACCTAGTGACATGAATCTAAACATCAAGTCGGGAGTGTCTGGTTATAATAATAAAATTCTCATATCTAATGACAACTTGAGCCTCGGAAGAAACAAAATGATTAATGTTATGCAAGAGCATCATATTTCACCCAAAGTGACTAGCTCTCCAACACAAAAGGAAGTTCATAAAAGAGTAGTGAGTCAAACAGATTCACTCCCATCTCATGAAGAAGAGAAAATAGCTTTGGTTTTAGCGATTACCACGATGTTTAGTATATGGTATGTATTTCGCTGATCAGCGTATGTAGTTTGCAATTATAGTCGGCATTGTGGATACATGCTAACACTTCTATGAGATATTTAATTGTTTACATTTATGAGTAATTTGTGGTTATAATAATAGAAACTGCTTACGTAATCAAAATAACACGTTTCATAACTCGTATCGCGTTATGAAAACAAAGATGATAGTAGGGAAATTCCCGAAATCATATGATTTCTCATGATATAATTTCTGTCCTACAATCCCGGACAAAATATTGTGGCAAAAGCATGAAATTCACGTCATGAGGCCCCCCTTCCCCCACCTTCAATGTTATCAATGTTTTTTTGAACCTCTGGCTGGACACAACTCAAAACATTGATGCTGGGGGAGGGGGTATTTGAATTCTTCATGAAAAACATCAGTTTTGCCACAATTTTTGTCCGGGATATCCCGGACAAAATATTGTGGCAAAAGCATGAAATTCACGTCATGAGGCCCCCCTTCCCCCACCATCAATGTTATCAATGTTTGTTGGAACCTCTGGCTGGACACAACTCAAAACATTGATGCTGGGGGAGGGGGTATTTGAATTCTTCATGAAAAACATCAGTTTTGCCACAATTTTTGTCCGGGATTGTAGTTCATATACTTAAGGTGACTTTCCGCGGACACGGACAGGAAAATTTTCCCCGGACAAAACAAGAAAATTTTGAGCTGTTAATTTTCGCACATTTAATGAGAATGGAAAATTTTCTTTTCTATCATTTCTAATTTTGGTTTATAAAACTTGTTTTTGTTGTTGTGAGAAGATGAATCTAACAACTTGAATGCTTTGCAAAAGCTGTTCTATAGGCAACGATATAGCCTCACTTCTTCAACTAATGTTGTAAGAAAGTCCCTTTCTACAACTACTTCTACTTCTCGCTCGGGATGTTGTTGTTATTGCTGTTGTTGAAAATGCTGCTGTTGAAGAGTAACTTGTGGTCGCTGCAGTGATAGGCATTGAAAAGATGGATATAATTCGTTGTGCTGAAAAGTATAGTTGTTTTTGCTTAAACTGCCAGTAGAAGTGAGGTGCGAAGGACTATTTTGTTGTTGATGCTGACTTTGCTTTCTCAATCAAGAATACGTTCATTTTGAGCCTTCAGCTGAGTTTTAAGCACTGGAAAGACTATCGTCTTTCACTTCATAAGAATAGCAGCTACTTTCCATTTTTGGTTTTGTTGTTTTAAAAATATTTGATCAAAAATTCATTTTGTATTTCGTTGTTTTAAAAATATCTGATCACAAATTCTTCTTGGCCAGCAAGACGATAGTAGATAGTGTTGTGTGAAAAGTAGATAGTGTTGTGTGAAAAAAACATGAAAAATAACGAGATTTGATTGGCCAGTCAAAGAAAGTACAGAAACAGTTGAACTCGATTCAACTTTCTACGGAACGAAACGGAAACTTTTTTCTGAGCATGTGCTGTAAACATTTTTGTGCGCATGTTCATTAACTTTTCTTGTCCGTTCCGTTCCTGAAAATTTTCTATAAGTGGAAAGTCGTCTTTACGCTCGTAGTTGTTTTAAGTGGCAAGTGAAAATGTCAAATACCAAAGACGGATTCACGTAAGTTAATAATAAGAAAGGTGTCTATTCACGAATTAATTTTTTTGTATTGGAGTTTTTATGGCGATATTTTATTGGCATTGAAGACATATTTTAAAAATATCTGAAAGTTAATCTCACATCAAAATATCCTTAAGACCTCAATAGGTTAAGGTGAAGAAAGAAAAATGCCATCAAGATCCACTTTTTACAAGGAAGCAAACTGAAACTAATGTGAAGCAAAGAAGAATTGTTTTCTACGCAAATGAGTACAAATTAGAAAAATATAAACAAATTGTGTTGTGTTTCCTTCTTGGTTCTCTTCATCTTCCATCTCAATAGATTCAATGATATCTCCTAAAAGGCAAACACTTTACTTAGAATATCTACAATCGCCCGCATATCTCCATACCACTTCCATAATTCAATGTAACAAAATTATTAATAACATCTCAATTAAACATTAAACTGAGTTTCACAAATTAAACAGATACCCTCACATCTATTTACAACAGTGCTTCAAATAGCTTTAACGCAGGTAATTATGGCATTGCGTTTTGGTAGTTGTAGTATATATTCGAAAGATTACTGAATTATGGGAGCGGCCAGTTCAATCTCAATTTTCTATGAAGCAGATACGACGTAAAAATATTTTTCCTGTGAAACTCTTCCTTGTGTATAAGAGTTTTTGTGAACGTCATCATTATAATTCTTACTTTTTGCTTTTTTTCGGAGCAGCCGCCATAATGGCATCATAAACTTTATCAAAGGTATCTATTAAAGAATGGAATAAAATTCACGACAGATAACTATGTATGTACTCCACCCTGAGATATCGTTGACGCTTGTCAATTACGTTGATGTTGGAAAACTTCGAGGCTTTCATTTAAAATACGAACGCTTAAATGTAAGTTAATCTTGTATATACTCAATGACAATTTGTTTCCCAAAATAAATTATTAAACATTACTTTCAGTATTTGAAAATGAGCAGTTACAGAAACTTGAGTTCCACAACTCATAAAACTTGCAAAGAACAAAACATTGAGCGTCTTTTTCAAAACATGCTTGATTACAATGTATTATAACTTACCTTCACTGCCCTCATCAGAGAAAAGTCTTTGAATTACTTCTCGCCAGGCAGCTAAAAGGAAAAAAATTATTATCAAGTCATTTCTATTGAAATTCAGTCACCTTGTCATTTCTCAAGAAACAATCACAATATGTTGCTATAGTTATTCCAGCTAACTATTTTAATTTGAAGTATGCTATAATTCTATAAACAGAACATTTGGTGCGTCCATATTGATCATTTCAATATGATGTTGCTTAGGTGATGTGTAAATATTCTGTTTAAAATATAGAATTGTATTTACTTATGTAAAAACGGGCATTGGTTTTGAGATTCGTGTAGAACATTACCTTCATCATGTCTTTGACGACCATAATCGCCCATCTGGGCACCAGCGTGAACTGTAATGATAAAATAATGATAACGCTTGTGTCTGGTAATACTGGTTATCGTATTTAACAAACAAACGTTTTCATATAAAAATCACTTAATAGCAGTACTAAATTAGATAGAATTTATGACTAAACCTAAATGTTCTTACATTGCATTGAGAATGCTACGAACACAGTCAACACCAAAAATGCTACCAAAGTCTTCATGATTCGTTACTGTCACCGTATTGAAATCAAGGTGGTACGAAAATCCGGAATGAAATTCAAGGGCTACAGAACGTCTATTTATACTGAAAAGACAATTTATTTTTATCTGGAAAGTGCTCGTCACCATTTCTCTTCTATCTCCGTGTTACATATTACAGTTCCCACAATTACCCTTTGATCACTTTCAAATTGCAATCATTGGCACAGCTAAATAGTTAATTTAATTGCTTGCCTTTTAATTCATTTCTTACATATTCAAACGGGAAAAATGTTTCCTTTTCACTACGAAAAAATTATCACTAACCAGTAAACGTTTGGGAAGTACAAATAGTCAGATGAATATTTTTTTTACATAATATTTTTCAAAATTACGAAAGTTCTCGTCTCACTTCTAATGCGAAATAGTTGCGTTATCTATTTAGTGATACAAACACGTCTAATCAATTATTTTATTTATTTTATATTTAACGGATATTTTAGAAGGATAGCCATTTCAGAAATACACATTATGTTATTAACATGAGTCCTACGTCTGCATCTGTCATTTTAATTTGCAGAATGAAAAATCTGGCGTCATTGAAATTGTATTACACTCTATGTTTTTAATTTTTTAAGGAAATTATGTAGAAACTCCAGGATAAAAACTTCTGGATATCCCGGGCCAAATGGGATTGACGTTACCTATTTTTCCAGATGAAACCGAATAGATAGGCATAACAATCTATGTCGCTCTGGCATTCCCATTATCAAAAATCTGCTGCAAGTGCTCATATTTACGGGGGAGGGTCGTCGAAAGTAATTGAGGTTTGAGCAAATTTGGGCGGGAAAACTGTATTCAAGCATGCGTTATAAATTGCGCATGCGTAACGTTCCTCGATTACTCCAAAAATAAGTTACAGTAAATGTTTTGAATCATTTGTAAAGAATTACTTAATTACATTTTTAAGGACAATTGCTCGTTATTGCAAATCAACACAGCGGAAATCAACATCAAAATCCTGATTAATGTCATTTTTTGAGGAAAAAGAAAAATCACAAAACCTCTAAAATAGCCAATTTTCTTGGAGTTGATTCTCAATTTAAATTTTCATGTCGTTTTTATTCATGTTCTTATAAATACCTAATCCTTTTTTCCTTTTCTTCCAAAACGTCTTCCACAGAGGATTAATAGGTCCATGACACGATGAATATCTCCACATACTACACACATTTGGCCGGACTAACTGAATCTTCTAATGACTTTCCTTTTTATGTATCAATATTTTCAACCCTGAGATTCAGTTTATTTTTTCTTAAATACTTCCGAGACATCTCCATCAACGTATAATCGACGTAGACCTGTGAAATGTATATCAAAAGATTTGAAAGATATTTGAAATTGTACGATGATACGATTTTATTTTCATCAAAGTACAACCAGAGCACGTAAAGCATCCCTAACTTTACGATTACGATTTCCAGTCATACTAAACGTAATATATACACACATTTGTCCGGACTAACTGAATCGAGTTCACTACTTTGATCGTTTTGAACATTTTTATTGGTTCATAAGATCAAGAAACGATAGCAACCTGATTCGATTGTTAGGAAATACTTCATTTTATAATACGAAATGCAGGTAATGATACATACCAGCGTAAGTAATTTTAAGAAAACGAAGTTATTAACGAAAGTATTGTAAAAACTTCTACATGGGATAGTAATAGACTATACAGTGTGTCCCAGAGAATTTCGGTCTGAGATTTTACAGCTCATAACTTTTCACACATATATCAGATTTCAGCAATTTTTACACCATTCGATAGGATTTTATTCATAGATTTTAAAAATATACATTTTATTCTCCAAAACCTTTTAGTTTGGAAACAATTAAGGATTTTACCAATCCAATTATCTTCTTAATGGTTAATTAACACATCTTTCAATAACAGCTATCAAAGGTCGTTATAAAAAATAAGTCAAGTGACTGTAAAATACAAGAGTCGTTAATAAAAAAAATTTTAAGCGATTTGTTCTTGCTATCATAGAGAGTGGCGAATTAAATTTTGATTTTGTCTAAGATTATTTGCGGCGTCAACAATTTTACTTCTTAACTCTGATAGACTCCTGATCTCAGTGGAGTAAAGATTGCTCATATGATGTCAAAAACATTTTGTAGAAGCCCCCGTCTCACAATTTTTAACTTTGTGATGAGATTATAATTTTAGTGTGTTCAATAACACCACGACATGTTCTTAATAAACAAAAGAATAATTGCACGTGAAAACTTACTTTTATTAACCACTAAGGAGTTAATGACCGTGACAGTTTAAAGAAATCCTTTTTACTGCAAAGGTGTTGGACTAAATTATTTAAAATGTAGATTTTTAAAATCCTTGAAAGAAATGCTATCGAATGATGTAAAAATCTCTAAAATCTGATATATGTGTGGAAAGTTATAGCTTGTTAAAATCTCAGACCGAAATTCTCTGGGACACACTGTATAATGACAAACTATTTATTTTATTTAAAGTTGAATGATACAGAAGCAACATTTAAAGTTCAATCGCACACAAAAGTCACGTATTGACAGCAGAGTAGATGAACATTACGATATAAAAATTTAAAGGAAGATAGATGACGTTTAAAATAACACTTATTCTGGTTGGAAAGACTTGATCGAACTTTTCCAAGATTGTTATGAGATGGTGTTGTAAAAAAGCTTCGATCAAATACGTAAACAAACAAAAAGGTATTGTACATATGGTAAAATGTTGAAGCAACACTTCCAATGAGTTTTGCATAAATGAATGTCAAAATTAGAGAGATGTTGGCTGGATTACTGGTGCAATTAATTTATTTGATATCGTTAAAAGTGTCTTATGTAAGAACAAAAGTGTGTTCTAAATATGCCCTTAAAAAGTTACTTGGAATCAAGAATTATCCAGAAAACCACTGTCAGAATTATGCATACACGTTTTTCACGTATGGCCTTGCCATTTTACCAAACGACGTTAACGCCACATATTACAACGTTACAGAAACTTTATGTCAATATAGATTTTGATCTATTTGAATACGGTTTTCATATACGAAATCAATGAAATTACAGAAAAGAAAGAAAAAGAAAACTCATGAAATTCATCATATTCGCGTCTACATATTCAAATTCCTTCTTCTGAGTATGCCAAAATTGAGAAAATTATGCTAAAACCTCGCACTCATGCAAAAAAAACAATTTAAGTTCTGTTACTTTCACGATCCTTGTTCCGTTGTTGGACTGCGTTTCAACTGGAAAATAGATGAAGGTTAATTGAAATGTAAATCATATGATATTTTGAAAAATGTTCGCCAACAACTTGGAAACTAAAGTATTGAAAATTTTCAAATTTCATTACTTGAACAAAAGTAAAACTTGATTCCCATCTGTTTCACAACGCCATGTGTAAATTAATCAGCTGTAGAGCTTTGGCTATTACTATTATTATGTTGACTTCGTCTATATAATTTTTAGAAGATTTTTTTGCAGATGTTTTAATCAACAAAAATCCTGCTGACTTGCTACTGTAAACGTTTTTATTTTGAAATGCAGTTTTTGAGAATATGTGAACTTAAGATAAAATGGTAATCGGCTTCAGATTTGGTAAAATCGAAAGGAGAAAATGGCGTTGATTTTGTATAAGCATAAGTAGGAAACATAAGGGAAAATGTGTTTTGAATCATTAGTAAAGAACCCCTAAATGTGATTTTTAAACATAATTGCTTAATATGGCAAATCAAAAGACTTAATTGTTCGTTTATAAAAGCGGAAAAACTTTTCCTCTTTCCAGGCAAACGATTTACGTATTTCTTGTTAGAAATACTTGTCATCAACGAAGAATAGATGATTGTAACAAATTTGCCATGTCTCATTATAATAAATAACAACGATTTAAAAATTCTATATTTATTTATTATGTTAAAACCGGCATTTTCCTTCTTCTCCTCCTCCTTCTTCTTCTTCTCCGTTCACTTTTATAGCCGCGGTTCAGAATGTAATTTTCACCTAGTTGCCGAAGTAGATAAGAATAGAGGCTAGTCTACAGTCAAGTAGACGCCATGTTTTTTCAGTCAGTGCGGATGGGCTGCAGAAGATTTTTGATTTTCCAACTAGCTTTTAAAATGATTCAAGAGAATTCAACGTGTAGTGATGGAAATGAATCGTTTTAGTTCAGTATTGTCTTAAAAGGTTTCGTAAAAACTTTTGAAGAAGCGTGTAAAAAACAGAAAAATATTGTTTTGTTTTTGTTTGATGACAAAAATGCTATGATGATTGATGATGATGATTGGTAATTCAATGCTTGGAACAGCAAACCATTGAAGCTGTGATTTCAGTGCAAAGGCGAAAATTCATTATCAATACAGGCTGAAGATTTATTTTTATTTTACGTCCTGATATAATGTGAACTGAAAGCACATGATGTACAGCTAAAAAAGGAAACCTTTTTATGTGGAGAACATCCGGTTCAACCAGTGTTAATCCAAAAAGTACATTAGTAAAAATGCAAGTCAAAATGTGATGTCGTATATGGAATAAGAACGTCAGAAAACCAATTACGTTTAATAATATAACAGTAGAGTAGAGTAGAGTAGAAATCTTTATTTAACGTTGGATTACTAAAACTTACAATAGTTTTCTGTGATAAAACTAACTCATTCCAACAATATAAAATGAGATGTAAAAATAAATAAATAAATAGACAAATAAGTAAAATAAATAAATAACTAAATTCATAAGTAATTTAAAAATATGTATACATATACAAATTAACTACAATATTGGCACTGGCAATGTATGTGAGCAAGGCAACTCAAAAGACTTTTGAACTTAGTCAGCGACTCCGCAATTTTAATATGACAGGGAAGGTTGTTCCATGCCATAACTGCCCTAAAGACAAGTGTGTTTTGACACTTGCGTGCTGGAAGGGTAGGTAGATTTAAGATATTGCCACATCGTAGATTATATTTCATGCGTTTTTCAGAAAATAGATTCCACATGATTTCAGGATTTAGGTGGTTTACAGTCTTGTAAACCTCGATTAAGAGTAGCTCTAGATTTCTTCTATGTAAAGGAGTGATGTTGTATACCTCAAACAATTCATCACTACTGGTGCTGAAATCAAGATACACAGCTCTTATAGCTCGTCTATGAGTGGAGTTTATTTTCTTTCCAGCAGTTTTGGAGCCGAACATCCAAAGCAGAGGACAATAGTTTAAGTTTGACATAACGTAAGAATGACAGAGAATCTCAGCTTGCTTTGTATTTAAGAAATTGCGGATTCTAAGCAAGGCACGTGTCTTTTGATTAGCCTTGCTACACATTTCAAAAACATGGTTATTGAATGATAATTTAGAATCAATATTAACGCCAAGGAGTTTAATAGAGGTGGAACTATCGATGATGCTGCCATCAACTGTTACGGGGAAACTTTGATTGTCAACACCAAGAAACATAACCTGAAACTTTTCAGGATTGACAACCATCTCGTTAAAATGAAACCAGTCGATGACAACATGGACATCGGGTAGCAGTTTCTGCAAGATCGAGTCAAGTGAGATGTCACACGCATAGAGAGTGTTGTCGTCTGCAAAGTTACAAATCATCGATTCAAGTTCCAGAAAAAATAGGTCATTAATGAAAATATTGAACAGAAGAGGACCCAACACAGAGCCTTGTGGGACACCAAGTAAAATGTTGAGCCACTCGCTAAAATAAGCACCAACGTGTACGCGCATTTTTCTGTCAGAGAGATAGCTGAGTATAAATTTCAATGCACGATACCCGAGACCATAGGCTTCCAGTTTTGCTATAAGAAGATCATGGGGCAAGCAGTCAAAAGCCTTTGAAAGACAAGATTGAGACACAATTGAAAGAATCTGGTCGAAAAATGTGCTTCCCTGGGGATAGTCCGTTAATCTGACAACAGAAACATAATTTACTATGGATTAATTCCATGATCACCTATACTGTTTTGATACTGTATATATATGGTATTTTAAGAAAAATTGATATACTGCCAATTTTCTTTACACAGACAACAAACATATATAAATCAAAGCACAATCCAATAAACAATCTGTTAATCAAACCAAGCCAGAACACGAAACGTCTACTTTCAGCTTTTTAGTGATTTGGTTATGGATGTGTAGTCTATTTTCAGTACCGAATACTGTTGTTTTTTTTCATTGGGATTTACAAATGGTCATTATTATCAAATAATAAATAATGGGTGTGCACAGAGATGTTTATTCTGAATACTTGAATTCAATTTGATTAATTGTCACTCTTCTGTCCAAATTTGAAGTGCTTTTTATTGCTTTTGGTAGTTATTTACTTATTCATTGAAATTTAAAAACATAAAAATATATGACTTAAAGTTTCATGCATATCGCAATCATCAGATGTATAAAATTTTATACATCTATTCTTTTAGCGACATTTTTATGTGAACGTGAATTAAGATAGAATTTGAATTATGGTTATAGTTACTTGCTTATATGTCTAACTCAAAGTATTCTTTTCTTCTTTTGTAAATCTGTATACAAATTTGATTGTATAATGTTGTAAGATAGTTTTATCTGAGTTACAAAAAGCAAGTGCAAGTGTCATCTTTTGAATTACATTGTTTTGTCGTGATTTTATGGTATAAAGGATGTCAAGCTTCTGCAACAATAAAGATCATATGTTTTTTATGCTAAAATTGCCTTACACATTGGCGCGGTTGTTGATATTTAGTTGTTTAAGAAAAGTATTACTCAGCAAAATTTATAAGAGAAACCATGAAGATCTTCATTTCTTAATTAGTTCAAAATAAGTTGTTTTGTTGTATTAAATTCAATTCTACCCTGATTAGTAAGGACAACATTTTTATCTGAGTATGACATTGATGGTAGTTATAGCATTGTACTTATTTAATGGTGCATATTTTTCTTATGGTTATCAATCTACACACAATAATTGGCAAAAGTTTCGCAACTTTGGGGAAATATATAGTTGCATTTTTGCGAATCTTGTTTATTTATTTATTTTTTGTTTATCCTTGGTACCAACCTAGGGCATTGCCAGTGAGCCAGCAGGGCGGTCCACAACCAGTGGACAAGCCGGGCGCCGACTTTGACGTAAGGGCCTCACATGTTGTAGACTTTTAAGTGCTACTATTACTGTGAGAGATCCAACGCTGGAAGCGGCTGCACATTGTCGTTTGGCAAGCTAGGCGTTATGGGATGTAAGTTTACCCTCACCCCGACCACTATGCTTGAGGACGAACTAGTGCTGGCAGACTAGACATCCACACAGCTCGGATAGATGTTGCTATTTGTCCATTGTGTGCACCACAAGTACTATTATGAAGTATTGTGATATTGCACACATAGACCCGTAAAACGTCCGTCCTGTGGATTGAACCTCCACCGTTCGGAAATTTTGCCTCTGAGTAGCCAGATTACAGTTGCACGCCACTACACCCGGCATTTATTTATTTATTTATTTATTTATTTATTTTTATATAGTATTTTTATGCACGGATGATGGACGTAGTCCGAAAAGCTTATGCTAAATAAATAAATATAGAATTTTTAAATCGTTGTTATTTACTACAACGAAGAATAAGCAATGACGTCGTAATAAATAAATAAATTTGTGAAAATAGAAACTCAAATGAAGTCAAGAACCTATAGGAGAACTAATTGTCTTGCAGCTTGTTTCAAATTTAAATATTCAGTAGCTGCCGCCCATGTTCAGCCTGCAATGTGTCACCTAAAGACTTCACAAAAACTGAAATTAAGGAAAATTCTTAATGATGCCATACAGCCCCCGCTCCCAAAACATAAAAACATTTTATTTTTCAACGAAGCTTTCCGCTTTATAAGAACATCATCAGGTATGCAACCCTTTTATTCTTTATTTACTTATTTATTCAGCGGCGATGGTGTAGTGGTTAGTACCTTTGAGTGCGACCGCTGCAACCCGTGTTCGAGTCCAGTGATTTCGTGTCTCAATGCACCACTCTGATGCGCTTTAAAAGCAGTGTGTCAGCCCATTAGGAGCTATCGACTGACTGCGCACTGGCCTTCGGGCAAGTTAGAGCAATGCTATACGTATCTCTGGCGGTAAGTCAACTAATAGTTGCAAGTCGGCGGGAGGAAGAACCAACCATTACGGATGGAAGCCCAAGGACTAAAAACTCCCGTTACTTACTTACTTACTATTCACAACTGTGGTCAAACTGAATACATATTACTTTAACTGTGGTTTAACTACAAACAGAAAGGAAAATCTTCTTTCGATACCAGTTCAAGTATCACGTAAATAAACAACATCGTTCATTCTGTAATCATTCAAACCATCTCCAAACACTTCTAAACTCTAACCTTTAGAATAAATTAGTAAACTTTTTTACTTTCCAGCACAATTTCCTAATACTTAATAAAACGCTTTCTTCTCGTTTCTTCTTTCTGTTCTCCACTAATGAAATTCCGCTACCATTTTTACATACAGGGGGTTCAAAAGCTTAAAAGTGGATTCATTCAAGGTCATTTCGAAATATTATCGAAATATTAATTCAGCAATTCGTTTACATTACTCATGCACATACATTTCAGTTAAAAATATTACAATTCCATGCAGTCATCGCTAGTTCTTTGATAGTAGCTTTACATTTATAATTTGCTTAAGATTTCTACGATCTCTCCGTTGCAGATCCCAGATTTCTGTCAAAGCTAAATCTACCATTTTGCTTGAGAAACAAACAAACAAACAGACAGATAAACAGGCAGAGAATCGGGCATTAACTTATAGACTAGCCGCCAAGGCGGCGTCGCTTGCCGCCCATGTCCACCTGCGCTATATCAACCCGCAGACCCCAAGGAACGTCATATTTCCTTACGACAGCTGGTACAACTTTTGTTCAGCCAGAGCCAGACTTGAAACCGCAACCTCTGTGTGCAGTCAGTGTTGTGTCTTAACGTCTTTTCAAGGTGTCCCAGTCGGGCAGCCTGTGCTCCAAGTTTATGTAATTTTGGTTCCCGAAAAAAAAAATGTCTGCCCGAAATTATTACACTTAAAACCAGCAATAAGCGAGGGACGTATAATGGGAGAACTGAGGTTCAACTCTTATGGCTCCTTGACTGTTTTAACTTCCTTTGCTGCTGGCTTATACTGCTTAATAAACCTTGTTTGCAGATGAAGACAAATACGTTCCTTGTGTTTCAAATCTCGTATGTTCTAAACTCTGCGGTGTTCATTGTCGCGGTCGGATTTAAAATGTCATAAACCACCAATCACAAAAAAGACATGTCGGAAAACTGACGTCCAATGATCTCTGTTTGATTTAGTCACTTGGAAACAAATGACATTATCTATCGTAAAAGAGACACAGGAAGATGGAAATGTTAACAGTATCTTTTTAGAATCTCGTTGCAAAATAGATCAAGAAATAAAAAGAAACACCTAACGTTTGACAAAGAGTTAGAAAAGAACAAATTACATTTAAAAGCCTTTAAATTGTAATAATCATCTTCTGTTAGCATTCAGAAATCATTCATTCCAATATCCTAAGTGTTGTTATCTTCAACATCGATACAAGTATTCACTTGTAATGAATACAATCCCTATAATATTCAATGAGGCCATGTTTTCCAAGGTAATGGCAGACGCCAAGAAATAAACATTGCCAGTTCTTAATTCCAAATATTCGCGCAATATTTTTTAACTTTCTAGGTGCAACATTAGTCCATTGAAGACAAAAATGAGAATTATCCAGATTTCTGAATCACGGACATTATACAAACTAAGAAGTAAAACAGCGCACATGAGTTCTAGTGGGAGACAAGGTTGATCGTACGTAATATAAAACGTTATTACTACCTTGTCCTAAGCAGAAACAAATACACCTTTGTGTGAGTCCAGTTGTGTGTTCAGTAACTATTGAATTATACTACCAAAAATGTAAAGAAGATGGTAGGTAATACTTCGTTCCTATTTGTCGAAGTTTGCAAATGCGACAGTTTGGGACACCGTTCTGGCTAAGTGGCAACGGTGAAGAAATTGCCAATCAGATTTGCTATTTTTTGCGCTATCTAGAGGTGTAGAATGCATAAAACAATATTAAGGCAACTTTGGAACTTACTTTATCTGGATATAAAGCCACCACAGCATACACTGAATTTGGGCGTAACTTTTCACAGCTGATAAAGTTATGATCCCCTAGTATATCTTAATGTAAGACCGTGTAAATGGAAATATACGCTCAAGAGGTTGAAAATTATGGGCGTATTCAGTTAATACAAGAGAATTGTCTCCTGATACGATATTTCATTTCAGTCTTACGTAGTGATTAAGTTACTTGCACGTTTTTTTGTTCTACTTTAAATGGTTAAAATCTCCTCCACAAATTTTGTTTGAGGTCTAATACATTTCTGAAAGTGTACTCCACTTAAGCTAACGAAATACGACGAAGCTGGGACTAGAACACGATCGTCATGATTTCATCGTCAAAACAACAAAGAAGGAGAGTTGATTCAGCGGAGTGTGAACTTCAATTATTCCTCAAACTTCTCAATCAATTGCAATGATCAATTGCAATGATAATCTAATCTTTTGTATCACGCAAAAGAGAACTTAAATAACGCAACTATTAAAAATTCCATTCTTAAATCCTATGTAATATAACAATGACATGTTCTTGATAAGTCCGTTTCAAAAGATGTTAAGAACTAAAAAGGTTTTAATCATGATCGAGTACATTTTAATTAAACTTTTTAACGATGAAATCAGAACTTGCTCACAAGGGTGTAACACTGGATTTTTTATTGATGAAATTTATGGCTAACAAAGAAACTTATAAAGTTAAAAGTGTAGAGAGGAGAGCGCTTACTTATTCATAAAAGAACGTGGCGAATGTTTTAAGGAAAAACGGTCGACAAGCAAACTTTCAGTCAGCGAAGTAGTGGCAGACTTCACCAAGTGGTTTCATTCTTTAGACTTTCCTTCATTTAGACTTGACGTTAACATTTGCTTGTGGAATATTTTCGCATGACTATTTTAGTTGTATAGAGTTAAGAGATTCTCCTTGTATAAATTCTTATTGTAATTTAATGGCGTCTTTATTGCTAATGACAAATGAATCTGCTACTAATGACCTTATTCTCGTTGACTCAGAATTATGCGTAACAGTTGTTATTGATATTCTAAACGTTGATTTGGCCAAAATTCAGATTTGGTGACAAGTAACTTTTATAAGTCGTAGGGACTTCTGTGGTTCATGGGACAAAACTACGTAAGCAATTTCCCACCTACAAAGCCTTAAGAAAGTTATAGGGATTACTTTTATGAATTCCGTCTCAAATGAATTGCGTTCTTAAAATAGATACCATGTTCTAGTATGCAACATTTATCAAGCATAAGACAGTAATGTTTATGAAAATTTAATTCAAACGTCAGTTGTTAACTTAATTGTCAACTTTGATCTTTACCTTTAGAGAGCGATGAAAATATTACCGCTTTTATTAGTGTTTCATTTCACCTGGGCGACGGACTGGGAGGCCAGATTTCGCGAACTCCAAAAGGAATCAGATGAGTTGACATCAAGTATCGAGAAATTGACAAATGAGCTGCTAAAAGTCAATAACGATGTGAAGGAACTGGAAGAAAAGGAAGAAAAAGTGAAAAGTTCTGTCAGTGATGGCCTCGCGGAAATTGAAAAGACGAATTCCGAATATTTGGCGAATTTCGGCAAGAAATTTCAAGCTACGCATGATGAAAAGCTGCAAGGATTGGAAAAAGAAATTAAGGATAATATTATTTCGAAAACATTTGCCGATAAATTCAAAAATGTTATCAATAACCTGAAAAAATATAAAGAAGGGTACGATAAATCGTCCAGCAAGGTGAGATTGGAAGTGGACACAGGTAACGAAGAAACGGGAAAGTCGTTGCAACACCTGGAAGAACTTCAGAATTCTTTAAAGGACAAGATGGAGAAGATCTTTCCAGATCTGACATCTGTCGAAAAAATCAAAAGGGAAGAACTGATCAAAGATTTCCGAACGAACTTTTATAAAATTTCAAGGAAGGTGCAGATGGATGCGTTTCATGGAGAGGAGAAACAAAGATCAGATGGGAACTCTGGCATCAAGCAAATTAGAACACGAAGGGGTAACATTTTCTGCTGTTTTGGCGTGAACCTTTTGGAAATTTTTAACTTCTTCCGCCAGTGTATTGATATGATTAGGGCGATTCTAAATCGTATTAAGTTTATACTAATATACTACTAGACACATGCGATGCTCAGCTTAAATTATGAACCAACAGAGACACCTGAAGGTCTACAACTAGTTTCAGTTTCTACTTCGCTTTTTAGTTGGTGAAAAGAATTACTTTTCCAGCACTCACACGGGTAGATCTTTCAGCGCCATCCATAGCCACACCAATAACATACGTACTGTAGGTATGGGAGAGTTCATTGGCGTTTTAAATGGCGTAGAATTCCGTACAAGGCATAACGACTACCGATTAAAACAGCCTGCAACGAACGACAAAGGATACCATGAGACTTCGCCAGTGGAGTTTCCACCCGTTCCTGAGGACGTACTGAAGGCTGGCGACGTTAACGCCCAAGCCAAACAATTAAGAAAATGGTTCAAAGCATTTCACGAACAAGACTATAGCGTGCTTGACTACCGCCCTTACTTTAAAGCCGTGTTGGTGTATCTGGAAGGGGCGTGGACAGTTGGCGCTGCCGGCGACGCCGTGGACGAACCGTTTGAAAGCGATAGACACCATATTGACGCCACATCATGGTTGGATTTGCAAGAAAAGGCAATAATTAATTATTCTTTTTCTTTTGAAAAGTTTTGTTTAGTGTTCCAGCATTGTTCACAATATGCAAAAACATTGATCTGGCCACAGATTTGATAATGCACTTAAGTTCTGATCTTCTTTATTAACGAGAAGGAATTCATTCCATATCTGAGTGTATGATAATATTAAAGGTCCCTTTGCTTCTTTCTATCTAGCAAGTAACACGTTATTATCAAAAGTTCCGTTTCTATTAGGTGCGTTTTACATCTTATGCTGGTACGAAAAGCCTTCTTGAAAACTTGGCCCATTTGCCCACGAAAATTATTCGTTTTACAAAAGATAATAAACCTGTCATCGCCCAATGGAACTACAGGATCTTATGTCATCCCATCGATGGAGACTTGCCTACAAGTTACTTAAAACTAGCCCCGGATATCACTTCCCAAAAACGCGGCAAGATGATGGAGGATCAATATAGAAATTCGAGAGCGGCTAGGTTTGACCTATATGGCATAGACCAAGACGGGAAGCGCGTTAAAGGGCCAGTGGCGTATTCCTTCATGGACATGATTATGGAACAAATCCCTGGTAAGGACAACTATGGTGCTTATATTGAAGCAGTTCCTTTTGGTGATCATAATGGAGAGCTTCGATACGCTAACCCAAAGCGAAAGGGTGATAAACTGAATGCCGCATACTACCACAGAGTCTTCCGTCAATACAGGAAAAACAGTGAAGAAGTTAAGTTTGGTCAACGAGGGTTTTCAGACAACTTGTACGTGGCCCATACAACACAAGACCGAGTTGCCCATGTGTCGTACAACGTCACACGAGATGATAAGACGGAAAATATCAACACAAAGGTCTCCTATGCAGTACCGGTGGAGATCATTTACTTGACACCGCTATCACAGTGGAACCCTTACAACCTCGAAATGGGCAAATGTGCTGGCTTAGGTACTAAAAAGGAACCTTTCGAAAATATCTGCAGCAAGAACTACTACATCACACCCAGCCTGTTTTTTAAGGGCGTTGAAAATGAAACTGATCCTGCAGATACCGTGGCTAAAGGAGCATCCCTCATCAAAACAAAAAGTGGCGTTGAAGCGGTGAGGGCGGCTGGAGTCCGAGTGAAATTCCCGGAAATCGAAGGGATTGACGGGTTTATTCGGCAACGCTATCCGATCATGCCGGTATTTGGGGAAGGAAGCGCCGTGTGGAAGAAACTGGATGCTCTGGAAGAAATCTTGCAAATCAAACACATTAATAAAATCGAAGAGCGATATTTGAAAACTGGAATATCGCACAGTGAGAAAATAACAGGTCATCAACATCGCTTGAAAATCAACGAAGAAAGTTATTTCCAGCTTTTGAATGGAAAAAGAAAGTCGTTAAAAGTGACGGCAGAAATTGCCAACGGTCACGTCCATACCCTTGTCGTCGCTGTCAACGATGCCGGAAAAATCTATATTAAAGATTGCGATGAAAAGTGGAAGAAGGATAAAGTTAACCATCCGAACCAGGTTTGCCACGACTACCATCAAAACATTTTAACAGAAGAATGAGTGCAAACAGATTTCTAGTGTGCGACAATGCAGTGATTGCACGTAACATGTAACGTTTATTTCTGGTTTGTCTTTTTTGATAAGTAACGCATAGTTTATGTAACAATTTGAAAGCATCAAAACTTCATGGTGTAAACCTTGTAAAATTTGTTTGGGTTAGCGAGAGTTAGGTTCAGGCGCTATGCCTTGTTCTTTCAGACTATTTTAAGAAGCTTTAACTGAGAATACCGATGCTTTCAAATTGTTTGACGAACACACTCGTCAGAGGTTTTCCTGTTTCCGTGTTATCACCACACGATCTAAATACAATGTTTTGCAAGTAAATGTGGGCGTAATTTATACCCGCCCCTCTTCCAATCCATCCAACAACAAGCACCATTTAATAACTTTCCCAGTCTGTAAATGTTTTTGAAAATCACTGCTGAGGAATGCACTTCTATAGAAATATACACATTATCTCAATAAAAATGCTCTTCATCGTGGTGACCATTTTACGGCTTTGCCCACTCATCATTAATATGATTGAATTGTAATGAAACAATCATCAACATGTAAGGATACACTAATGTTTCAGAGCGAGGTTGGGCGGGAAAATTCGACAAAATATTTGCGTTTAACTGAAATTCCAACCTCGAACCCAGGGTCTCTTGCCTTTTCGATATACGGATTGCCGCCATCCGTATATCGAAAAGGCAAGAGACCCTGGGTTCGAGGTTGCTGAAATTCGAGAAGATTGGATGTCTTGAGCTCGTTCGCCAAACACTCGTGTTAATCTGATGTAATCCGCCAATCCACACGAGTTTTTATTTTCATGAATAAAAAATTTTTTTAAAATTTTATTCATGATTATAGGTGTTCCATGAAATACAACTTCCTTGTCTCGTGGGAAGTCCTCTCGTGTTCTGCTAATATTCTAAAACGTTCCAAATCAAAGAAGATATATGATAAAGAGAGATGGACGGATAGTGTGAACCTGCGAGCTGGAAGCTGTGAACTATTAATGACAATCAGTATTGTTTATTTGAAAAATTGTCTTAAAAAAAGACAGTGTTAGCAAAATCGATCCATCACAAATACTTAGGTGTAACAGTAAAATTTTTTACAATTTTGTAATAAAAACTTTGTCGGTCGAAAACGAAGATTTTTTGTACCGACAAAACATTTTGTCCGACGAAAGTTTGTACCGACCAATATTTTTAACTGACGAACCATTTCGACCATTTTGAGCAATTTCTGATTTATATATCTTTTACCAAGCTAGTCCCAGGGCTTCTTGGCTTCATCCGTATATCAAATAGGCAAAAATCCTGGGGACGAGGTTTTTCTTTTACATATTGACGTAAAATCAGATGCCACAACTGCTGCAAAAACAGTTGAGGTTTTTTTTATCCAGCCTTCTACTTTCGCCTTGAAGAATTCTAACTGGGTCGGTGCTAGAAACAAAATTGCCTTTTCTTAACTTTTAAGTGCATTGTTAGTTTGGGTGGATTAATTAAGGGGGATCCCCCCAAGCTAACGGCTTGGGCATAGAGACAAATTCGTGCAAATAACGAAATGGAAGTTTTAAAACCTTACCAGGGCTACATTTCACGTACGTTATTCAAAGTCGCTATCTGGAAACATCTTTGGCTATGTTCACACTCACCGGTCAAATCACGTCTAAAATCAAAATCAAAGCACTTTTGTTTTGTTAATAATGAAATCGAATAATGTCTGCTCCAAAAAATAGTATAAACAATGGAATCATATTTTACAGCCCCTTAAGGGGAACCCTCTATTAAAATGAGCAAGAACATAACGAGCGTTTTTTTGTCAGACGAAAATGACGAATCTTCGGCCAAGTGACGAAAATTTGTACCGACAAAGCTTTTACCGTAAGGTATAGTTAGCTGCATTCTGAAAATATGACGGAAATTCGACCTCTTCTTTTTTTGATCTTGATTTTCCTGAAAGTTAGATTTCCTATACAACGTGTTCGATCCTGCAAAATCACATACAAAGTAATGATATGCTCGAGTTGTCGATAGTTTATTGTAAAAGAGTGTTACATCAAGGCCATTGCTAAAGTTTCTTGATGTTAATTAGTTATGTAATGTTTATCAATGTGAACAGGCCCTTGAAAGTTTTGTTTTTGGTGTGATTGAATCGTGAAATTTGACTGGAGAAACGAAATATATTTATTTCTTTTACTTATATAATTTAGATACAAATTTTTTCTGGGTTTAGAATTACAATTTTTTTCGCATTGACTCGCTTTTCCAAATTAAAAGCTCCCCCTTATTTCCTATGATTTAACAGTAAACCCCCGTCTGTCGTCTTCCACACACTCAGCGCGTGATTCCCAAAATGACATGTCAAACTTATTACAAAGTCCATATGCGAAGCTCATTTATCAACAAAGTCGATCACAAGACGGATGGTTGTTTACTTTCGACAGAGCAATCTTTCTACTTTGGAATGTATATATATATGATTATTTTAACTATGTTTATCTATATATATTCGTTTCTGATAGGAAACATAGTCGATCAAAAGACGGATAATTGTTTACTTTATAGTTAACATATTTAACATATTTCTATTCTCTGGTGTGAAGCTAGGATGTTTTGTTTTTAGCAATTTTCTGACTGAGGTCTGTGTTCATTTTTAACATGGTTATAACACAAGAAAACTTTATTACAAGTTGTTACAAGTTGTTAGTTTTTGCTTGATCAAGGCTCCTTTTTGAGAACTTTCAAGATCCATAAGAATTGTTTAGCATACAGTTTAACTGCCAATTTGAGACCATCAAAACTTGACAGTGTAAACCTTGTTAAATTTGTTTGGGATAGTGAGCATTTAGTCACGTGATGACTCGTTCTTCCAAACACTTTTATAAGAATTTTCACCAATAAGTTTGATGGTCTCAAATTGGCAGATAAACATAGACACAAATAATTTTAAAAAGATTATATATTTGTTTACATCGTAGATTCCATGTTTCATATATATATATATATATGTGATCGTCCAAGGGATTTTGATAACAAACAATATAAATAAAATAAAGTAAAGGCATTTACTTTAGAATATGAAAAGTAGGATTCACCTACTTACTACGTTTCATTTCATTCAACGTCTACGTATGTCTATATTTTTCATTTTCCCATGTGCCAGTTTTCAAAGCTGGAACATAATGGGAGTATTATATCTAATTGCTATTTTGCCAAATAAAAATAAAAAGTTTATGAAAAACATTTTTTTTTTATTGATAAAGATGTCTACACTCTCAAAAGATGTTGTTATTGCGACTCTTGAGCATTATTTTAAAAACTCACTATGTATAATTACAGGTAGCACGCGTTAAGGCCGGGACAAATCGAGACAACATTGTTTATCAGAATTTTAATCAACACTTGAGTGAGAGGAAAAGCTATCTTAAAGAATGGCTTTTTAGTTTCAAATAATCGCTTAATCGATTAAGTGCTTCAAATCGCTATTTCGCTTGTTATCCTTTTCCCATAAACCTTCACATATGTAGTTAGCGTGATGACAGTTTTTTAGGCTCATGGGGGAGCCAATGCATTTGTATCCCAAATTGAACATGACATTTTTCGTGGAATTATGAATTTAAAGTATATATATACCAATGTTCTAGAGCTCAAAAAAAATGATCAGAAAAAAGAAGGGATTGCCTGACCAGTTGTTACGGAGATATCGTTGATCAATGAATTGTCACAGCGTTTTTCCCCAAAACATTTTATATCCAAATTTGTTTATCACCTCCACCAATATTGGAACTGGCGAAAATGTCAGTTATCACTAGGGTCTTAAGATATTTTAAAACATCTCCTGGCTCTCTTGAGTTTCACTTTCATTTTCTAAAATAACAGTGAGATGCATAATGTAATAAGATGCCTTCAGTAGGTGTAATGTTTTTCCACCACTATACAGACTGTCTGTTGATTTTTTGGTTCCCTAATAAAAAGCTAATTCTTAACAACAGGACCACCAGATTTGTTTAAATATTTATATATTTTTTTCATATAGATGCTAAAGCAATATATATATACCTTTTTACAAATTTATTTGTTGTTTATTGTTTGATATATCATCATCTTAAAATTTAATGTTCCCACTTGAGCAAAGTAGCAGGTTATACAATTTCTGTGTAATTTCTATTTATTTCTGTTATTATTATAATTGTTATTTTATTATTAACAATTGGCCTTGCTTAGGACCAACTTTTTAAACAAAATGTCACTATTGAATTTCCAATGAGATCTGTATAAAAGTGTTTGGAAAAGTGTATGAAGTATATATGGAAATTTTTTTCTTTAAGGAGATGTAGATGGATGTATCAGGACTGACTCCTTATCCCATTCCTCACCAAGCCCCAAACCAAAAAACGAGTCACCTACTGTATGAAAATATAGAAACAGACCAAAGATTGTTTTCATTTTAACTTAAAAAAAAGAACTCAAATTCTGAGTACCGATATGCATTTTATCTTCAGGACAAACAGTGATAGCACCTAAATCTTTTGTATGTAAGCTGATGTTTTTACATTCTGTGTAAATATTCATAAATAAATAAATATTTTAAGCTGTTGTTCTTTTTTCCGAAGTAATGAATAAAAATGCAGCATCTTATTAAAGGATGGATGATAAATAGTGACAGAGGTTTTGTGCGTTTTGATTGGATTTATAGAGTGTATCTTATAAATCAATATCAGGCATGGATCTGTTTCTGGTCTCTCAATATACAGTAATTTAACTTTTAATTTTAACTTAATACAGGAGATATTGAGCTTAATTTAGTTACTGTTGTTATTTTAAACCTACATTTTTATCTGTTAAAACTTTGTATCTTTCTTTTTAATCCTTTGAATTTAAGTTGCTGAGCCTTATTTGTTTTACTCCCAATTAAGATAAGAAAATGACAGAGCTTTGGTCATTATCTTTGGAATGACAAAGCAGATTTCAGGATGTTATTGTATTATTATAGATTGTTTTGAATTTTTTTTTATTATTTTGACTGTCACGTTTTCTTTAAAATAAAAAAAATCATTATATATTTACACTTTTTCTTTCACTTTATATGATAGTAATTCCAAAAATGTGAGATATTATATGTAATATTAAAAGTGCCATTTTATATAAGTACTAAAAATTGCCCTGACATTGTATCTGAGTACACAGAAAGTTATATTTATACTGTCATGTTTATTTGAAAATCAGTATTTTACGTGAAGCCACCACACCAAAATTATTTTTTTAAAAAGGAGACATTTGTTACGAAGTGCTCACAAATGATTGTTGCATTTTTATTGACAGTCCTTTTAGCTTGCATCTAATTTACTTTTGGTACTGCCCCTAAGAAAGTACTTGAAAGTACTCTGGTTTAGAGAGAAAACAAAGGTAGTGTTGAAAAGATTTTTTTGGAATATGAACGCAGTAGTGGCTTAGTGGTTAAAAGGTTGAGCTTGGCAACCCAATATTGAGGGTTCAAACGCCGCTGAGGTCGCTGTTGAAAATGTCACGACTCCTGGAGGTACTGCAACTAGCTTGATTCCCTGATGTATTTCAGGGAAAATGAAGGCTAGTCGGGAGATTAACACTAGGATGAACATCAAGAATATGTAGCCCCACTCCTTGTAGTGGCTTCGGCCTTGAGTGGGGCGAGTGATTCTTAAAAAAACAACAACAAAAATTAAAGTAATTATTATAATACCTATCATTGTCATATTTGTTTTTTTAGATGATTGATAGGATATCGGTAATTTTTCATATTGAAAATAAATAATTAGATTTCGATAACGAAAGTAATTTTTACATGTCATGTACATATACACTATGCTGAGAAGAAAAGTATAGATTTGTTTTGGAAAGCGTTGTTGTTGTGTAACGACTTCTGTTTGATGCGTACTTGAAATAGAAATGTCCCTTGAAAAACCTGGTTTGGGAAATGAAATTCACACTGGAAGTATTACCCATATTGACGAGCCAATCACTGACAATGTTTATGAAGTGAGTGATGAAGTCATAAAAATTATTGATGATGAAATTGCTTCAAGTGGTAAGAATTTAACACAGTCTCATGATGGTGTTTTCTGAATTTTTCCATCCTTTGTGTATAGTTCTCCTTGCAAAAAACTTAAACTTAATTCTTAATACTTTGATTAATTATGTAAAATTTAAAAATCGCTTCATCCTTAAAATTTGTTATGCTATGTCAATATGCAAAATGAACCCAATGTTGATTTATAAATCTTCTTAGCTTTGGATAAAGAGCACCCCAAAAAGCTGGTTTGTTCGGAATCGAACGCTAAAGTTTGTTATGGTTTATTATTGGTCATTTTAATTGCTGTTTCATGGACATGTGTCACTCAGTTTGGGAAAAGTACGTATTCTGCCAGTTTTCAGGCACCATATTTTACAACATGGCTGATAACGACATTCATGGTGGTTGTGTATCCACTGTTTATGATACCACTCATTTGTAAAAAGAAACCGTGGCGCTTCAAAACGTTCCTCAGGTATACGTCAATTCACTGTTTTCATGACATTACCTCACCTATAATTTCAACTGAGTCATTTTACCTTAAAGGTACTAATTTCCGCGCGTACTAATTTTCGCGCGATTTCACGCTGAGGCCCAAAAATGCGTGAAATTTAATACCAAAATTATGCACAGGCAGGGAGTGCGCGAAAATCAATAGCATATTTTAAAACCGTTTTTTGTTTTTGGAAAGAAAGGGGCATTTATCTTTAAAAATTTCTTCATTTTTATTTGTATGCCTAGAAAAAAATATATAGGAGGCCTTTGTGCGCGAAAATTAATACTCACGAAAAAATTTTTTCTTGATGCCTGAAAAATAATACACGCAAAAATTAGTACCTTTAAGGTATTTATATTCTCATAGTGTGCTTCAATTCATTTTTCAGACTGGGATAGCTACGAATAATTGTTACGACAGAATTGATAACCCGATGTAACTCTTCTTGAAATGAAATTGAAATTAAAAACCTTTTGTTTTATTCAGTTACGATTCTTCAGAGAGACTTAGGACATGAAACATGAAAATTAAAGAGTCCTGAAGTTTTCTAAATACCCAGTTTTTGTCTGTTTTGTTTTAGAGAAACAGCCATGATTTTCGGTCCACGTGGGTTTTGTTTACAAAGCATGTTAGTATATTTGGTGAAGGCCATCTTACCATTTCTAATAGTGTGGTTACTAACCAACTACCTATACTATCGCTCGTTAATGAAGTTGCAGGCAGGAACCGTCACAGCAATATTTTCATCGTCAAGCTGTTTTGTTTACATTCTGTCATTAATCATGCTGAAAGAACGACTTTTCCTGTTCAGGGTACGGTACCTTAATTGTTTTGTTTACAACAACAGTTTCGTAATTATATTTCTAGACTTTCAATATCCTGTACTTTAATTGCTTATATGCTTATATGGGGTAATACAGAATGATTTTGACATGGATAGCTGCAAAGATCGGGAAATACCGACGCCCAAAAGTTAATTCTGTATTACCCCCTGGCTATAATTTCAAGTCATACATTGATACTTAACTTATTGATAATACTCCATTTCATTGGAACTGTTTTCCACTGATTTGAAAATAATTGGAAATAATGAGAACTTACTTGGTGAAACTAGAACTGCCATTTTGTTTTTAACTGATGATGAAATAAATCGGAAAAGCTTTGTAAGGTAGACAAACAATAAAATATTATTGTGTATTCAATAAATTTTTTGGAACATATAAATATATGGCATGTAATGGATACAAGACAAAACTATAACAAACAACAAATGACGTTTTGTTTGAATCGTGTTTCTGTTTTAGTTTCTCTGCTATTGTTTAATTCATCGAGGTTCCCTTTGATTGGATTACATAATGTTTGTTTTTTTTCATTTTTAATTTCCATTGTGATTATTTGGTAGATACTGAATAGTTGTTTTCACTAAGTGAAGCATTGGATAATATCCGTAATTGAATGTAATGTTTAGGTTGAAACATCTTAAGAAGAAATAAGGCAGTTTTCTGTTTTGTTTTTCTTTTGGGGAAATGTTGGCTCTGGAACTATGGAAGTATTTCTCATATTACCTAGCTGGCACATATGACACCAAGAGGTTTTAAGTCATTTCACTTTTCTTTCAAATCATTGAAAATATGTTAAAGAAAGGATCAGAAACATCTATTCGATTTTTCTGAAACCTTGATTTTGTGTTTTTTACTTTTTACCTGTTCATTCCTTGTAATGGAAAATTGTTTGAAAATTGCATTTCCTGATTTTTTTTCCGACACCATTTCTTTGACATGCTTCATGAAACTTCGTTTTTCTGCAACTTATCTGATGCTTCACTAACAACTGGAGATGCACAAATTTATGGCTTCTCTCTGATTCAATATATATTTTCTTGTTCTCTTGGATGGGATTCCCTTATGGCAATGTCGCTTATCCAGTTTCCTCCAGGTCCTTTTGTTCTTTTGTTGTAAACCGTTACTCAACAGGTGTTTGGTACCTTTTCAGTCTTTTACTTACTTTTCAGGTACTCTCCGTCCTGCTCTCCATCGGTGGGATTGTTTTGATGGGTTATACAGAAGGTTTTGGAAGCTCGAACACCCTCGGTGTCGTCTTCGTCATCTTGGCCGCTTTTGGTAGTGCCATATACCAGGTGAGACATTTTTATTCACTCTGTGATACTTGTCTTCCAACCTAGTCCCCAGGTTATTTTAGCCTTCCACCCAATAAGTATCTTAAACCCTGTTTTCTGGAATGATGGAATATTGATGTTATTGTGTCATGGGATTGTCATATTTTGAATAAACGAAAAACTGAGGAGTTTTCCCTGAGGAGTTGTTTCTCTTTTTAATTAAACAGTGCAAACGTCATTAATATTCAGTTTGAAAACGAGGCGTTCTCTGACGTGACGTCTACAAAACGTCTACACCTTTTATCTTTTGGAACTGTTCATCTTTTCTTTTTTTCGCAAGAAGTTGTAACTAAAACACATATTCATACCTAGGGTGGTTGCCATTTCGTACCCAATACCCTGATTAAAGTTGCTTTTCAGTTAACTCAAAAACAGTATTCATTCCTTTGATCAACTTGCACAGAGACCTGGTAACCACGAACAGGAAGTCCCGCCTTCATTTGGTTTTTCCTTTGCGTTCCGTTTAACTTTTCATGAATTTGCGCTTGATTTCGTGAATAATTTACGTTGATATATCAAACCAACTTGCAGCTCGCAAACCGAAGGGGATGGACGTACCAAGCCTAAACAAAAAACTGAAAAAGCCTTCGATGATGTTGTTGTGCAGCTGCTAGCTTGTATTCTCCGGTTTAAAATGCAAGAGAAACTCCTTATTAAGGAGGGTTTTTTTGTTCACTTCGTAACATCAACAAAAATTATAACTTTCTTATTTATTTATTTGCTGTAAAAAGATGTTCAACAATCCTTTCATTGTTTTTCAACAAATTTTGTTTTTTCTCCTTTCCACTAACTTTGATTGCTAAAAATAACTGAGGAAATAAAAATGTTGATTTGACCGAGACCGAATTTCATCGGTATCCGGCCTTATCGACGTGTTTATGTCCCGACAGAAATTCACGAAAAGGTAATTTATGAGATGCCATCCTTGTTTTCCAGGTTCTTTTTAAAGTGGTTATGAGAAAGGCTAGTGGATCGCAAGTCGCTTTGTTTCTCTCCTTACTCGGCCTGGTGAACAGCCTTTTGTTTTGGCCAGTTATATTCATACTAGACTACGTACATTACGAAAAGTTAGACTGGGATAATTTGCCGTGGAAGGTTTTGGGCGGAGGAGCGGTTATAGCTGTGGTGTATAATTATTTGGTGAACTTCGGTATAAGCGTCACTTTCCCACTCTTCATTTCTATTGGTGGGTTGTTGGGTATTCCTATGAGCGCTGGTGTCGACGCCATCTTTCGTGGCGTGGGTTTCGACAAATGGAAAATAGTTGCCTGCTTGTTAATCGTTGCCGGCGTTTTGATCATGTTGATTCCAAAAGAGAAACTGGACTCGATTGAGCGTTGCCATAGTGATCATGATCATGAACAAAAAGATGACAAAAATGAAAGCTAGCAGGCTTGAATGGGTTGTTTAACGAAAAGACGTTGATTGTGACGTATGTCGAATCACCGTGACGGCGGCGTCGGCGACTTGACGTGATTCTTTAATGCTACAAGTTTTATCGACAGAAGATTTTACCGTTTCAAAAATAGTTGATCTGATATTAAAATGATATCGAAAAGTTATATTAATATATCGTTATCGTTTATATGATGGAGATAACGATATCACTATTATGATGGAGACTACCAGTGAACAAGCTCGAGTTGCAAGTTATAATAGTGATAGATCGTATCTCCCGCTTTTATAATAGAGATAAAGTATTTAGAAATTATACTAGGTTGATGTTTCAATTAAAAGCTTTACTTAAAATTGTGGTTGATTGGCAGTTTCTCTTATCCTATTATCTCCATAATATGTCATACAGCCGCCATCATGCAATGCTATAATAGACCTTTCTCGACAACTCAGTTTAAACAGAAGTTTAAACGACGCATTGTGGCTGAGTTGTCGTGTCTAACCTCGCTTTTAATATTTAAACTGCTTCTAACTATCGGAATGGGAATTGGAAATAATAGATACTATATAAGTAATGAAATCAGTGGAACAATGAATTGTATTAAAACGAGGTTAGATATGAAACTCAGTCACAGTTTAGAGTTCAAACAGAAATTCGGGAAAGATATCTTTACTTGTTAATTGCAGAAGTACTCTCCATCATCTCACTGAGGATATCAGTATTTTATGGAGATACTATTAATGATGATATCTCGTTGCGTTATTAAGGAGATAATTTTATAAAAGTAGCTGTCAATTAATTGCTAAGTAATTTAATGGTTTAAAGAGCCGTATTATGTAAACGAAAGCTCGTAATGAAATTTTGTATTAATAATCAATGTTGCATTTGATTGGTTTAAATTAAAATCAAACTCGACGGGGAAAAAAGTTTAGCTGTCTTTGAATTTTGTTGTAAGATGAAATCCATCCTTCTAAAATCTACCTGTCCGGATTTTTTTTAATGTAAAATGATGACATAATCATTCAGATCAGAAGCCTTGGCCGAGACAAACTTACACTAGTGGTTTGTGGCCGTGGCAAATAGTTTTATAAATGTAAGGAATTTTTCGAATTATTTTGAATACATTTGTGATATGAAATATCTGTATTGGAGATGACGTCACAGCGTTGTATACTTTTATCGTGTTATCACCTTATTTCCACTAAAGATACACTGACCAGTGTGCAACGTCCCACAGAGCATGCGCATAAATGTCTTCACAGTAAATAAAAATGCTGAGTGTGAGTATCAAAAAGATATCAATCGAAAAAGATATCCATTCAAGTAATTATCAACAGAAGACACGAAATTATACATGGTAAAACAACAGACTGGGTACAACCCACTAAACTCTGGTTGTCTTGACGACCTCCAAATATAATTCGTGAACAAAAGCGCTTCTTTATTCTCAGGTCATTTCGCATACCAAGATCTTTACTCATTGACTGAAACTTGGAAGCATTAAAATGGATTTTCTAAGTGGCGCATCAGTTGATAATTGATCAACTTTCCACCCATCACTTAACGAACTCTGTATTTTGACTGGGCGCAATGAACCTGCTACACCACTCAATCAACATTGGGTGGATCGGCACAGTTCGAAGAGCTTTCAGATATTCTCACTTCAATGGATTGGTTGTCAGTTTGATGGTCGCCAGGCGAGTTACGAGAAATAGAATTACTCATTTTCCTGCCGTCATCTCTTACGCTGATTACAGTTTTTGACGGGAACATTTCATGCTCATTTGTGTCTTTGTTATTGTCAGCGGCTGTTGAGCTACACACATGGTATGGGTCAGGCATTTTAGTATATTTTCCTGCTAGTTCTTCATAGTTTTTACCGTTACTCACTTGACCATGGACATGACGATTCTCAGTTTTTTCGCTTTTCTCGATATCGATATCGTTCTTTTGAAGTTCATTTTTTTGATGTATTTTGTCGTTTTCTATTGCGCGCACACGCTTTCTGTCTTCTTCCGTTCGCTTATTCCTACGAAATAAAAAATGTATGGGTCTATTTACAATACGTGTTGATCAAATGAATATTATCACGGTTCCCATAATTCTTGAGATCCCACAAAACAATGCGAATGTAATAAATCAAATTTGGTTGCACAGATGCCCAAATTTCTTGCATGCGCTGGTTTGAAGGATCATGGGAGGATGAAACTGCCTGTTTCATAAAAATAAAGTTAACTTTCTTCGTGACGAATCGATAGGTGGCCCACAAAAACACTTTCATTTGAAATGTAAACAGATGAATAATTTAACGTCATTTGATACAAAACATAACACTTTTTAATAACGATTATTGAAAATGTTATTTTGCATCACCAAGGTTACAGTTAGAAATAGCACCAGGTCAACCGAGTGTCATGTAAAATTGTTTTGTTCGTGAAAATGCGTTTTGAATGTAGATTTTTTGTAATGATATGAATTTCATTTTTGATTTTTGCGATAAAATCAATGATAATAATAACAATAATACCCATCAGATAATATCGATAAAAAATATCAAACAAAAAAAAGGGAATTTGTGTGTAAAAATGAATGGACAAACATGTAAAAAAATGGATTTATATTCATTTTCCTTACTGTCTTCGAACTCCAATACATGCAAACACTGCCAAGCATGTGAGCACTACAAGACCAGCAGCAGGAACCGCCATATCCAAAATATCGATTTCACTTAGTCCCATATTATTTCTTCAAACCTGCAAAATAACTACAAAATGTTCTGGGAATGTTCTGTAATAAGAAAAAGAACAGAAATTCAACATCCATTTTTAACAGAGAATAATAACATTTGAATAAGTTCACGCTTTGCTAAGAATCAATTCAATATTCCTAATACAAAAGAGTGAATTTCTATAAACACAACCAAAATCAAAACAAAATCTTCTACAAAGCTTCGCTCTTCCAAAAAGCGATTTATTAAGATGGTATTCTGAAAACGAAATGCGATACCAAATTCGGAACTGCTAAAGTACATTTATGGAGCACCAGAAAACCGTATATTTTTTCACAATTCCTTTTACAACATTCTCCTTTGACACCTGCTACATCTTAAAAACCCATAACATTATATTATAGTTTTTATTTTTCATGGGTCTGCTGGTGCATTCTTAATTAAAAGAAAATGAAATTTCAAGGGAAAACAAAACGAAAAGAGAACTACAATGAAAAAATTAAAAAATCATAATTTAACTTTAAGATAAAATTTTGGTCTTTATTACTGAAACATAATAATATTTATACTGATAACGAAATGGAATTTTCCATAACAAAACGAATAATCAGTTATTTCCAAAAAAACTTCCAGCCAATCAGAAATTTTGCAAGTGCTATTAAATTACGTGTTTTCACGTGTTGAAATTGACAACAGAATTTTACTGTGAAGAAGATTTAGCTAGAAGAAAAATACATTTACAGCATTCGAAAAGAAATCTTACAAAACACATTTAACATTTGATACAAGTCCTGACATTCCATATATCGAAAACTCTTTTCCTCTGATTTTAAAAGTAATCCTCTTTGAATCTAGAATTTGAATCCTAGTTGAACAAGGAAGATTATAGAAAAGAAGAAGATATTTTTCAATTATTTAAATCTTAAATAATGCATTACCTTAATATATACCGTAACCAAACTTCTTTACCGATTTAATGGATAAATATACTTTGTGTTAGAGTTATGACGGACGCTCTATTGACAACGGATTGAGATCTATAATCAGAAAAATTAAAAGTTGAGTAATTCAGTCCATTTAAGAAATCTAGGTATAAAAAGAAACTAGTCTGCAAATAATTTAACATTTTGTTATTCATGATTTGTTTTGAAAGTGACTTAAGTAGCGTCAAGTGGTAGTATATTCCTTTCAACTGAAATAACATTTAGAGTGATTCATAACTAGCCAACAATGACTCCCTTATCCAATCCAAGTTTTACAAACATAAATGGAAATGGAAATCGGAAATTGATAAAGCCAGGCGATCAACAGTTGGTAAATACCAAAAGCGATTCTAAAAAACATTTCTTCGTCTAACTTTTTGAGGATCGTTTTAACGTCAGCAAATCTTTTAATTCAGAGAAACCAATTATCCTGACAATTTAAATTGAAAGCAAGTTACTTTTAACAATGGCCAGCACTCTCGAATAAATTAAAGATTAAATATTTTCATTTTCATTTCAACAACCATGGGAATATACTATCAAATTGTTTAGTATTGTTTCTACGTAGAATTTATTTAACAACTTTATATCGTCTTCTCAGATTTTATAGTGGGCTTAAATAAACACAGCGTTTTGAGATTGGGTGGCGTATGGAGACACCATCCTTTCAACCTTGACGTTTTCATGTAAAACTACTTTTGCGGTTATGGAACAGAAACCCCTCTATAAAAGTTCTATATATCTTAATTATTAAGTTGCTCCTTCACCGAAGCACTGTGATTCTTTGATTGGTTGATTGTCCTGAAATTCTTATTTAGTTCTGATGATCTTATTATTTGCACGTCACTGCGTTCTTCCCTGATTATTCCTTAACCAGACATGTCTCCCCCATTTTATTTACCTGGTTAATGTTTTAATGTATGCAGCATTCTACGATGTTTACTTTTTTATTCCATATTGTCAATAATTACAGATGTATACTAATATTTATCGAGCAGATTTGGACAAATCTAGTTAGGTAAGTTTCAAATGAAAAACCTGTGATCAACATCTAACCCAATCCAACAAATAAATCAGATAATACATATTTCCTGAAGTTCAGATAAGATAAGTTAAGTATATAGATAAGTATATAGTTTTTAAATTCTTTAGCTTGTTTCATTCTCTATTTGCATGTTCTCGAAATGTAAAAACTGTTATTCTTACAGCTGTTTAACAATGCTTCAGTAAATCCCAAAGCAAGTGTCATAGCAATTGTGCTAGTAATAATCAGTTTTAATGACAACATAGGAAGTTGACGGCCACTATGACAACGACGCGAACAAAGGCAAAAAAATGTTGAGTCTTTTAAAAAGGAAGCAAAAGGAAGTTTAGAGAACTTATTAAAGTCAAACAAATTTGGTATCGTTAGATACCAAGATATTCATAATCACTTTATATCACTTTATAAAGACATTCATAATCACTTTATATCCAGATAAATTTTGTGTAGAAGAAGAAAAAAAAAACTTCACGATCCCTAACAACCGGAACAGGATCACGGGAACTCAATTTCCATCAGACAAACAGTATTTTACATGTCATGTTGAGAAGTATTTTATCAAACATCTCGAATTATCATCCTCTTTTTGAAAAATCGTCCTCTTTTTGATTATGTTATGTTATTCTTCATGCAAATACTTGTGCTTCATAACATGTCCACAGTATGAGAAAATGCGTGTCTTTGAGCTACGAAAACTATCAAAACTTTGCTATCAGAAGAATCTCTTTCGTTCTCTTCACGATCTCTTCCGAATGATTTTTCTTTCTAGAAGTAAGTATTGAAATAATCAGAATTAATCAGAAATAATCAGAGCTGGAAACGAATTCGAATATTTCAGAAGCATCAACAGGTTCTCATAACAAAATTTGAATGCTGAGCGCAACATTTTGAAAGCTTGGAAGTAATTGTGACTTCATCAGTACGAAAGACAATTCGCAAATAACTCAAATGAGTTCAATAAGTCCCACTAGCCTACATCAAGATGTTTAGACTCTCTTCACCAATTTTCGTTGTTCAGTATGTTAACAGTGAAAAGATTCTGTGAAAAACACAGGAGGTACTTTACACAAATGGAAAAACAAAAACGAAAGCCTACTACTCACTCTGAATTACAGTGTCGAATGTGATAACATAACTATCATGCCTATGATCTGACCATCTTGATCTTGCACAGCTAATATTGGATGGTTTGAATGTAATGATTACTTTAAACCCGTTTTCCTCTCTACTAAGAATATACTACGCTTTATTCCTAAATTAGGTTTTAAAATATTTCCTGAACAAAATCAATTGTTGGTTGTAAAATAGTTATTTATATTGGTTGTTCAGGTAACCGATCTGTCAAAGTGCCCTGGTGAAACAGCTGTGAGGAGGAAGCGAAACTCTGTTGATAGGAGAAATACAAATTAAATAAATTAAACTATTCTTCAATGAACACAACAACCAATTAAAAGATTATTTCAACACAACAAAGATAATAAAAAAAATCATGAGAACTATGTACTTTTTCCTCAACTTTACAAATATATCAAGAGGTATGTGTGAATAAAATATTGAATCTAAATTCACATTCATCTTTTTTTATATTTGTTCAAATTAATGATTAAAACAATCAAGCAAACTGAAGATTTATAAAATATAAAGTATAAATAACAAAAAAAATTTTTATTTAATATTATTTATGATTACTAATTACTAACTTAATAACATCAGACTTTCTATCAAACACACAGTAACACACATATTTGGATAGGTGAAATGCAATCTAACTTGAATATGAAGATGTGATTGATGTGATCCCTTTAGTAAGAACGATTACAACACATTCAACAGCAAAGGTATCAATCTTTGCTGCACGATTACAATCATACCTTTTCTGATGTTTTCAATGCCCCTTCTCGTTACTGCTTTCCGTTTTGAAGTCTTGTTATCTTTTATTATTTTGTTATTACTGTTTATTATTTGTTATTATTATTTATATATTTATATATTATTGTCTTTGTTATCTTTGTTAACTCTGTAAGATTGCAAAAAAGTGACTGAACTGCAAATAACCAATACCTTTGTTTTATAGGTACTTCCTTTTAAATTTCCTTGTTGAGTTCAAATAAAGGGAACAATTTTGGAACAATGCTTCCCTATATTAGTTTCAGCAGCTTTTGAAACGGCCCATTTTCGAATATAGAATAAAATGTTTTTTCTTAAATTGTTTTTTATTTTTTACTTATAATATCACATGATTAACGGATTACTACCCCCTGCATTGTATCCTATAAAGATTTAAAAAGTGGAAAACAAGATCGTTCGATATCTAAAAACAACATGCAGTTATAAAGTTAAGTATAAAATGGTTAATCAAATGTTAATGAAAAGTATTGGAATGTTGGTGGTAAACTTCACATGCAAGTTTGCCGGAACACTCTTGTTTCCATCAGTAGTTGCTTCCAATTCCCAGAAAACACTGACGTAAAACTGTCTCTTACGGTGACAACAATAAACAATAACAGCAAGGACAGAACAACAAAAAACCCCGCAGATTTTAAGATACATTTTACGGAATGGGCAAACATGTAAAGATTGAAAGAAATTAAAAGTCAAAGAGGAAAGATTCTTATTCTTGACTTTTTGTCTGATGGCATTTTCCGATACAAAAATAAAGCTTTCATTTACAAATAGGGAAAGTACTTTTAACTTTGTTTACGTAGGTTTCGAAACTATTTAGTAAAAGTAAACAAACATATCATGAAAACTTAGAAAAAGCCAAATTATAAGCGCCCGGGCGCTTATAAATTTTTTTCGAAAATTGGGAGGGCGCTTATTGGAGGGGGGCGCTTAAAAGAGGGGGGCGCTTATAAAATTATTTCAAAAAACTCCTACAAAAAATTGTGAGAGGTGTTAAAAATAAATACTTATTTCCGCTTTTATTATTTTCTATCTATCTAAGTCTATCTAAGTGTTCAATATTATTTAGAGACTCAGCCTCATAGTTCCCTAATGGGTTCCTTATTTTTCCCTTTAAATTTCTCTTTTTTAATTTTTTTATGTATGCATGTACTTCTTGATAACGTTGCTATTTTGCATGCCTGTTTTTTGACACTGTATGGTTCTTTCTTTTTAAATATGATGCTGGAAGTTTGATGATACTTACATGTTTTGTTTGTTTGGATAACCATTGGGAATTGTTGTCAATTTCAGTTCCTTAGCACTTTCGTATTTATTAACCTCTATTCAGCCTCAAGTTTCTTTTATAAAGGCGTTCTTTATTCAGCACTTTCGTAAAATCAACGACAGGCAACGACAACTCAACTTCAGAGACTTATTATCTTTTCTTGTATCAAAAGAAACATCATCAAGTGTTGAATGTGAAGTTTCAAATGACTTTGTTGGGAGGAATCTGAAACATTTTCCCCAAACAAACGAGACTTACCAGTTTAATAAAAAAGAAATTTTGGATAAAAATGCACTTGTTTAGCACATAGCAATGTCTAGAATAAGGCACGTATCACATAACATCAATTTTGGGATCATGTGCCGTTAGGGTGGTGACTCAGAAACGGTCTTTTTAAGAACGAAACAATAGTAAATTGGCCTAATTACTATTGTTTCGTTCTTAAAAAGACCGTTTATGAGTCATGTACCACCCTAACGGCACATAATCCCAATTTTGTCGCAGTCTCATGGACTGCAACGCTGAATGAATAGCAAAGCTGGTGTAAACAGAGCCTTTAATGGAAATGCAAAACATGCATTCGATCGCACACAAGCAAAAATTTAAACTAATTTTATTTATTCTTTATTTATTTTACGAATGTTTACCCAGGATAGCCACTTCAGTTCCTTAAGGTACTGTTATCAATGAGGGTCCTGCGAAGGAGGTCCTAGAGCATTTAAAGCCCCCATTTGGGCTACGGAAGCTGTAATGGCAGAAACCGCTCAACTAGACAACCACCCTAGACACCATTCCTACTCTCTAAAACTTTCTTTTTATTATTCTTTTCAAAGAAGATGGACATTCGAAAATATTTTGGAACTGGTAAGGGAGAAAATTTGCATGGAAAGGCATTGAATCAATCCGGTGAAAGTTCGAGTACCCAAGTAAACGCCGCTAGAGAGTTAAATAAATTATGTGAAAACTTAGACATTCCTAAAACCTATCGAAAACATTCAGAAAAAGTAAAAAAGGATGTAGGATTTTACGTTTTTCAGCATGGTGTAAAGGCTGCGTTAGTTTATGCAAAAAAGATTTATCCCGATTGTGAATTCAAGAGAGAAACTGTCCGTAATTGGAAGGCTACGTATCAGCAAAATAACAGTAGTTTAAACGTACCTTTTTTTTCGACCAGGAAGACCACCTATGCTCAATGAAATGTTGACATGTGAAGTTAAATTAATTCTTGAAAATTTGAGATTAGGTGGATGTGCAATTTCACGCAAAGTTTGTATTGCTGTTGGAAATGGGGTACTAGAAAGCAAATGTCCAGAAAAAATTGTCGAAGAATGGTGGGTCAATCGCATTATCAATAAAATGGGCAAGAAATCTTCTAAAATCTATGAACTATGTGCGCAGGAGAGGAAAAACTGCTAAACGAGCTATGAATCCATCGTTGTATGGGATTGTTCACAAATGACGTCAACCATTTTTTCAAGATTTTTGACCCCCCCTTCCCCCCCCCCCCCCCGCCCCCGCCCTCCAAAACAAAACAACCTCCATCCACCCCACTTGTCCTTTTGTATGTTAGTTTCTTACGCATTTTTAATAAGACGTGAAAATATTTGAAATGATCTTCGTGTAATTTTTCTCTGATCAAACTCCATCTGTGCTTATTGTTTTACGTTCGTGCATCACGGACCACATCAAGATCACATTCAGTGTTAACATTTTCATAAGAAACTTTTACTTAATTAGAAAAATCAAGGTTCTGCAAAATTGTGTGGGTTGACGTCAACTAGTATCACATCCCCTCCCCCCCTCCCCTGTCAACCAGCGTCAACTTTAGTATAACCCCCCTCCTCCCCTAACAGTTGACGTCATTTGTGAACAGTCCCTATGAAGAATTGTGTTTTACTTGGAAGCGTAAAATTGCAGAAATAGTTTTTGAGCACCAAATTGATCAGAGCCTGATAATTAATTTTGATCAAACCCCTCTTGGATATACATCAGCATCTAAGGTAACCTTTTGTGAACAAAACTCTAAAACAGTGCCGATTTCAAATTTAGATGACAAACGTCAGATTACAGGAACATTTACAGTAACCCTTGACGGATCCTTCTTGCCAATACAGTTGATATATGCTGGAACCACCAACAGATGTCACCCTGTTGTGTCATTTCCTACAGGATTTGACATTACACACTCGGTTAACCATTGGTCCAACGAGGACTTGGTCATGTCTCATTTGAAGAACATCGTCTTACCTTACCTTAAAAATAAGAAAAAAGAATTAGGGCTACCAACTAATGCAAAGAGCCTGTTGATTTTTGCTGTGTTTAAAGGACAGACCACCCCAACCGTTATCAAATTTTTGAAAGACAACAACTGCATTAATGTTTTTGTTCCAAACACACATACTGATTTGTTTCAACCTCTAGATATATCAGTAAATAAAGGAGCCAAAAGTTTTCTGGGAAACAAATATCAGGAGTGGTACGCAAATCAAGTAACAGCGCAGCTGCAAAATGGAGTATTACCACACGATGTGTATGTTGATGTTAAGCTAAGCACAGTGAAACCACTTCACGCAAACTGGGTTATTGCTTACTACAGAACAATGCAAAACTCGAAGAATACGATTATTAATGGATTTCGTAAAGCCGGTATAGTGGAAGCATATAATCAAGCAAGATCATTGATTGCGATAGCAGAGAACCCTTTCAACGAAATAGACACAGTTACTTCGTAACTAAATCTGTGTATCCGGTTAATTTCTTTTTAATTTGGGCTAAGTGGATTTGTTTTTATATTTCAGAGTTTTATAAGCATTTTTGACATGTTTGCTGGAAATATTTACTACCCAAGCACCAACTTCGACCGAAAAAATTTAGTTGCTATAAAAAAAAGATTGTATTTTGCTTGCAAATTACGTTCTTCTAGTTCCAGATGTTTTATGAATTTTGAAAGAAAATAATCAACCAGGGTTACTTGTATGTTTATCAAAAATGAAAAGACCAAGAGTAAACGGTCGACCATAGAAGTTTTTCGTTTAGTTTTTAGGGTTAGGTTAAGTAGACAACACATGAGAGAATTTAAACATCGAATTACTAAGACTTTGGCCATCCTCCATATGCACTTTCTTGTTTCGTCTATGGATCCAAACCTTATATGTTCTATTATGTTTCTTTAAAAACAAGGTAGTCGTGTTATCTGATGCTTTTATATATCCTATATATCTTTATTACGCTAACGGAAGTAGTTCGTCAGAGCTGTTTGGTAAAAAAGGTGTTCGGAAAATTTAATAAGTTGTCATGAAAAATGAAGCAAGGAGAACAGTTCTCAAACATTTTCAGGTTGAAAACATAAGACTTTTTAATGAGCTTTTTACCGAATACCTTTGACGAAAGTTTAGCATTTCTTGAATACGAGTACGTGATACCTTGAAATATATGTTGACTATGTTTACTCTAACGCTCACTTAACATGCCAGTCTGTCAAATTTGACATCGCCGATGAAAATTCGAAGTTTCTGCTTCATTTTAAAAAGCGGCCAATTTTCACTCGTAGGGTCATTTTGCTGCGGCCCTTAATTGGCCGGCCCCAAATTGGCCGGCCCTAAATTGGCCGGCCCTTATTTGGCCAGCGACGAAAATTTTGGCCAATAAGGGCCGCTAATGGAAAAAATTTTTAACAAATTAAAAACATTTATATTTGCAAAAGCATTTGGTTCTCACAATAATCAAACTAACGAAACATTACAATTCAACGATTTTTGACAATGCGTCCAACAAATTGATACCGTCAATTACAACTTTGTCATAATTCGGTCATCATTTAGTTGGAGCAGGGAATTATTATTTTCAAAATTAATATAGTTTTCAGTCTGACACTTTTTTTTTCTACTTGCGACGGCTGCGATATTTTCGCCGACAGAATTTATTTCGGACGAGAATTTTATTTTTGATTGGCTCGCATATAACAAGTAGCTATAAAATAAACTTCGGAAAATAAACGTCCAGAAGGTCGGTTGCCGGCATTGCTTTTTACACCACTCGAGTGCTGTAAAGATGCGGAGTTCTAGATGAATTTTTGAGATCTGTCTGACTGGTGTAAGCTCGACTGGTGTAAATGGACAAGTGTACGGCATGACGATCAAGATAATTAAATACCCTCTAGCAAAAGCGAACAGAAACCCAGTTCCATCATTATCATGACAGTATCATGCCAGTGTGACAATGCTGGAAAGCTGGGAGGAGAAAGTCCAAAACTGGAGCCTGGTTGTTCAATGGACATCTTGCATTATATTTCTCGCTTTGGGAAGTTTAATTCAAAAACATGTATGTACAAAATTTATATAGCTACGATG